>JAVJGJ010000047.1:65445538-65483362 GCA_035590215.1 Microhierax caerulescens | reverse complement strand
GCCTCTCCAGGGGGGGGGGGGGGTGGGGGGTGTCCCATCAGAGGCAAACCTTCTCCACTCTCATTTGGTTCCCAATGGACTGCTTGGGCACAGTCACTGATGCTAATTGTGATTGGGGTTGACTTTAGCTCAGCTGCTGCAATTAGCAATCTGTCTCTTCGCAATAGCATTGGTGAGCACAAGGACCAGAAAGATTCCATAAAGTTAAAGTATCATTTCTCTAGAATGCATGCATTTCAGAAAAAAACCAAAAAACAAAACAAAACAAACCCAAACAACCAAAAAAAAAACCCAAACCCAAAACCAATACTATTATCTCCTATCCCTTTGTAAATTCCTCACAAAAACCCAGCATCTCCCATTAAAAAAGAAGTAAAAAAAAAGCAAAACCACTTTTCCCAAATTTCCCAAAGCAAAAACAATTCTTCCTTTCCCCCCCCCCCCCCCAATCACCAAAGTAGTGAAACATCTTGTATTATCTAGGTATTTTACATGGTTTGCTGTTCGCCTTTCCCACAATCCTCTAATACTTTGCATGACAAAAAACTCTAAAACTCCACAACAGTCACACACTAATTTAATGACCACATCATGCTCCATTTATTGTACTAAGACTTGTTGATCATTATGAAGGTACATTGTCACAGAAAGTAAAACAAAAGACATTTTCAAAATAGCGATTCAATCCCTTTTTCCTTCTATTCACTAAAACACACTTTGAAGACAGTCTCAGATTTTTAAAAATTATAAATAATTATATAAAAATATGCATACATTCTTAGTTGCAGAAAGCACTAAGCAATGAATGTTAATAAAAAGGAAAAATACTTGTATGCTTTCACTGCATGATTTCTATCAGAATTATAGTTTTGATACATACGAAACTGATGGTTAGAAAACAACTTTGTGACTTTTTCACTTTTGATTTGTTGAACTTCTCTGGGGAGACAATGTGTGATCTGCACAGTGAAGTTACTGAAGAGGACATGTCTCAATGAGGAAGAGATAACCAAGCAAAAATAACATTGGGAATGCTACATTTAAGAGAAAACCACCAAAATATCTGAGGGGGAGAGGAAAGAATCATGTCTACTCTTTTTTTTCCTTTCTTTCACTTCATGCCCTACAGCACTTTGATGCAGGTGTGCTCCTCTGTAATGCCCAAAGACAATTCAGAATTTGAATGTGCATGCAACACTTGCATGCGAGCATACACAGTAACTGCAACAAGTGTTTTGTTTACATGGTTAAATATAAAAAAATATCAAAATAGCAATATACTAAATATCAAAACAAAGTACAACACTCCAAATTAATACTATGATAACACTCTGTAGAAAATAATGATTTCACCGCAATATCTCCATGTATTTATGATTACAAATTAGTCTATCAATGCTTTTTGCATAGCAATTTACTTGAAATGATGCTACCATTTTGCATTCTGAGGTTATATTAAATTATTAATTTAAGATGCATCTTTACACATGGTTTGTCATTTCCTAAATTTGCTTCACCTAAACCCTCAAATCTAGTAAAAATACTTGCAATCCTAATCAATGGTAAAATAACGTAACAAATAAACTACCAGTCAAAATTGCAAATAATCTCATTAAACAAAGGCTACAAGTTCTACTAATGCAAGATTGAGCACCATATGTTGTGTCTGAGATGAGCATGAGGATTTTACTTTGTAACAAATGTTAGAGCTAGGTTAACCAAGGAATATAAAGCTAAAGTCACTGAGAACAGATTCAAGGCTGGATGAACAACCTGAGCCAAATTTGAAACCAGGATCCTCACAGTGTCCTTTCATTTATGCAAGTTTTTAATATAAAGACATGGGGCAAAAGATCCCTTTAGACACAGTTCCAGAAACAATTTCCTGAATGTGGTTCTGCAAAGCAGAGTAAACTCTCCTAAAACTTGCAGAAAATGTATGTCCCTGAAAATTTTAGTACCAAAAGCCTATCAATTTTTTACAGTATTTCTTCAACATATTACGGTTAGATATAAGAATATGACTCTAAAAAAGGCATTATGGGAATTCATGTTTGTTGTTGCAGTAACTGGAGATAAACTGAGTAGACCTGATATTGCAAATATGCAATAACCTAAAAACTAATTGGTTTTTTTTTTTCCCCTGCTGTATGCCACCACCATTAATCCTGATAAGTGGAGATACAGCTCTACTACAGTTTCAATATTACGTTTCTCACATTAGGAAAACATAAATTTTGAAAGCCCATAAACTATTCTAGTATAAAATACAGAAGTCAATATATATATTTGTTTAAACACAACCATGTAGCGTTCAAATATATGGGTGCATTTGAATTTGCTTAATCATGTCCACTTAAAGCAAGCTAATGCATTTTCTAAGATAATTTTTTCCATTATAAACATTTTAAACTATAACCTTTTTAAGAATAAGATCAAATATTGTGTGAACCTCTGCAAGACACTCTGCAAGTCTACAACACTGTTGAAAAAATAATTATAAATGGAAATTTGGTACCTGCACTATTTTAGACTAACGTTAGCTGTCATGGGGACAGACGGGAAACAGTACTAAGGCACAGAGCTCAATCTTTGTATTTGTTTTAAATACCTAATTGGGAATGTAAACAGATTAGATTAGCATTTGCACCACTGTATTACCACAAGGTTCATTACTCTAATTATACAATTAAAATAAACTCAGCTACATGTGTTAACATTTCAGTTCTCAGTATAAATTGCAACCAATGATAAAACTAGAAATAAGCAGTGAATGTTTTATTGACATCTAAATTGCCTGAGTTAGTCTGGGTAGTTCTTTGAAATTGTGAACTCCCCACATGCCATCCAGCTGTATGGAAATGATTATAATTTGTCTTAATAAAAACTGACAGCGTAAATACTATGAGAGTAATAAAAATATTACGTTGAGCATCTAGAATATGATTTGGCCATCACCGCCTGTTGTACATACACACTGAAGCTATTTACCTATTACCTGTAGCTAACTGTAATATAATCAAATCAGTCAGAACAGAAAATAACCGGTTTAGATGTTTTATGTAAAGACACTAACATGAAAAAGCAAAAACTAGATTAAGGGGCAAAAATAAGGATTGATTGAAAATCTGATGTGTAGTGGTTTCATGCAATGAAAGACTTCTGAGAAGCTCTACAGGAACATAAACATGGTATAAATTTCCTGAGATTTGGAGGTTAGTGTAGGCAAATCAGCTTGTTTGTTCAAGTTAAATTACTGTGGCTGATCAATACTAAATTGGACAGAAACTTCTTTGCACTACATTGGCATCACAGTGCTACTGTGAAGGCATTAAAATAACTTTCTCAGTTTTCATACCTGAAGTCCAGAACCCATTTCAAATCTTTCATAACTACTCCTCAGCTTTTTACCTTAAATAATACTTCAAATTAAGTTCATATAACTTTTTAAAGGCTGAGATCAGACAAAGAAAGCCTTGAATTTAGCTAAAAGAGTGAGGGAATGGTACATTCACACCACAGGGAATCTTTTTCTAATGCAGTTGTTTTTGAAAACCAAGGCTACCTTTGAGATTTGAAAGGTTGGAAATGCAAGAGAGGAATAACTGGAGATGCAGGTGACACATAACTCCTAGATGATCAAATAGAATACGATCGTTAGAGAGGCACCTTGAAGGCAGTATTAAGGACTCTCAGTGTAGACAACAGCCATTAGCTATTACTTTAGTTTTCTTTGTATCTTGAGTAAAAGACTAAAACTTTTACAGTGAAATATGAAGTGATTTATAAACTCTAGAAAATTAAGGGCACTTCCACTAAAAGCAGTAAATATTAAAAAAAAAAAAACAAACAACCAAAAACTACAGGATAGAAAAACATACAAACAATTTTCTAGTTTGGGGATTGTATATACATCAATGCCTACCTTCATTTGAGGTTTTTAATTTTTTTAAGAAAATCTGTTAAAGCTATCATTTAAACTGACAAAAAGCAATATAATTCAGTCTCTTATTTTTTCCATTCTTCTGAGACTTCTTTAATATTTTAAAGACATTATATTTTAAAGACATTTAGGATATATAACATAGAAACACCGACCAAATATTTTTAGCTGCCAGGTTTTAGCTGTACAGTTTACCATGGATTTTGTGGCATACTTCAATAGGAAGAACAGCTGGCAGAGCCCTACACAGTGCTCTGCATCGAAGTAACATGTCTGATACTTATATTTTTAATGGGGTTATCAGATGAATAGCCAAATCCTTTTCAGTTCTGTTTTACCAAGTAGACTTCACAGTGGTCTTGGGACTGGGGGACTATAACTTCCATATCATTATTCACAGAGATTTCTGACGTAATCTCATATATTCCTTGTGTCGGTTCAATCTCCTTCCAAAGACAGACATAGCAGGATTTTGGAAGAGCAGCTAGGGTATAGAGCTTGAGAAGATTTCAAAGACTCTCCAAAGTAGAAGAGGCCATATAATGGTAAATTATGCTACTAATACTCTTAAACTTGCAGAGGAGAATTTGATGCAACCCCATTTATGTATCAACATCACATCCCCATCAGACAGGACTGCTCAAATGCTGTTCTTAAGGGACTGAATGCTTGCTCTCCTCTCTGAGCACCGAATAAGGAAGGATTAGTGGAAAGGCAATATTGCACAGAATTAGAATTTTCTTTCCTTTTATGCTTTCCACTCATTCATTTCCTCTTCGCTCTACTTGTATCTAAAACCTTTTCTATTCACTTCCTATTCTGTCATTCTCTCTGCTTTCATTTTCATTCTTCCTATTCTTCTTAGCACTGCATCTAAGCCATTGCAAAAATGTGCAAGCAGGTTTTGCAAACAAAACTTTTATTTTGAAACACAACCATAAGGTGATGAATATGTATACCCCTCCTCCCTTTTGAAAAGGTGAACAAACTCTTATCCAAAGCTTATAATCAAAAAGGCCAATAAAGGACTGATGAACTTCTAGAAGTAAAAAACAGAATAAGGAAACACATCCATAGACTGAAGTTTGACCATGTCTGTACAGATCAATAGTACTCTTCCCAGAGAATTAATAAGAGATTTTTTTCTTCATTAAAAAAAGTCTGGTTTACTGTGAACAGAAATAATTAGTAGCATCTATATAGACAAAGAATAGATCTTTACAGATTTTGTTCAAGATCAAAAGCCAATACTGAAGACAGATCATACTCAAACCCAAACCCTCACATGACATGAAACAGTCAAATATTTCCTCAATATAAATAGACATAGTTATAGCATACAGTTTTTAGAGGTTGGGGGTGTTTGCTTTGGGGAACGGGGAAATTTTTGGCAGGAGAAGGCCCCTATTTATTGCATAGGGGAAAAAAGGGAGAATCGCATGAGTACATTTTTACATTTCTTTCACTTTTTAGATTTATTGATTTAGTAACATTGCCTACTGAGTCACATATTCAAAGGCAAAAGAAAGGGAATAGAAGAAAGTAAGTGAAAACACAGCATAACTGGAATTGGACACCAAGCAACTATAAACCAAGAGTGGGCCAAGGGACTAAGCTATATGATACACTAGATCTTTTCTTTTTGGACATCCCTCAAAGTCTTTACCAAGTCCTGTGTTTGGTTTTGTATATTTAGTTTTCTAGTGAGCAGATCCCCTGCTCAAATAAGTTAGTTCACTGTAGAATGGAGCATTATGCTTTGCAGCGAGAGGAGGATCAAAGAGCAGCTATGTGCTAGAGCAAGAAACAAATAGGCAGAAGAGAATCCCTGCCAAGCACCTGCTCTCCCTCTGAATTGAGCAAAAAGAGAACCAGTGTATCTGGTTCTGGGGGACCAGAAGAAAAAGTGAAAAAAAGAAAGGGGGTGGGTAGAAAGAAACCAAAAACCACCATCAAGCATTCCAGAACTCCAGCTGGGTGCATTCCTTTCCCTGACCACCCTGCAGGCAGCTGGAGAAAATGTCACTGTTCCCAGTGAAAGCATGTAGAGATGTGGGCACCGCTGACAGTTCAGCAGCAGTACAACACAAGTGCTTATAATCAATACTAAGCAATGCACTCTACTTTTCTTCCACTACAACACAGAAAGCATGGGAGAAATCTTTTGGAAATATCCGAGGTCTACTCCTCCACACTTTGAAGACATGGACCCAAATATGCCCCCTCTCCAGCCAATTATTTTGGGGGAGGTATACGAAACTCACTCAGTGATTGCACGTACCATTCACTTTTCAATAAGGGAAGTTTTAGTATTATGAAGAAAAAGTAGATACATTTTAACATAAAAATCACTTCCTTTGTAACAGAATTCTGTTTTCAAGTAGGTCCTGATTCTAAACATCTATATTTAAAATTGGCTTTCTGGTAATAGAACTTCATCATATAATCCCAAAATCAGGACAAAGAGAGTTAAAAATCTTTCATAGCTCTCGATGTAGCTATAGCATCGTTAAAAAAAAGTGAGATAGTTTATTTCTGTGTTTATGTTTGTTTTTTTCATTTTACGTGTTCTCATTATGTATAAACAGTTCAAGCTTGCCCTCAGACTTGACAACCACATTAACATCCTGGAAGTGAATTTTACCTAAGTTAAAATTCTCATTCAAAATCTGAAAATATACATTTCTAACATCATTTTTATTTTAGAAGTACTTAGTAGCCAGCCAACATTCTTAAACCAGTCTTTTCCTTAGCCTTCACACTGTCTAAATCCCAGATAACTGTGTGAACATTTCAAGCATTTCCAACATCATGGGATTTACATCTGACCTTATGTTTGAAGTACCACTCACTCCTGCCCTTCCCATCCCCACACTGAATTTACTGAATTTCAGATTATGAAGAGAATAATTTACCACTTTACAGAAGTTTGTTCTTCAAACTTGTGGTCCTCAGAAAAAGTAATCTTAAATTTAAAAAAATTACATTTTCTCATTATATATATCAGTATGGCTATGAAAGCATTGGGTTTAAAGTAACAACTGCAAATAAAGTTCTTATTCCTTTGTGTTTACAACCCTGTTAAGATATCTGGTATAGAAGGAAAAATACATTTATCATTTCTGAAAAGAGGATATTAATATTTCAGATATGTATACGTGTATAGCAAGTTAGTTTTGCTCCTAATTACTAAACTGAAAATGCTGCTGGGTCAACAGACGTGGAAACATAACACCCCTTCATGTGTAATCAAAGATTACTTTTAAAATATGTGTTTGTTCCCCTTTTTCTTAAAGAAGGAAAATACAGGGTATACTTAGAATATGCATGACTAGAATAAAATTTGCATATATCCCTGAAGAATTATCATTTTTCAACATACTTAAAAGCTTCAAATCCACCACTAATTACTGCAAAAGTTAAAACTATTTTTCTGAGACAATGTTAATGACACTAAATGCTAAAACTCTACTGCAGCAAAGTAAGCATTACAGATTATGCATTCTGTTTACTAATATAGTCCCCCACATTATATTTTTTAATGTAAAGGACTTTCTTTACACTTTTTTTTGTAAACAATCCAACTTCAGGAGTTCTAGCCTGCCATGTATATAGAAAAGGTTAACCTTCACCAAAATCAGAATGTTTCAACTGGTTTTGCTACTTCATTTTAAACCCAACAGATGGGACAACACTAAATATTGAAACTGTGATGATTGTTTTCTCTTCCACTATCATGCACAGGCATAGGACACCTCTAGTTTAGACTCCTGCTGTTATTTGGGAACTTGTGGCTCTAAACAGTGAGCAAGCAAATGTTGCATAAATATTAAAGCAGCCAATTATAGTTTTTAGGAGTGCAAAAGGAAACAACTTTATAATCCCAATTTCCCATGAGATTACAACAGAAACTCTATTAAAACCCCACAGTTCTAACTCCTTTCAAGCAGAGCCTTTCCATTAGTTTCCACTCCAACTCTAGAGTCAGTAAACTTGCATTTCTTCCTTTCTTAATCAGTGAGACTGCCTTTTGAAAAACATACAATATTCTACAGAAGGCAAAGGCACGCAATACAAACATTAACACAACTAAGATAAAACACAGAAGGTTACAATTCAATTAAAATCCTACACAATACTTTACCTTCCGCCTCGGGCACTGAAAGGCACTACATGGATTCCCAAAGGCCCGCCGTCATTGGAGACTTCTACGAGCTTTACCATATCACTGTGAGACAATGACGAATGAGGGAATATGAACATGTACCGTGAAGGAACCAAAAAACCCCACACAAACATACACAGAAAACCAAAACCATTCCAGAAATCAATTCATGGTGATGAAAGCATTGCTGAATGCTACGTACCTGAAGATTAATCTGATGGCATGAAAGGAGATCAATCATAAAAAAATAGTTCAATTAATAAAATAAAATATCAAAGATTTTTTTTTTTCTAAATTTGAGTTTGCTACATAAAAATAGGCAGTACCATTGCATGCATTATTTTATTTCTTCCTTATTCTAAAGTTTTAATTTGAAGTTAACTGTTTGGAACATTGAGCAGAAATACACTTTTTCCTCAGAAGCCTAAAAACTGATCATAAGCACTAGTATGCTTTATTTTTTTAACTATAGAGAGAGACCACTCTAAGCCTTAACAGCTTTAACATTAGCTTTCACGTAACTACCCCTTTGTAAAATGAGAACTGTTCAATTTATAATTTGTTAAATTCTTCTAGTTTTAAAACAAATCAATTTGTTTTATTGTAAATCCATTTCTTCTATTGGGAGATTGCTGGGTCTGTACTTCCTTACTAGGCAAAGTTTCCGTAGTAAGATTTAACTGTAGCATTCAAAATCAACCAGACCTCCTCCAGAAACAACTATGCATATAGTTTTCAATTATGCTTTTTGCTGTAGAGAGAGAAAAAATGAAAGAGGAAAGTACAGTTTCAGAAAGAGACATGCAAAATTTCTAGAAATAGATTTGGACCATATCTACTGATGCGTTTGAAACATGCATACATCTGGAAAGGTGGAATACAGCCCATAAACCATAAAGAATTATAAATACCCAGGTGAGAAAACAATACATGAAGGCCAAACCTCTCAGTAAATTTGAAAGTGAGAGATCTGAACAAAAGCCACAATCTAAATTTGTGGGTTATTCCTCTCTCTAGTATTACATACTTTCCCCATATCTCCTGGCACTACACATACATACAGATCTTTGAGAAGGTTATTTCTCATCAGCATACAAATCAAATGTAATCTAGAAATGGAGTAAAGAGCAAGACCAATGCCCTGTGATAGCAGTAAAAGATTTTCTACTTCCTTCAATAAGCTCTTGATCATACTTTGGCCTATCACAAAAGCCTGAAGTGCTTAATCTGGAATTTGAGAATAACCAGACCACATGTTGTTAGGAAGTCAGCACAAACCCTGCATTACATTTTCTTCTATATTTCTTTCACGTTATTTTTTTTAAATGTATTTTTAATGTAGCCTTTACATTTGTTGTATGCCTCAATTTGTGTTTGATTTTTTAAACAACATAAATGGAAGGTCTCTATCCCTGTTGCCACTGTTTAGCTGTAGCAAGTTTTCATGGCAAGGTTTTGGTAGTGGGGGGGCTACAGGGGTGACTTCTGTGAGAAGGTGCTAGAAACTTCCCCCATGTCTGATGGAGCCGATGTAAGCCAGCTCTGAGAGGGACCTGCTGCTGGCCAAGGCCGAGCCCATCAGTGATGGTGGTAGCACCTCTGGGGTAACGTATTTAAGAAAGGAGAAGGGGGGAGCGAGGGGGTAATCTGCACAAAAAAACTGCAGCAGAAGAGAGGAGTGAGACTGTGTGAGTGCAGCAGGCCCGCAGCCCCCAGGTCAGCACAGGAGGAAGCAGGAGCAGTTCCGTGCACCCAAGCACAGGTTCCCCGGCAGCCCCTGGTGAAGCCCACGGTGAGGCAGCTGTGCCCCCAGCCCAGGGAGCCCACAGTGGGGCAGATCCCCACATGCAGCACATGGAGGACCCCACACCGGATCAGGGGGATGCCTGGAGCAGGCTGTGATACCGTGGGAAGCCTGTGCTGGAGCAGGTTTGCTGGCAGGGCCTGTGGCCCCGTGGAGAGAGAAGCCCACACTGGGGCACGGCTGCTGGCAGGGCTTGTGACCCTGCAGGGAGCCAGGCTGGAGCAGTGTGTGAAGAACTGCAGCCTGGGGGAAGGATCCAGGCTGGAGAAGTTCACGGAGAACTGTCTCCCGTGGGAGGGACCCCACGCTGGAGTAGAGGTAGAGTGTGAGGAGGAAGGAGCAGCAGAAAGAGCGTGTGATGAACTGACCACAACTCATTCCCCATTCCCTGTGCCACTGGCGGGGGGAGGAAGCAGAGAAACTGGGAATTAAGTTAAACCTCAGAAGAAGGGAGGGGTGTGGGGAAGGTGTTTTTTCTGATTTCAGTGGTAATAAATTAAACTAATTTTTCCCAAGTCGAGTCTCTCTTGCCCACGACAGTAATTGCTGAGTGATCTCTCCCTGTCCTTATCTCGACCCACAAGCCTTTCATTATATTTTTCTCTCCCCTGTCCAGCTGAGGAGGGGAGTGATAGAGTGGCTTAGTGGGCACCTGGCATCCAGCCAAGGCCAAACCACCACATTAGCTCAAGAAAGTATTGCAACAACAGGAGAGCTGAGAGATCAGCCAAAAATGTGTTATTCTTCAGACTTGGACCAATGTTTTAAGACTGACAGCATTAGAGCATTCAGTAATGTTCCCTGCCCCAGTTCCCGTATAGGCTAACTTCATGTCATTCTCACTGTACATTAAGACTAAGTTTTCATTAACTAGCGCAAAGCAGCTCATGGTAATCAAGCAAAACCTTTCACCTCCAAAAGGCACTCCAAAAGACGTCTTTTGCTATTGGTCTGCCTATGGCTCTTTATGATCAACTTTTTTCTGACTTTCCTATTAGCTTAAAAGAAAACTGAGGACTGAGGAAGTTTACCCGAAACCATCATATGTGGAAACATAGCTTAAATATTTTTTTTTTAAAAAAAGGTCAGTATCTAGCCTACACTGTCTAACTTGTTTTACTGCTTTGGTCAGTAGCCTTCCTTTTTTCCTGAAATACACATTTAAGATCTAGGCATTCATTTTTAGTATACTTTTTCTTAAAAAAAATAATTTGTCCCAAATTCAAATATTAAACTCTGTAAAATGGAAAACAATAGGAAATGATCCCTTCCTAAGTGAGGAGTGTTTCTATTTTCTTTCCTGATTTTCTCAGAAGTTTGGGCCAACTACAAACAAACATGCGAAGTAGTATGATATCAAAATAGAAAAGAATGAAGTAGTATATAATGAAAAGTCAGTAAGTTACTTAAAAGCAACACCAAGAAGCATTATATTTCACAGAAGTTCTGCAAACTCTATTTAGCAAACAGCATTTGGAATTTACAATGTTACAGATTTTCTAAATGGAACAGAGTAAAATTCAGCATGTACTGCCCAATAGATGCCACCATGATCTTTAACGTTTAAAACCTCTGCAACTAATTCATAATTCAATTCAGAAATAATAGGAGCAGAAGATTTACTTTTATTTAAAATTTAACTTGAATCAATTTAAAAGGCTTAATTTAAGGCTAGAAGGGATATTTTCTCATTAATTCCACAGTAAAGTATGGATCAGCTCTTTGCAATGAAATGCAAAAGGTCAAGCTTGCTGTATCTCGTGACAAAATAAAGTATCCTCTACTGATTTTTATTTTTTTTTTTTAAATTAGGAAGAACTTCCCAGTCCTGAACATCAGTTTTGATCCATTCACAAAGAATAAGGTTTCTGATCACACAACTTATGTGACCTGCATGTACATCTTCCGAGTAGATTGTGAACTGGTGACAGGAATTAAGATATTCCCCTTTGAAATTCTAGCCTGTTGATCTATTTATGCTAGCACTGACCCCTATTCCTTCTGTCAAGTTTTCAGAGTTCCATCAAATAAGCATCTTCTTTGAGGCAGAAAATCTACTGTAGCATCAGCACTTATAAATGTCGTTTCCAATGCTCATCTTTAACACAGGCTTTTTAAACTGTCTAAAATCTGCTTTAAAAAAGCTCCATGAAGCAAATTGCTTAAAATCAAAATGAAAAATTACAAAAAAAAAAAAAAAAAAGACTGCCCCACTTTCTTAAGAGCAGCATCATTCATATTATTCTGAGTTTTTTGCTAGTCTATGTTCAGCCTCAAGACTCATCCTTAGAACAATGTGTTCTGCCAGTAACTTACTCCAGGGAAAAATTGGTAGCATTCTCCAAACCAGTGTCTGCATGTCCAACAGGCTCAACTCTGCTATTGTCCTCCTCTGTTCGATCTTCATCCTAAATATTAAAAAAATTAAAATAAAAATAAAAATCATTGAAACCTAGGTTTGATAGGTTAACGCATTTTAATAATGCCATTTTACCATTTTTAGATTATTTGGGTTACCATGTGTAGTGGAAATGTGTGCTTCCACAACTACAAAAATCTTTTCTGTTGCTGTCTGAAACTGTTGTAAATTGTTACTACACTTACAAAAGCAATGTTACAGAAGCTATCACAGCCAACATTTTTAAAAGGTAGACAAGTAAAAGCACAAAATGATCAGCAGTGGTTGGGGAAACTCCTGCCAAGCTCTCTTGGCCAGGTTACTATGGACTCAACTGAACACACCAGGCAGCTCACAGAGACTCATTGGCAAAGAGTTAAAAACAGTGTAAGAAAATACAGCTTATATAATTCCATAAAGTACCAAGACCTCTTTAAACATTTTATTACAGGCCTTTATTAATAGCATGCCAGAAAAAGCTGACATCAAAGAGTTACGTGAGGTTCTAATGCTAACCAATTGATTTTATTTTTAATTTGACTTTCAAAAAGTACATACATTATTCACCAAATGTGTAATTTTGATGTCAAAGTTGTGAATGCTATACTTTAAAATTTATATCAAGGTAATTCAAGGACTTCCAGCACAAAGATCTAAAACCATGCTTATACCTATGCTACTCATTTGAAGCTTATGCTTTTAATTACCTGTGTGGCCAAACAGAAAATATTATAAAGTGTGAAGAATAAGTTTCAAACATGGACTTAAATTCTACAGCCAGAGCGATCAGGTTAATAAAATAGTAAGAGATAAGTTATGAGTTTAACACACAGTCAGACAAATTATTAAAGAGATATTAAAGGCAGGCAGAGACAGTTGGAAATGTCCAATTGACATTTCCTCTGAGAATATGCAAAAGCATCAGGCTTCCATGGGCTGTAGATATGCCTTGTGCATCCTGGATAACAACATGCTGCATGAAGCCAAGCTACTTGAAGATTGATGATCCTGTGTTTTGAGAGGCTTTAATATGCACTGCTTCGTCATCTATCTCTGTTAAGCACTAGGCAAGTACTACATTTCAAAGGTTAACCAGCATCTTGAACCTGCCTAGAACTACGTTATGAATGTAAACAAGAACTCAAAATAAAATATTTTCCATATAGTAAAAGTTGCTTATAAAGCCAATATAAAGGATAATCCACATAATTCATAAATACAACATAGACTAGTGTTTACATTTCTGTATTTATTGATTTCAGCTAAAGTTCCATATGTACCACTGCATAAAGTTTAAAAATAAATAAATATTCAAATCTCCATGGCAATTCTAAAGTTACACACAAAAACATAGAGATGGGAATATCAGAGCATTTGGAGTTGTTTCACATTAAAAAGAAATGTTCCATCTTTTTTCATACAGCATATCTTGCAGATGACTGTTGCCATGGGTTTCTTGTTTTGAAGTTAGAGACACTGGCGATTATAGAAAACAACGTAAGTATTCATATTGCCCTGAAACTCTTATCTGCAAGTCTAAAATCAGAGTTGCTGATGAACACAATTTTGAATCTCAGCTATAATAAAAGGTCATCACAAATGAACATGACTTTGTTAATACAAGATTTTTGGCTATTTTCCATGTGTAGCGCTTTCAAGCAAGCATACAATAAGTATATACACATGTAAGAAGAGACTGAAATGTCATCCTACCTATTAGTATATATGCCTCTGCTAACAAGTAAATGTCTGGCTTTATGCTATGTCATTTTAGCAGACACCTACATACATACAGTGTAAGCATAATTGATCTAGTACCACTTGGGTCCTATACTTTACCATCTGTCAGCCCCACATGTTTTTCCCTTGAGTAGCTTAAACTAAGTCTGTAAAACTCCCCTTGCCTCACTTGGTCTTTGCAGCAATCCTTTGGACCCACTCCTGATAGACCGACTTTCAGTGGCTTCCTGGGATACAGCTCACCATGCAAGATTGGAGCTAAATCCTTGTTGAATTCCTTCTTTCCACCATTTCCCAGCCCCAATAATATCTTTGCTCTCATTCCCAGAGCATCCTAAAGTCAGCTCATACTTAAGCCTCTCCCCTAGTTGCACATCCTGTTTTCTTTCTTTCTGTCCCACCTGGTGGTCCAGAGGTTTATTCTGCCAAGGGAAGGAGCATCCCCCTGCCTGACCACGAGCAAACCCAGAACGAAGGCAACAGCCAACTTACCTGCCTCCTGCCTATTCCATATCTTTTAAGATTAGGATATAACACATCAGAAACTGCATATCAAAAGCTATGTAAAACAGATGCTATCTGGCACCATGACATCTACTTTTTATGCTGTTTGTACTGAGAATTATAAACACAGCAAGTTTTGGAGCCAGACTCCACTGTCAGTTATCCAAGCAATTAAGAAACAGCAGCTCCCACGCGCCTCTGCCTTTTCCCGGACAGCAAACAGATCTGTATCAAAAACATGCATGTGCCTGTAAATAGGTGCTTAGAGGAGGAATCAAGACTCCAATGAAAGCACTACTTCCATAATCAACAGATGTATAATGTATCCTTTTAAAAATCTTTAATATTACAGTAATCAGGCTCTCTTTTCTTCTCAAAATAACACAGGTTTTGATTTACATTGAAGTGAATGGAGAGAAAAATTGGAGACCCGCAGAGGGATTTGACTCAAAATTCTGATTTACTAAGAAAAGTAACTAGCTGTGAAAATCTCTGCATCAAGCAATTATTTCTTTATTTTGAAAGTAGTTTTGTTCTGAAAGGCGAATTCCACCTGGATGTGCTATCATGAGGTAAAATGAGGAAAAGGACATTTAGAAGAGCACAAAAGTTTCTGAGAACCCAGATGGCTATTATTGCAGATATTTCTCAGAAATAACTAATTTGAGCAAACTCCCAAACTTTAAGTTTCTTTTCTCTCTCTATAAAAACAATGATTCCTGCTATATCGAAAGATACAACTTTTAATGTACAGCCAGTATAAACAGATTTTTTTTTCCAAAATAGAAACAGAATAATTAAAAGATCATTTCAGTTTTACAGCACTGAGGAAAATTTAAAACACCTCTTCCTATGAACTTCTGCATATCCTGATGCGTTCAGAGTAAAATTCCCTCAGTTCCCTTCCGTTGAGATGACAGAGCCAGGGCTTCTCACTTGGGCCTCACTGTGCCAACAGATATGGATGTAACCGTCCATAAAGCATCCATGCCACCTGTCATTTATTGAGGCTACCAATAGAGAGATTAAACAATATAATGAAAACTTTGAACAATGGCATCAATCAGAAAGAAAACTCCAAATTTGTTTTAGTTAGTTTAAGAGCATTAGGGATTTCAAAGAGTTATTCTTGCTTTCAATTGGATCTGTACAAAATTTGTGTGTCTTGTAAGAGTCAAGTTTGTGCACAGGTACACAGTGGCAGATTCAGATTCTTGGAAAAAAATTAAAAATTGCCATTGTTCTAAAAATAGCTAAAAAAATCATTATTGTTCTGTTCTGTAATAAAATTAATGACTCAAACTGAAAAATTAACTGCTTAAAATGAACTATTGCTGCTAGCAGTTCTGCCTATAAAAAGGTCCATTTCACAGTTCACCTGCGTTAATGATATATCTGAAAAGTTGTCAATTTGGTTTGTACTTTCGAAGAAAATTTCCCTAACAACTCTTAGCATTACAAAATCTTGATTCAAGAAATATTAGCAGTACACTTGCCAACAGAACATTATTCAATATATATATGAACCCAGAAAGTCCCTTCAATTACATTTTCTCAGATTATTTCTGAAGGAGGACTGCCTTGTGTCATTTCCAAAGCTCAAACCCAGCCATGCCTTCCCTATCTTACTGGACATTTTACCTCTTATTAGCATTTGTCATCAGCAAATTGTCAGCTCCTGCCTCCAATAAATCTAGAATTACTGCCAGTCACTACTTCATCTTCGAAGAAGCACTCTTCCACTCACCTCTGCTGTTCAATATACTTCTAATGAACTCACCAAAATCATAAGAACTTCTTCACATTCCTTTGCCTTTTGAGAATGACCTGCAGAAAACCCAATGGCAGCCAGGGAGTCTGAATAAAGTTAGTGCAGTCACTTAAATTCCTACATGTTTCATTTCTGCAGTATTTATTTCTAGGTGCCTGGTGTGAGAAACTGCCGATCACAATCTACTTCAGCCAGCCAAAATGGGAAATGGGCTCTGAGGGAATCTAAGGGTTACGTATAAACCTCTCTTCTCTGAACACTTAATCCCACCTCTCATATTCAGTAGTAACATCTCCATTTTATCAATAACTGAAAAAAATGGGAGTAGGTCTTTGGCTTGGGTGGTGGGTTTTTTTTTTCATTTCAGAGGGATATAACAATTATTTCATTATTGTTCAGAACATGATTGGGTATTTTAGTGGTAATGGTTGTAAGAAAGAGAGTAACTGCTTTCAAATTACTCAAACACTCCACAGCAACGTCTGCTGTGGAAAAATAAAAATTTGACTTACTGTGATCAACTATCTTGTGCACTGAGTAAATCCAAATCACCATTAAAGGGAAGCTGTAAGTAAAGTTTACCATCATACATGTGTGCATGGAACCATGCTAAAGTTTCACCACTGGTCTCCCTTCTGCATGCTTTTCTTGCTCACCTCTGCAACCTGCAGCGTTAAAGTAATTCCTCTTGTGTCTCTACCAGCACCTCCAACACCAACCACAGGCTCCCTCTCCCAATCCTGCATCTTCCTGCCCCGACTTTGCTGTTAGCTTATGTTCCATTTAGAGAGCTTAATCCTCCCCCTGAGTGCCAGGAAGGGGATTACGGAAAGCCAGAACAGGCTGGGTTACGGTGCCCGGCATCCGCACCCAGCCCCATCCCGTGGCTGGCACAAGCCAGCATCACAGACGGCTCAGCCACACTGCAGAGCTCTCACCTGGGAAAACACGCTCAACCACTCCAAGATTTAATATATTCAGTGAAAAGGGAAAATCTGGGAAATTTAGCTGTAAATTGTAGTAAATCTGTTTGCATTGTACACAAACCAAATTTTTTTTCTGACTTACGAAGTTGTTAACTGAACAAGAGATCCAGTCTCGGCAGACAAACAGGCTGACACGGGTATGCAAGAGCTGTACATCTTTTAAAACATAATTAAACCTAATTTGTGGCTTTACTAGTCTGCAAAGTAATAGCAGCAAAGTATTTTTGCACAGGGTGGATGTTCTCATTATACAACACTTTCAGCAATTTTACTAGCATTAGCAACAGAAAGCAGGGCCTTGAAGTGGCAAGTAATTGCAACTATTGTGGTAAACAGGCAGAGCTACCAGTGAGCAACATATGATAAATATATCAGACATCCACCCCTCTGCAAATAAAAGCCTGTCGATACACAGCCTCCGTGTTTTGGAGGAACAATTCAAGGGTTTTTCTGTTTCCTAACATTTAATACTTTTTTTAAATTTTAGCATAGCAAGCAAAAGTACTGTAAATACCAAACAGAAAGGAACAGTATGTAATGTCCAACAGGTACTTTACATTTTACTGTAGAGAGGGACACATTTCAATAATGACAAGCTCCTTAAAGACTGCAAACCAGTATTATTTCCCCAGCTGGGACACAACAAAAATAATGCTTATGCTGTTAAAATACACCCTTCCCTTCATCATTCCTCTTTTATTCTCTTGCACTTCTCTGTAACGATTATGGAAGAAGAGACCGTATTTGCTATTAGTCTCCTGGCAGCCGTTTTTTATAAATGTTTGTTTGGTCCTTGCAACATAAAGTAGGTTCTCTCTCTGCATGATCAGACTTGATAGGAAACAGCTCCTAAGGGACCCATTTTCCTGTGTCTTAACTAGCACAAATATACCAGCATCAGGCTTTTGTGCTAATGTTCTCACTTCTTGATTAACCGGCCAAATCTCCAGAGAATGGCAATTTTCAATCAAATCTGAAGAGCAGTTACAAAGATCACATGGGGAAAAAACAAAAGTTATTGAATAAAAAAAAAATAATATGGGGTTTCTCCCTCTTGAACACATATATATGCACAAATAATTAGCCAAGAGCTTTGTGTAATCCACATCAGTCCTATTCTAGATGCACTGCTATTATCAGTAATCCAGGGAGAGAAAGGAGAGAGAGAAGCCTTACAATAAATTAAATCATCATCTACTTAAACCAAAAAAATATATATATATTTTTGTTATACGTATGTGTTAATATTCTCCTTACATCTCAGTCATGCCTATGTTTTTCACATCCTTGTGCAGGATGGTCATCCCACAATTGGAAATGACAATATTCATACAGTTTCTATATGCCTCACTATCCTAAAATGAAATTTGCCTTGCTCAGTCAAATCGGTGAATAGATATGATACAGACACAGAGGAGTGCAGAATGGAAAGGATTTCCCAGGTCTCTGATGAATATCAAATTCATCCCCTGCTATCACAGGCAATCATCTCTTATTTCCCATTTAATAAACTGATCAAGCTGAGCCTTAAAACTGGTTGGCTTCATGATGGCACTATTTCTGTTGTGAAGCGCCTTGACAGGAAATGTTTTTACAGATTTAAAGAGAGACGTATTTGATTTCCTATTGTCCAAAAAGCAGAACACTAGATAGCCAATGAATATTATAATATACAACCTTCAACAAACCTATACAACGCTTCAGTTTTCTCTAACTACCATTTTTTCCATGCCAAATGACTCTTCTTAAAACATACGTTAAAAATCTTTTAACACTAATAAAAACTGAGCAAGCCCTATAGTATCTGAATTATTTTGTAGCAAGTATTAGTTTATAAGTTTACTGAAGTCAGTAGTCTTTTGGGGCTCCATAACCTGTGACGTTACTGAAATCACACACATACACACGTAACAATTTGGTGGCACATCCCTCTACTGCCCAGCTAGCCACGCTAACAGCAAGAGCACAACACAAATACTGCTTGACCACTTAACAGAGCTTCCACTGAAAAAGCTTTTTACTAGATGATGCTTCACTTAATTCTTTTTTCCAGTAGGCACCACAGAGAGCCCTGAAATGTACAAGAGCCTTTTAAGAGTTTCAGTAGGTTAGACAAAAGGTTTTCTTCGTAGTGAATTTATCTTGAGACACTTTGCTGGTTCTGCTTCTTTACAGTAAAGAAAATCCTGGAGGTGACGTTACAGTGGTAGCTTCCCAACAAACAGTATAAAATGCATTAAAACTCAAGGTTTTTTTTTTGTTGTTGATCGAACATGCTTTATAATTAATGTAGCCAAATGGTTTATGCCTATCAGCAGAGAAAGACCACTGAGGGGAAAAAAGGGAACGGGTGGGGGTGGAGGGGTGGAGAAATTGCAACCGCTTAAGCAACTCAGCAACCCCATACAAGTGAAACAGAACAAAACAGGATCTGACAGAGAAAGGAAACCATAGTAATGGCTAAAGCAACACTGACTCTCAAGCATTTCATAGTGTGTACTGTAATCATATTTCATAGACTGTATTCACCGTTTGAGTGAAAACTACATTTGTTTTCCCCAGGCTGAGGGCATCCCACTCCAGACCATTCCAGTGACTTCTCTGCAACTACTGACAGTCCAAGGTGGGAGACAGAGGGAGGAGGTATGCTGTAAGCTGATAGCTACCGTAACAATTTCATACATCAACGTTCCTCTACAGATGGCAAATATCAAATGGATAACAAAAATAAGTAGCTGTTTCCCACCAGATCATATTTAAGGGACATTTTAAAGAAGACTCAAGTGTTACTGTAGCACAATGCAACAACTGTTTCTTTACGTGTATGTGTGTGTGTGTGTGTGTGTTATATATAACAAATATTTCATGGTCGGCCATTTTGCAATAGATCTAAGTCCACAAATACTACGCACCACCATAATACTCATAGCATATTAGAAAATATTATCATGATATTAATTCAGTGCCATACATTTCTGTTCATTTACAAATAGGTAAATTGTTGCCAAATTGAATCTGCTAACACCTTGATGATCTATTTCTTATATCAAAGAGAGACTTAAGGTGAAGACAACATTGTGTCCTTTCTTAATTCCTACACCAACTTGCTACATAAGAGTGGCAAAAATCACTTAAAAATGCATTTTTCTATTAATGTGTTGGGGATAATACTCCATGTTTACAAAGACAAATAAAGATAAAACATTTGATATGACATTTTAAAAAGCAGTAATATTAAAATGGATCTTAACAGTCTCAGCCACAAAAGGCCTCTTTCTTGGTCAAAGATACTTGATGAGCTTCACCTCTTCCTTTTCTTTTAACCTGGTAACACCTGCAATCCATAACCTATGTTTTAAACATTTTATTAGATGCAAAGTATCTAAAGGATTACAGAACTGAAGACATTTAATCACATAATGAATTGCTTACAGAGTGATCTATAATCAAAACCAACCACAGCTAACAGGAATAACCAGAAAAGGTTTGGCATGACCATGGACATGGCATCCCAGCACTAGCAGTGGTACCTGTTGGGGAGTCCCTTAAAATGAGTCTTTGAAAAGCAATACAATGATAGAAAGTCAACTAAAAGATTAGATGCAACAGGAAAGTAGTAGATTCTCATGTGCTAAATATTTGAAAAAAATTAAAGCATGGATTGCCACACTTTCAGTATTAGCCAAAGATCTAAAAAGCTTTCTGAAGATCTGATCAATAACAAATTATAGATGTGTCCGTTGTATTACAAACAGAAGTACTTATCTTACAGACCCATGTATAACCATATTGAATTAACTCAAATTGATTGTTGCCCTGAAAGTAAAATGGGTTCACTTTGTGCAACTGTCTAGTTACAGTTTTCATTCTGCTTTCCTTTTCCACAGTATACAAAACACACCTGTTTCATAGACAAAAGTCTATGCTCTTTCTCTGTTTTAACAAAGGCTCAACTGCAAACTATTTCCATTTTCAAATCCCTGAAATTTTATACTCATCATATGATTCACAGACTGGCATATAGACCATCAGGATCTGCCAGTCTTAAATATTTGGGTTCATATTACATACAGATTCAAAGTCATACTTTGATGTCAGAGTCATGGGAAATATTTTTAATGGAAATAGTTATCAGCTTTGTTTGAAATGAGGCTACAATTATAGGTCAACATATAATCAAATTTCCCTGTAAAGCCTAGCCCAATGGCCAGGCCTGGTTTTGCGCAGGCTTTTGTATCATTTACCTCAAATAATGCAGGCATTACCTCAGTTAGAGGCATCCCCACACGGTGAGCCAACATGAGTGTGCACCTGCCATGTAACAAACACACTTCTGTTTGATGACTTCATATACCATTTATTTTCTCTTTCATCATCTTAACTGATACATACCTGTGAGTCTATATATGACCCCCACCCACCACTCCTGGTTAACTCATAAAATACCTACATGTATAGAAAAAATTGCTTCTGCATTGGTAGAAGATGCTTTACTTGAATTATTTCACAACAGGAGTGAATTTTACAAAATTAAGTCTAGTTTTCTTTACTAACTTTCATTCTTCCTACTCCACAGTTACAGGTTGTATATATCTGGGATTTCAGGAACACCAAAGAACAAAACAATAACATTCATTTTAGATGCAAAACTTGATGTTTATGGAAGGAAAAAAAAACCACAATACACTTCTAACATGAAGTGCTACTGTGGCACCCAGGAAATAAGTGCTTCTAAATATGCATATGTTTTTAGAAGGCCATAACAGCAAAGACATTATTTTGTTCTTAAGAAAAAAATGAAATACATGGTAGTGGTGCAACTACAGTTTGTTTTTTCCATTGAGTAGTCTGAAGTAGGTCAAGTTAGGCACATCCATTAGTTCTCCTATAAATAGATCCACAGAGTTCACCTGTTTGTAACTAATGTAGAGCAACAGAATTTTAAATACTTTTTTCCTTTAATCTGATGAGTTAGCTTATTCTGTATATAGACATTAAGGAAAAAAAAAAAAAAAGTCATTAAGTCCAGCGTGATTTTTAAAAGCTGAAGAAACGACAATGGATACATGAAATTGGAACACACGCTTTTTTTCCCTGGAGAAAACCAAATGTACGCGCATCCACCTATAAGCTTAGAGACCTGAAAGACTTCTGCAGAGATGTATTATAGATGAGTCACATAGTTTCCCCTTGATATCAAGACAAAGGAAACGGAGAAAATTCTGTATAAATCACTTCACATTTCCCCTGTAACACTCCTGAATATATTATTATCCTCCTTACCTTTTCAAAGACCGTGATTTTCAGCCTTCTGAGGATTTTTTTTTTTTTTTTTTTTAAGATACAAAAAGCATTTCTTATTTAGCAACTTGAATTTGTCATTAGGCAATTTTTAAACAGGTCTCATTGCTCTTTTATCCTTATTCATTTTTTTTTCTTTTTTAATCTGAAATAGTCCCTTGTTGCTTGGTTTGCAGATCTGTATCAGCACATGAGAATTTCACTGGCCTCAACCAAGTACAGAACAGTTCCATCCCCTTGAGCTCTGAACCTAAGAGTCAATTTAGAAGCAAGCTAAAAGTATAGCACTCTGTTCTCCGTCACACAAAACATCATTTTACTTGCATAGGCATCTTAATAGCAAATTCAATTCTGGATGTTTTTCTTGGCATGCCTCAGGACTGTTTAGAGATGACATCAGAAAGCTTATTGAAGACTTGGCTTTTTAAAAATTTAATTAAAATACCTGCTTTCCAATAAGGTAAAACTTGATACATTGGTGGAAGTTTAAAGTTAGCCTGTATCCTTAAACTTTGAATTTCAACTCATTTAGGAAACATCTTATTTTATGATCTTACTTAAAGAAAAATCCACGATTTTCCTTTCATTTAGACAGTGATTTACCTTCAGTTCTCATTTCCTAGGATTTGCTAATATAGCTTCAACTTATAACTTCTATGATATAAATTCTTACTGCCGGAAATAAAAATACCTATGTATCTGTTTTAAAGGTGTTTCAAGTTACATACCACATAGATGGACAAACACCCCTGAACTAAGGGTTCCCTAACTTGCATAGCTTTAAGTTAAGGTATGGCGCCTTCCTCCCCTAAAGGAACAAAACGAGGCAAGATCCCAGACCCAAGCCCCAGGGGAGGAAGGCCCTCCAGGGAGCCCCAGCACCCCGGCAGCGATGCAGGGCACCTGGTCTCACCCCAGAGGCACAAGGCACCCATGCCTGCTCTTGGCTCCTCTGTAGTTTGATTGATGAGATTTTGTTATTTTGCAGTTTTATATTTTACTTTTCTTTTGCCAATTTCCACAGTTGCACGCCACTTTTTGCTTTTCACCTCATCCTTCATTGAGAAACTCCACTAACATTGCTTCAATTGAGTTTCCCTGTTACACCGTAGCATTTTCTTTTTTGGTCTTTTGAACAACATGGTTTTTACCTTAGGCACCAAACAAATTCACCATTTTAATAACAGAAAAAAATACTATAGCATTTTTCATTGTTCTTTGCTCAACTTGTTTTGCTGAAGTCAACATGAAAAACAATTTCAAACTTCTCAGTAAATGCTTCATTTACGAATGCTCGATTCCAAGTGCCTACAGGGTTACAATCTGGTTTATGACAATTTTATTAATTTTTTAATCAAAAGCATTAAATCAAATCTAAAATAAATAGTACTCAGTACTTCTGTAGTGCCCTCCAGCACAGTTTGGCAAAAGTGCTTCACGGACAATAATGACTTTAGCTTCACTGTACCCTCAGAAAGAAGACAAAAAGCTATTCTTCAAATTCTTTATTTGAGGAAACTGAGGCACAGAAGATTTCTTTCCATATTTTTGAGGTTCATCTCCAGCCTTGGATGCATTCAGTTTTCAGTTATCTCTCTGAGATAGACAGAGCCTTTCATTCAGAAAAATGTAAAATACTCTCATGTACTCCTGAATTCACCTAAACAGGACAGAAGCTAAAATGGCACTTTAAAAATAAAATAGCTCTAAGCAAAGTTCTGAAAACATAAAAAAACATCTAGACTCATCACACTGCAGATAGCAAGTCATTACCCGTTGAGGACAGCAGACAGCACCGCAGGTCCCATCACACCTGGAGGCTGGTGGCTGGGGAAAGCACCAGATCCCTTAATGGTTTGGTCCCAAGCCTGCACCAACATGTGCATACCGCTTACTGTCACACAAAATTTTTATACGAGACATGATGAAACATGATCAATAGCCAAACTCAACCATCACCACCACCTCACTAAGCTACCCAGGGACCACCAAAGACCTCCTTGTCTAAAATGTGCCAAGGAACAACACAAAGGACATCACACAAGTGCTAGAACCACAACTCCAGAAGGACACTGCAAATTAACTGTAAGTTATACAAAAAGGAGGGCATTTCAGGAAATAACTAATTTAGTGCCATTCATTGGCATGAATGCCATGAATTCATAAATTCAATTATGAATTCATTGATAATTCAATGATAAATTCATTGATAAATGATATCAATGATAAATTCAATTGCACCAAAAGAGGTACCAGCTTCTCAGTATAATTATTTTTTTAAAGTTCTTCTCAGAAACATTTCCATTTGTGATTCTTTCCCTTCCTTTTTTTTGCCCCAAGTCAGAGCAGCAGGCCCTGAATCTAGCACACATGATAGAGGTACGTTAAGTCCAAGCAAGTGTATTTCCAGTGTTGCCCATAACACCACCTCAGCCTGGCATTTCGTTATCCTACAAGGTCAGTGCAAACCACTGATGTGGTTTGTTGAAAGAGGCAATCTCATCTTTTCCCCACCCCAAGTGGTCATATTAATCACTGGATCTCTCTTGTCCTCCTCCTCCTTTCTGCTTATTCAAACATTTGTATCATTACACTAAAGATCTAAATTAAAATGAATGTTTAATAAAAAACATTTTTAATTGGTTACATTTCCCAGGCTGGTCCAGTTCAGTCTAATTAACAGTCTTATAAAAGCTTAGGGATGCACAGGGGACAAAACAAAGCACGGCCAAGACTGCTTCTTTCAGCAGCAAAGATGACTTAAAATGTCTCTAACACTGTGGCCTCAGAACGTTGTTTGAAAGCATATTTACTGTTCATCGGCAGTTTCACATATGGCTCAAAGCATCCTTTTCAACATTCAGTAACTTCCACTGCTCTATGTCCAACCTCATCCCTCTCCTATCGTCTCCTTTAAAATCCTACCTATTTTCAACTAATCTAAATAATCATGTCTTGGTCACTAAAGCTGCCACCTCAGCACTGTCCCTCTTTCAAAGCAAGCAGGCAAGCAGGCTTTCCAGGAATAAATCTCTCCTGACCTTGTGTACTGCTGGCCTATTTTCCATAATTTGTTTTCCTCCCTGCCGGCTTCTAATCTACAGCAGAACTTCACTTGGCCCCATGTAAGCAGTTAACTAAACAACTTCATACAAATTACTCAAAATCCACCATCTTCCTTACAGATGACTAAATTAAGGCAGAGGCATATCAATGCTTTTAAATGCCATTTCCTGAGTTCATTAAGAATTCCTCTTCATCCATCCCAGCCAAAAAAAAAGGTGAAAGAATATAAGTCATACACACATTAGAGAGGCACGTGCCCAAGACTTCATTAAAAAAGTCACGGGACTTTATACATACATGTCTACATAAACACTCTTCTAAGGTAAACAATAGCATTTTGGGGAAGAAAATTTGATAATGAACCAGAATGACTTGTGTCAATTAGGTTTAAAAGGAGGTAGACACCATTAAACCCCACATTTAAACATTCTAATTTTGACGTACAGTTTTCTTAGTTGCCACTTAACCAGTTATAAACTAGCTAAAGCCAAGCTGAAGGTTCCAAAGTGTACAGGAACTTGTTATCAATTTCACACAAACCACATTCAATTCCCAGATGAGCCAGTCAATGAAGCTAGTCCACTGTAAGGCCTCTCTGAAGAAATGCTTATTTTGCTTTAACTCTTCATACCTTTTCTCTGAAACTGGAAAAAAAAACAACCTTTAGGAAACCAAGGGAAGGCAAGCAGTATTATCCTACCATTCTGAAGCTTTTCTCTTCCAACAATGAAAGGAAAGGCTGAAGAAACCTGAATAAAAAGCAAATGCTGGGGTTTCAGTAAGAAACAACTTTAGAAATTCAACTGCACTGAGTGCCACTGCATCCCTAGGCAGGATCTTCAGGCACTTCCACTCCCAGTTTCACAGGACACATCAAGTTTCAGACTAAGTAGCTGAGCTATTCTACTTCCTTGTTATGGCCAGCTCTAGCCATTTCAGAGGACAGTGCAAGAGCCACTGTAATAGACAACTCAAGTAATTTGTCAACAGGCTTTTCTCTCGTCCTTGGGAAGTTAAGTCTGATGTAATGAGGACTGGACGATGTTTTGTACTTCCTCAAATGCCATCAAATTTGAGAAATGACAGTACTGGCCTACCAATACTCCTGATTAGCTGGGAAGGAGAAAATCATCTGCTTTATCATCACAGAACTCAAATCTTGAAGAGACGAGAGAGTGAACTTTTGAAATAAGATAAAGGTCATTATAATTAAGAACTGATTCAGTATGAAGGTGAGGCGAGTTTAAAACAAAAATTAGAAAATCCTGTGACAAAGGCCAGGGTTTCTGACTGAATTTAATAAAGCTCATGGTATGGGGAGAAACAAACAGATGGATTTAAAACCTGTGATTTTACTAAAATCAGCAGGTTTTTTGTGGTCTATCCTCAGTTACTTACAGGCTCAAAATAGTTCCTTAATATTAATAGTTAGAAACTTTTTGCAGTTTGATGTAATTTAAAACAAACAAACAACACAAAAAAAAACCAACTTAAAGAAATATCTTTCACACATATTCTAGACAGTGCAGGCAAGAAGAAATAATGAAATGCACTTGTCTTTCTCTTTTTACATAAAACCAGGTTGAAGACAGTAATGAACAGAGAAAAAGAACAAGCGTGTACATACACACAAAAACAAAAGGCCATTAAAACAATCTTTAAAATAGAAATACTAATACTTTCTCAAGCGACTGACAGCAAGATAATGTTACCTAAAGAATTAATAATCTGGAAGAGCAAGTCAAAAATAAAGTGATGAAATTTGCCACTGAAATACAACTTAGGTTTAAAACAATCTTTTAAAACATGATCATTGAGCTTTGCGAGACTTTCCAGAGAGATATATCACACTAGTGGACTGAAAAGCCTGGTGACCAAGGAAATTGAAACTTGAATAAATGTAAGATAATGCATTTTGAGAAATGCAATCTAGTCTAAGCCTCAAAGGGAAGTAGCACAATCTCTCTCAAAAACAAAAACAAAACAAAACAAAAAAAAAACCCACAGCAAAAATAACCACAAATTGAAGAATTAGTCAATGATAATACCGAGGTAGATTTGATATACCTGATTTTTACTGCAGCATCAAATATTTTTGCACCAAATTTAGCTCTAAAAGTACTTTCAAATGGCAGTTCCCAGTCTTCTGCCCTCTTGAGGTAGTATGGGTGAATATTAATGTAATATGTACTTATTTATACTGTAGATGAATAAAAAAAGAAACGGGCAACTGTATGACATCAAATATTTAAGAAGAAAACTAGTCAAAAAGCATAACTAGCAGCGAGAACAACAGATTACTGGGAAGATGTCAATACTTTTCTGTCTTATTTCCTAAATTCACAGCAACTCTTGAGAAAGCAGACACAAATGTACTGATGTGACGTATCTGCAGGTAACCCATGGCCTCAGTACATAGAGAAGTACTTTATTTTACCGGTTTTACACTAATTCCTGGTCTAGCCAACCTACACATACCACAGACTGTGCACTGCCTGAAGCAGAGCAGGAGAACTGCATTTCCACTTGCATATCTCTTTGGACATGACTGGAAATTACTTCTCTTTGTGGTGAAAAAACAATGTAGGTAGAAAGGATTTAGAAACACAGTAAATCACAAGAGATTATAAAGCGTGCACCCTGTGTATTTGGAGGGTAGCAGAGATATCTGTGTCCATCCACATTTAGACTGCTCATACAAGAAAGACAGACTGAGAGGTTACTTCTGCTGACTTGACTTGTGGCATGGGTTACAGTGCACTTCTTGAGCTTTTTGAGAAAACAACCTACATCTTCCTTCACCACACTACCACAGACATGAAGCAGAGCGACACACAGATGCACACTGCATCCAGTGGGGTATATGCAGAAGCAAACATACTTAAGCACTGGAAAGCTTCTTGTCTGTGCAGTTCAGGTCATCTAAATAGTATCCAGTACTAGGCACTTTCCTATCAAAATGAGGTAGTCAAGAAGAAGAGATGATGGGTTTAGAAACCTGCTTTTTACCATAAGAAAATCCTGAAATGCACAAATACCGAGCTGTTATATTCTAGTGCAGGAAAAGAAAAAGGATTAATTGCAAATGCTGGTTAAAGAAGATCAGAACAGAACTTCCATGTGGTACAAATCCATGTAGCTAGGAGAAAGGAAGTGAAATGAGGCTAAATATCAGAAGAAAATCCTTATGCAGTGATACATCAGATAGTGAAAGTCTCCCAAGGGAAGAAGCAGAATCCCCACTGCTCAACACATGTAAAAGCAGCATGGACAAAGAACTACAAGGTAGGCTACAGGGAATAACTCAATACACAGAAGAGGATGGTTCAGATGACCTAATAATATAACAGGATTTAAAATGACTAGATAATTCTATTATCATTAACCACATTCACAGTAGTACATGCTAAAACATTGTTGCTATGGTAATCAATCCTTATGCGTCGTTGCAGAAAATGACAGAGATACAAGGGATGAAAATGAATGAAACCAGCCTTTCCTATTCTCAATTAATTCAATGTACCAGTCAGCTGGGTAACTGGCTAACACAAAAGTTTACATCTACCTTCCCATAAGCCTTTTAAAATACATAGCAAAGCACAACTGAGTGTCTGGCATTCTAATATGGGTTATCCTTAGACTTACACAGGCAGTTCAGATTCAAGGTAGGAGCAAGGATCCAGTTGCTCTCATCATTGCACTTTGAATCCCCTGCTCTTAATACTGCTAGAATTCTCTCAGCCCAAAGTAAGCCAACACTATGGAAAGACCAATGCATGCATGCTGCTTCTGCCCACGTGCTGTTATATGTTACAGTTCCATCTCATGAGAATATGAGACCAACTTGTTTTCCATGTAGAAGGAAAGACAGCAAAGGCAATCATTTTCTCTGGCACTTTCTAAGTAACCCTATGGACAACAAACTATAACAGTGAAAGCATCCTACTTATTACTCTTAATTTATACTCCCAACTGAAAACATATAGCACTTTTTAAGGTTCAAGGCACAGGTAAACAAATGATCAGCAGTCTCTTGATCATATATGATCAACTCTAAAAATTCCTGCATGGATGTTATTGCGTTGTATCCAAATGCTCATTCAACTTTCGCCTTTACTTCCAGTAACAAAATATTTGTCAGGAAATCAGGAAGTTAAAGCTGGCAGTAATAAAATCCCCTGAGCCAGGGAAATAGTACAACTCAAATTTTGACAAACAGAGTTAAAGTCATTCCTGATACCACTCATATAGAGTCTGTTTGAACCTCTGCTAGTAAAACTGAAAAACCCCACCAAGTTTTTTAAATTACAAGTATGAATTTAAATAAGTCAGTAACACTGCTCTTCCTCTGAAACAAAAAAAAAATTCAGCAAAACACAATGGGAATTGAGTGGGAACAAAAGCTCAAATCACTATGTGAAAAACCACCATGCTCTCACTTCTCTAAAATAGTAAAAATGGTTACAGACTGTATTTAGGAAAACAACATCCACACGTGGACAGAAAAGAAGACGACTATGGAATGTCACAGGAATGCTCCCTTTCAAAAAATGCCTTCTCAAGTGAAAAAAGTATTTATTTTTGGTCTTTTGATAGTCTACAGCACTGTTAAGAAAAATAATTCAAAGCAGCCCACACAAACAGAAAGGGTACTACAAATTATACGAGCCACGTATTCCAAAAGGAACATGTTTTTACCTGCTAGTGTTGGTATTTTAGTGTAACTTGTACTCATTGTTCAGTGCAACACTACACAAAATAGTACTTTGAAACCAGGAAGGAAAAAAAAAAATTAAAAAGAAAAGAAAAAGATCAAAAAGGAAGCAGGTCAATATTCTGGTTTGAAAATGAACTATGAGCAAGCAAGTACACCAGAAGGTAAAAATAAACTTTAAAATGTTAAAAATGTTAAAAAACATTTGAAAGAGGCTAAAAATAAATCAGCTTGTTTTTTAAGAAGTCATTAAATTCAGTCTTAAGGAATGTATTATATTTTAAGTGAGAATCAAAATACATATGTCAAGGAAAAGATCAGAGCAGCAGTGAAGTTTTCAATATTCACAGACACATACAAAGCAAAATATTTGATAGATATGCTATGCAGTTGCCCTCGTACATTAAAAATTTATTTACATAATGTAATTATTTGTAAAAAACTTCTCAGGGTTAAGCAGAGAAAAGTACTCAAGTACTATCAGAACATTCTTGAAATGCTATAACATGCCTGAATTCATGAGACATTCAACTGATAAAGATTCATCCTTTTTATTGAAAACAGTCTGTAACACACTGTACGTATATTTTGTTTCTATTGTAATATATTTCATTAGTATTTTTCTTGGAATTTAAACAAAAATGTTCCTGCCTGTGTGAGTTTCAAGTCGTTAGTGCCAAAACTTCAGCCAATGTTTCATGAGAAAATTACTGAATTATATCTGTTTATGATTATAACACAGATTTTTCAAGAAAATTATTCCCTTTTGGGCATTAAAAACTAAATGAGTATGAAAGACTAGAATGTGTTTAATGTGACCAAGCTAGTTTTTCCCGCCAAAATGCTTCAATTTAATCCAAACTAATTTTTCAAAACTTAAACAAAGTCTAATGTAAGTTATTTTGCTTCCAAAAATGATATGCATTTACTAGAAAAAACTCAATAAAAAGATATCATTAAAAAATCCAAATTGTGAAGGCCAAGAATTTTACTATACAACTGCCGTAAATAATATATTTTTTTTTAATTTAAGTTCATGGATGAGTCAAAAAGAGCATGTGTGAGAAAGAAAAAGAAATCCCAGTGCAACTGAGAAATTAAACTGAAAAATTAAATCAAGGAGCCAAAAACCAGACACACAGATGGTAAAAACTGGCAAAAATAAAACGTAAAAATCATGCTCTTAAGTACCAACAGATGCAGTGACTTTAAAATATTACTCCTTGAGGATACACAAAGACAATAATCCCAGATTGTGATTTCTGGGCCAGTCTACTGCTGCACTAGAGCCACAAAATACACTGTATTGTACAGAGAAAAAGATGATGTGTCAGAGACTGTGATATCTGCACTGCCAGTCTAGTAAGATAGAAGGCAAGAAAATTAAACTATCCAGCACTGTGAAATTAATGTCTTCAGAAAAAAAAAAAAAAAAAAAAAAATTAACTGTGTAAATGAGATAAGAGAGGTGACTTGCAGAACCCATTTACAGATTTATAATACTACAGGGCTGAGCATGAACTGGTTATTTGATCATTTCTGAAACATTCTTTCTTGAAACAATATTCAAGCTTCTCATTCCAGATGGAAGTGAGACATGTGCTTACCATATTCCAAGTTGTTAAATTTTGCCATGCTAATAGCTTTGCTAACCTCCAATCTCATTTAGGGTCTCCCCAATTTCAATCACCACAGTTACCTAAAAGCTATCCCAGTTCACACTGTTGGTACTAAACAAGGGAAGAAAAATATTACAAGATTTGAAAATTGAGATGCTGATGTATAGTACCTATAATGCTTGAAGTTCAGCCTTTCCTGATAGATCTTCTTAAAATCAGTTTGAAATGAATAATTATTAGTAGTACTTTTAAAACACATTACTTTAACCATCTGGAAAATTAGTCTTAATGAATTACATTGATATTGCTACACATGATTGAACAAACCCAGCATTTTATGCCATCACCATAATTTCAGGCTAGCTGTAGATCTATAACCATAAAGACTGCTGCTTTTGGGGGCTAAAAAACAAAGTCAAATTAAAAAAAAAAATAAAAAAAATTATATTCCTTACTACCTCTTTCAGTATGCAGAAGTTTACACTGGGCACTTTTTTCTCTAAAACAGTTACTGAATTTATCAGGATAATCATCATTATCAGGAAGGTGACTGGAACTCCACAACACGAATGTATTCAAAAACACAGAAGAAAGACATTCATCATAAAGTAAGTTTTACATTTGTCATAAAGTAAGTTTTACAAGTTATACATATATACACATGTGTGTGTGTGTGATCAGTTACAATAATTTAAAATACTCCTCCTGAAAGTGGGCAGTTAATGAAGTGTTCCGTATTTCTAGTCTATAAACAAGTTTGGACACGTACTTCATTTAACTTTAATGTATGGATGGATGAGCAGTAAGAATGCTGAAATATAAAAAAGTACAGGAAAGTTTGCTGTATGCAAACAGAAAGATACTGTCAGGAATCAAATCAATTTTGTCTTTTGTAGAGGTTCTAAACTCAGATGACCCAGAAAAGTATCATTTCTCACCAGGACACCCATCAGCTTCCAGCCAGCACGAGCCAGCAGAGCTTCAGGAGGTGCTGTTTGCCCTGCTGAAACAGCTCAGGAGGCAGTTTCGAAATGACTCCCACCACCCCGAAACCAAGCCCCAGCTGCACGCTGCAGACACAAGCACACACCTGAACTCATCCAAGGTTTCAGAGGTTTGGCTTTAGAGTAAGACAAGTCAAAGCGTGCCTGACACCAGCATGCTCAAACCCCCAGGGCCCGGCATGGGAGGGCACCTCTCTTCAACTGTGCCTCCTTTTATATTTACATCACAAAGTGTATCAAACACAAGTAACTGCAAAATGAAGAATGTCATCAGGGAACTGCATTGCAATGATGTAGGAATATGGGTTCACATAGATTCAGATATAATAATTTCTTTAGTCGTTTTTTCTACGCATTTCGAGCCTACAGCCCAGTATTTTCTGCTGTCCCCTGACACACCAGTATGGAGCTGAAGTGCCTCCTACCCACTCTTCAGCTTTTCAGTAAGATTGACATTTGTTAATTTAGGGAAAAAAAAAATGTCAGTGTCCTTCACCCCATTAATTCCACCTACCTAAAGTGCTGTGATACACACTATCCTACTGAAGCACAGTATTATAAGATGCTTCTTTTGCGCAAAGACCGGTTTTACTGACCTTCAAGTCACCAGCAAAATCCATCAGTTCTGATGAGAGGATAAGTTGAAAGAATCTTCATGAAGAGAAAGCTATTTATTGTGACAAAGTGTAACTACGAGGAAGAAATACTGATAGGCTTGCTTTATGAAATCTGTGCTTTGTTGTAACAATTATTGCCTAGAAAATCAAGATCAATAAATATGGGATGATGGAATACTCAATGTAACTTTCAATAATTTTAAATAGAGATGCTCACAGATATGACCGCTTTCTTTTGGGACATTTAATTTGGTCTGCGCTTTGGATAAATGGGTTGAAATTATAAGCAATCGTGAATTCCTACACATTAGGAAAGTAAAGATTTTTGAAGACAAATGAGGGTATCCAAAAGGAAGAGGAAATTAAGCTTTGATACAAAGTGACCGAACACTGGCTTCCTGCCTAGTATTCTCAAGAAATACTAAGACCAGAAATTTGGCTCATACTAGATACCTCGCTCCTCAGGGGTTTATTCCACAGTCTAAAAATTATTTGCAATATACAGCCTAAAGGATTATTTTTAATTTTTTATTTTGGAAATGGTTGTGTATGTATGCTGTCCTTACTTTTTAAATTGTGAATACAAACAATATTTTAAATGGCAAATGTGCTAAAATAATAATAGCCAATGGATTTTCTCCTCAAATTTATAAATAGGGCTGGAAAAAGAAGCATAAAATGTTTCAATCCAAATGAAATTAATCATTTCATGTGCCACTGGCATGAAAGTGAGTGTTACCTATATATGGAAAAAAAAAAAAAGGCAACAATTTTTATTCTTAAAATATCACATGCAAGAGATCAAAACTTAAAAGTAGCTTTCATTTCAAAAATAAAATCTTTACAGCAGTATATTACTGAAAAAAATTTATTAAAATTTGTAGTGCCACTTGCTTCACACGTTTCCAATTGTTTGCTTCTTCATGGAGACACTAGTTGTGCTGCTGTATTTATTTTAGTTCTGCGTATCCTGAGTATGAAACCTTCCTCAACCACAGTAACTGCATCAGTTACAAATCTGTTTTCTTTCTTTGGCATAGGGACTCAGCAAAAACCCTTATCAGTGCCACAAGGCTGCTGGCAGTTAATTGTTGGGTAATACAAAAATGCTTTTAATTATTTATTAAATCAGAATAAATAAACATAAATTTTGAAGAAAAAAAAAAGTAAAAAAAGAAGAGAGGGAGTGGTGTTTCTTCTGTTTTGCATGTAACATGTATAGAAGTTAATAATTTTTTGTGCATCCTGACTTCCTAACCAACCGCATTCCTGTTCTCCCTGCTTACCTCCTCCCCAGCCCTGGAAACTATCAAGGTTGACCATTTCATATGCAACTCCAAGTAGTTTTAAGATAAATTTAGAATCAGTCAGTGAATGAATTGGCAAGTCTGGTCCATTACCTTCTTTTTCTCGTCCAGTTATACCGATGAAATAAATTAAAATCTTAAGGTATATCGCATCAACTAGTCAATATTACGTAATTCCATTTACTCAGTTGCTGCACTCACTAAATCTTGCTGTGTCACTTCATAAGAATCATGACATTTCTCAGAGTATCCCATAAATTACAGTAACCACTTAATACAGCCAAAGAGTGCTGCATTCAATAATGAAATGCTCATACTCAAACAATAAAATAGAAACTAAATTTAAAACCCAAAATATAACAAAACCCCAGACAAATTACTTCCACATAACTCAATTATTAACTCAAAGTTACACAGTGTCATTCCCCTTTACAGCAAAGTGCAATCACGTCATTAAAATGACCTGTCCACACAGGATTTAAAAAATAAGCACCTTTCCTATTTCCATCCATGGAAGATAAATTAACTATGACTTCCACAACTGAAATGAAAAACTTGGCCCTTTTATCAAAGCATCTTCATCATAATTAATAATATACAGAAAGAAAAAAGTATAAAAAAATCCTGCTATTATTCAATAGATTAGATAAAGATAAGTTTCCCATTCAGATAAAATCTCTTCCCCCATCCAAAATAACCTCTCTGCCTTTATTTCTATTCTGTTTGGAATTAACTGAATTGTATGACTCAGCAGTGATTTACCTGAATCTCACCTAAAAGCGATAGTGAGGAGAGCCCTCAAATCCATCTTCCAGTCCAGATTAAGTCATTCTATTTTATTGTAGGAAGGATTACAACATCCACTACAAATTATTAATATAAATATTTCTTTAAATTAAGTAACAGCCATTTAGAAGAAAAATTGTACCAGGAAGAAAATCAGACTGTAAAGAAAAAAAAAAAAAAGAAAAGAAAAAAAAAAAAAAGAGGCACTTATTTTTCCATTCCAAGTCAAGGAAATTCTACAATGCAAATTAAGTTAACTGAAAATTAAGTTAATGTGAAGCTTATGTTAAGGCCTGACTGACTTCTAATGTAGAATTATAAAAGCCTGGCAACGAAACCAAGCAGATTATCAATCCTGGGTTTTCTTACAATTTGAAAGAAACAAATTAAAAACCCATAGTATTTGGGGTAACTTTCCAATTTTGAATGATGTCTTTCTGATAGAACATAAAAATGGACAATATCTAGACTCCAGAAAGTAAAACAGAGAAGGGATGCGGGGAGATGGTGTTTAGAGATGGCATTTCTCTATTTCCAAGGAATTGGTTGCTGTTCTGTAGAAAGCTGCATCATAAACCACAAAACGCATAGACGGGAAGAAGGGAAAGGTAGACCAGAGAAAATGAGAACACAAAACAAGGGGGAAAAGGTAAAATATCAATACCATGTACTACCAGTACCACCTTCTGAAACAAAAATGCAGAATTTCTTTTTAAGCCTCAAAGATACAAGTAATCACTTAGGTATTTACACTTTGGTTAAAAGGCTAGAATGCAGGACGAGCATAATGTGAATTTAAAATTAAGGATACTTTACCAAGGGCGAGGGAGAATCCTCTATAGACACAATTAACAGAATTGCTTTAATACACTTAAAACTTTTAACCTTTGTGGTCTTCGAAGTGAATAGTGGAACTGCATCTATTTCAGGTTTGTATGGAAGGGCTGTACTGCCCTGAAAAGTTTTACAGTGCTGCAAACTAATGAAATAAATTCTCTTAATTTGGTTAGCTCTATTTTCATTAACTGTATTACCCACCGAGGGAAATGAGGACAAATTTTAATTTTACTAATGTATTTCACTTCCGCATTACTTTGGCTTGCTGTAATTGCGGCTCCTGCTCGGCACTGCTTGCTCTGCCGTCACGGGGCCACCGTGCCCCCACGCTGGCACCCACGCTGGCAGCACCGTGAGGAGCCCCTGGAGCCGTGCAGGGCAGCCACGGCACCACCAGCTGTCAGCACCTCAAGCAGGGCTGTGCGGCACCAACTCACAGCACATTCCCACCGGGCCTTTCGAGGACATGGCACGGTAGCAGCAACAAGCACATTATGAAAATAGCACGAGTGTTTCTTGCTATAAACAACTAGCTGGGATACATTAGATATGCCTGGACTAAAAAGTAAACATGTGAGAAGACAAACCTCTTTCACAGCATGAAGAAAGAAAACAAGTTCTTAAAAGAGGAAAAGGAAGACATGAGACATCCTTTCCACAAAATGTTTTTTCCACGCTCAGTATTTTCAGATGTCCTTGTCTGACCTGCTGCCACGGACAGACAAGCAAAGAAGCGAGAGATAACACTGTCCTGCAAAATATTTAGAAAACAGCCAGAAAACTAACAGCAATAATTTATTTAAAGTTTCTTCAAACATCTCCATGTAATTTAGAAGAGTATTACTTATACCCTTGGTATCATAAATTTATTACCATTAACTACCATAACAACAGCATTATTTAAATAGTTTGGTCCGAAAGGGCAAAAAACCAGCAGTGTACGGTTACTAACAAGTCTGCAAATGCCCTTCCATGTGTGCCAACACTCTTCAGAGAGTTTCTGCAGAGCAAAGTAGGTTTTCTAGCAGACAGTACCAGAGACACAGTTGCTGTCGTATTACTCTACTCAGTGCTTGCCAGACTGCACCTGGAATACCATGTCCAGTTCTGGTCACCACATTCCTGAAAGACACAGACAGACTGGAGAGGGTCCAAAGAAGGGCCACGCTGATCGTTAAAGGGTTGGAGAATCTGCCCTGAAGACTGAAGGAATTAGGTCTTTTCTCCCTGGAGAAGAGAAGGCTGGGGGGGGGGGGGGGGGG
>JAVJGJ010000047.1:65395779-65445524 GCA_035590215.1 Microhierax caerulescens | reverse complement strand
AAGGGCAGCTGCAAAGAGGAGAGAGGCTCACTCTTCACAAGGAGCCACATGGAGAAGACAAGGGACAATAGGTTCAAGTTACACCAAGAGAAGTTACATCTTGATATAAGAAGAATTTATTTATTTTTTTTAACAACGAGAACAATCAATCACCGGAACAGCTTCCCCAGGGATGTGGTACAGTCCCCATCGCTGGACATTTTCAAACTGGGATTGGACAGTGTTAGGTAGTCTCATCTAGGCTCTCTTTCCCACAAAAGGTTGGACCAGATGACCAAGTCTTCCAATTTGGACTGTTGTATGATTCTCTAAATTTCACTATAATAGTGAGTGTGCCTGAGTGTGAGGATATATAGCCAAACATGATGTCTTTTCCTATAATAATTAAAACCCATGAGTATTTTTGTAAAACTGCCTTTTCTGGCTTTTTTTTTTTTTTTAAATTGTTGGGCACATATAGAGCTACATTCTGCCATGGAATTCATATCAACATAGCAGCATATAACTGAAAGTAGACTGTAGCCCTGAAACTGTCTCACCTATTTAATACACAGTATGAAATAACAGATTATTTTTCAAAGGAGAACAAGATAGATGCCAGCATGAAACATTGTTTATAAAAGCATCACCACTACAGCTGTCCCCAAGCAATAAAGCAGTTTATTCCAACCTCCTACCTCACATAAACTGAAACCCTCAGCACTGAAAAACAACTTGAAATGCATTCATGACTCCAAGACAAATAATAATAAGGATCTCCTTCCAAAATAGACAATTAAGGTCATGTCCAAAAATGCCCATTTTGCATAAAAGTTCACAGACTTGTAAATTCCATCTTAATATTTTCTTAAAACTAATACATACTGTAGTGTGAAATTTGATTCTGTCTCTATACATATTGATGAATTTAGCATAAAGATAAGTCTGTTTACGGTTTCTTCTCTGTTTCTGTGGTTATACATAAATATTTAGAGAATATTTAATAAATATATGTATTAGTATATCTAAGCTTTATACAGAAGAAAACAGAGATTCTTCTGAATTCAGAAGACATGGAAACTCTTCTATGCAGTAGGAATTAAAGTCCACATAAAAATCAGAAATAGATCAAGTTAGGACCTAAAAATCAAATGGCTTTTAAACATGGAAATTAAGTTTAGATTTAGAAATCTGGATCTGAAGCCAGTTATGTTCAAAGTCAGATTTAAACCTAGAAAAGGCCCGTGATTCTGATTTTCCCTACAGAAAAGCATGGTAAAAATTTACTTTTACCCTCTCATACCCCTTTTTAAGCATTCTGAGATGTAATACAGAACCAGCTCCAGAATCCAGCAAGTATCCCAGATCAAAATATGCCTGTGGGAATGGGGCACCAAACTACCACCAGAGCCTCAGCTGCTGGAAGCTGCTCAGCAGGGTCCAGCCTGGAAGTGACCCAGCTGAGCTCATACATACCTCGACTTAATGCAGATCCAGACACCAGTACTACACGCCAGGAGTCTGGTTATGTTTATGTAGGTACTGACATTATAAACACCTAAATACACATTTTTCATTTTGGAGCTTACTATGCATAGAATCTTTTCTAATATAAGAATAATAAATGCAACACACTGAGGACACAAACAATTCTATAGAATTATCAATTAATTAATCATGGTCACGTACAGATCAGTGATATCCTGATAGCGCTATGCTCTTATGAGACACTGAAGGCTACTACAAATTATGTAATAATTGGGACCATATCACATACACAAAAATATTCCAGAGGTGTGATTGGTCAAAGAAAAAATAATAAATTATATATTAAAAAAAATAATAATCAACACTAAGATTACACCTGTGCTTAGTAATAGCTCCGAAGTGTCAAGGTGCTCTTCTGGTGGCCAAACAGGACATTTGGCTGGTACAGAGACAAATGCAACTGCCCCTCCTCATGCAAGGGGGTCAAGCCAGCCCTTCATAGCTTACATTTCATCTGAGCATTTCAGTTCCTGAGGGGAAAGAGTTAGCACCTTGCCATAAATAAATAAATAAAGAGAGCAGTCAATACCTAATTACCTGGAGAAGCAGTGGCTAGGAGAAAATATTCTTGAGCCACATCAAGCTCTTCACCTTCTTCACAGTACAAAAGCAAGGAGAAACAATTGCAGTAGCACTCGGGGTGTGGATAACCCCATCAGGTGGAAGCCAGTGCAATGACATGGCCAAAACCCCATCTCAAGTAGCAAAACAGCTGAATTTGCAAGTGGATCTAGGACTGGTGAGACTTCAAACCCTTGCAGGGCACCTTCAGGTCTTCTAATCATCTCTTTGACTAGGATAAACCTTAAGGGAATCCTCCTCTACTGTCAGGCTTGTCTTACAAACCCTGGACAGACTCCTGGCTACACCCAGGTACCCCTCGCCTTTTGTATGGGACCATCCATGGAAGACCCCTGGAACAGAAGCAGGGCTCTGCGTTAGGCCTAGAGCTTCAAACAGATGCATATGTCTAGCTTTGCAACAGAAATCCTTTCTAAGGAATATGACAAGCTTTAAAATCATCTTTGTATTTTATAATTTATACGCTGTCATGGTTCTATGCTCATTAAGGTTGTTACCACAAGAGAAAAATTATAAATCATGTGTACTCAGAGAAAGAGGAAAGCAATGAGACTCTATCTTGGCATTGTTTTTTACTTCAGTTTCAACCTTTACTATAAGGAATTTTAGTTAAGAAAAGCCTCCATCCCCTGAGCCTCCCCATCACTAGGCATGAAGAAGTTGCAGACCTTTCCACTGTAGCTACAGTCATAATAAAACTTAAGCCACAATACACCTGTCTGACAAGGAGAAACACAAAAGGCACACTAGCGAAAAAAAAAAAATATTTATATACCTTAACTATGCCACTTTGAAACATTCAGAACTAAACAAAATAAATAAGCTGCATTTCTGCCTTCTATTCCTACATTAAGGCATAAAATAGAAGCAAGGTGTTTGTTGTTAAATGAAAAATGTGACAACATAGGTAAGCTGGAGCAGGAAAACCCACAGGAAATTAGTAGTTTAAATTCACCAACCTACCTCTGAAGCTCTGATTATTTTTTTTTTCAACTGACAGCACTGAAACACCCTAATTTACAGCATCCAAATGTTTTAAGAGTATATTCAATCATATTAAAAGCAGGCCTTATTTTACTGAAAATACAAGCTGAAGGCAGGTACTCTACAGCTGCAGATACAAGACCATATGCTACTTGCACGTCTGATCTTGTTGAAAAAGGAATCAGATCAACTGTATCAGATTACTATGGACAGATGTCATGGACAAGACTAACTTAGGGGAAGCATTCCATACAGCGCATTTCTGCTCCAGAAGACAGCAGCAGTAATCAACTTCTCTTCCCATTTCAGAATACATTTGATTTGCTTTAATCTCTGGCTTTTGCCAGACACTAGAAAGCTATTGGGAATTTCGGAATCAAGCCTGTTCTTCAGTAATAACCATGAAATTTTACTCCTTCTCCTACCTTGCTTTCATGTATTGACAAATACAGATACATACCAAATACAAAGATAGATAGATAGATGTTTATAGATTTACATATAGCTTTAATTGAACCAATCTTGATGCGTCTGCAAATTTGATCAACCACTTCATAATTAAGCGGGGCCACTGAGGGATTTCCCTCCCCTGCTGCTCTCGCACCCCTTCCCAGCGCACAGCACAGCCGGGTGCTCTTCACCCTTCTGTGAAACAGGCCTCGCCAGCAGAGCAAGGAACACATTATTTCAGTTCAAGGTGCCTTGATTGCTGCCAGTTCCCATTTTTGACTAAAGAAACTAAAACGACCACACAAAAGAAAATTTCTATGTACTCAAAGAATTGGTGAAAAGTTTAACTCTTTCATGCATTTTCTTTCCATGCCTCCCTGGTATGAAACAGCATGAGTACAGATTTGATCAGGGCCTGAGCAAGTCTTCAGGTGAGCTGAGGGAGAAAAGATTTCTCAAATAAAAATGACATTACCATATATATGAATAAATTTCAGAGGAAGTAAGATTTTTCAACTATTCCTCAAAGTTTGGTTGCTGTGGGAGAGAAGAAAGTGCTGTGGAGGACAAGGTGAATAAAAAAAAAACAAACCCAACTTTTTAATGATATTAATTTAAAAATTGCAAATTTTATTCTTGTACTTGATAATCTGTAGGAAAGAATTAATTAAATAATTGAGTGACAGAGTGAAAAATACAGTCCTTAACTTTCTAACTGTATTCTGATACTGTATGGATTTTAGACTTTATAGTGATGAAATGATTCTTCGGTACAAAGTTTCATGTAAATTACTTTGTGGGCCTGAGCAATTCCAGACTTTCCAACAAATACATGGATAATTTGCCCTGCGGACAACCAGAAGGCTCTGGAACTGGGAGCAATTGTTAGGTAGATACAGCTAACTGGCATATACAACCAGAATACCTTCAAGGACTCAGAAAGCAGAATTAATCTTTTCCATTTCTTTGATGTATCACTCTAATTTAGCAGAGCCCTAGTAAAGCACAACAGATTGGAGCAAAAGCAATTACTCCAGGAATTTTAACAGGCTTCATGCATTCCTCCATTTTTAGGCACTAAAACCTAGACAAGTTTACAGAACTATTTCTCTAACAACTACTCAAACATATCTAATTCTGTCCCTTTATTAGTCTCTGCAAGAGCAGCTTATACTGATTTCACAGAAACAAGGTCTCTTGCATTTCATCTGCAGATTGGGCTGTGATGCTGCAGAATTAGTTTGCTCCACAGTTCTGTTTATAGCAAATGAGGTGTTGTCCACACAAAAGTAATTGCACTTCAGCACATCACACCTTTCACTCCTCAAAGCACAATTCCAGTGAATCTTCACATATGTTAGAAGCTGACAAAGATCATCCTGGAAATTTTTTTCACCTTATATTCAAAAGTAAGAAATGAGGCAAAGTGAGAGAAGTAACTCAATCCAGGCCAGAAGAGCCTTCATCCAACAACAAGCCTCTGGAGTCTGCAAGACGAATCCAGTGTTTACTACTGTCTTTTCTAAAGAGCCATAAAGACAGGTTAGACCAGGACTATTACGACTGCAGCATCTGCAATGGTTTCCACCCTATAGGTTTCTTGGCACTGTCACTGCCTTACCCTTGGTGCCAGACCTGCTGTCTGCTCTTTTTATGCACGTACTGGTGGGGTGCACAGACCACTGCCCCTCCACAGCTCTGTCAAGCACACATGAACAGGACTAGAAGTTGCTAAATTAATTGATTATGCCAGATGGCAACCTCATCAGTCGAATTTCCTTTTCACAGAAGTGAAAGGCTTAGCCAGTGGGAAACAAAAGTCCACAATGGATACTGAAAAATATATTAGTATTGAAAACCCAAAAAAAGAGAGGAAAAATATCTCTTGTCTGGAGCTACTCCATCCCCTGTCAGGCCCTTCCCTTCCATCTCCCTGCAGAACTGCACTGCATCCCACTCTCACTACAGGCTTTCTTCCCCTGGCGTACCCTGTTAGACAGGTTTCAGTCTAATTAATTATCCTGCTGATACGAAATTGCAAAAGGATCCTGGTCTTCCAGGTACATGCAGATTCATTAACACATTTAAAGAACAAACCCTCACTCTCTCTCAGCAAACTCCACCACAAACAAACAAAAAACAGAAAACTTGCTCAGAAGAAACATTATTTCCAATTTCAGACCTCAAACAGTTAACTCAGGTAACAAATATGCTTCCAGACTACCCTAGTGTCCAATTATTTACTTAACTGGTGAATAAATTGAACTAATTAAGTTGTTCAGAGACCAAAATCAGCACAAAAGTTAATATAAACATCATACATTAAAATATTCATGTACCCAACATTTTATAAGATGATCACTATTAAGATTTCTAATCCAACTTCTTTTGCTGAGACAACAGTTTCATTAACTGCCATGGTGAGAATCTAATGATGCATGGAAATATGCCTCGAAAACATCAAACAAGCAGAACCATCACAGAAGCTTTCAAATCTGGGCACCAACTTTCCATTTCAACACAGGCAGAACAGAGACAGCAGCTAAACTCATCTGCACTACCTCTCCATTTTTTTGAGAGGAATAAAGTAACAGGACTACTAATATCATTTTATGTGCAAAGGAAAATATACCAGGACCAAATACAAGAGGTTTTCTCTTAAAACATATAATTTTAAATGAACCTGCAGCTAATTACAACATATAAAAATAGTTAATAGTTTGTATTTGAGGGGGTTTAGGATTTTTACACTCAGTGATACTACTTAAGCTCCTTTTTAACTAAGAATGGAATTGAATAAAGTTTAGAACATCCTTGGATTTAGCAATACTGGACTTCAAATATCAGTATGGGATTTGTGGGTGAAGGTGACCAGTTCCAGGATACCAGCCCAGTGTCTGACACTGAACTTTCATGTGCATTCACGAAGCACAGGGTAAGAAGCTCAGGCTGTGTCAAGCAGCAAATTTCATTTTGAAGCTCCTCTGTATAAAGCAAATTCTGGTTTTATGTCCTATTGCTGTAAATTACAAAATGTGTACGTTTATGTTCAATGAAAAACTCAATGTTTTCACGTCACTTTGTATAAAGAAGAAAAATGAAGTAATAATCCTACACATGCACTATCCTACATATGGGCTTCCTGTGGTATTACCAGTCTCTGCATTAAAGATGCATTTTCATTACATATTTGAAGATATTTCCTGGAAAATTTCAGACACATGCAAATACATAAAGTGAATGCTAGGTCATTTTAATCTCAGACCTTTAAACCTCTTTGACTACCACCTTATTAATAAAAAACCTCAAGTTGGAATTACTCAGTGTCTCAAAAAAGCCCAAGATCAAAAGCAATATAAATGTATTCTAAATAAGTACGACAATACTGTCTTCAAATTTATAATTAATATATATTACAATGTTAAAAATAACAAGCATTTAAAAGTTCAATGCCAAAACTGACCCATATTTGACTACTCTTTAGTAAGACTATTGGCTTTCAACAGTAAAATATTTATCAAATGTTTATTATTATTTTGGTATTATTATACCTCTATATATAATCTATATAATATCTAATTAGAATAACCCTGTTGGTATCAGTTGTTAAGAACAGCAGCATTCCACATACTATATAAATGTGTTAATGACTCAAAAATGAAATAATCTGCAGCTGTCCATTTCAGCCTTGATGCAGTCTTTTTGGAAGCAGAAGGAATGCCTTGCAAATTTAGCCAGCACACTGCTGGTGCTTGTATCATGCTTAAAGCCTGTATCACTTAAGAATACACTTATTTATAATAGCTTGGAGTAGCATAAAGATTAGATTGATAAAGTAATATATATATACACACATATATATTACCTGTTCTTGCCTCTCCAGCCACTTGTCCACCATGGGATGACTGGCACTTAACGATGAACGAGCATTGTCTCTCTGAAACTGGTTAGACCAGCTATTAGTATCTCGTGGTAGGCTTCTGTAGTTTTCATCTTTCTAGTTTAAAAGAAACAAAAAAGTGTCTTATAAAAAAAAACCAGTCCTTGCACGTTAACAATGCAGCTGGTTATTAAACGAATACAAAAGGAGGATTGACAAAGGAGAACGCAGGTCTGGCTGGACTCAAGGACAACGCAACTGCCCATCCATTCAATTGCAAGAGCTCCCCTTCCTTAAGGCCAGTGAAGCCCAGTTAAAGCCTTTGGTGTATTTGTAGCTCCTGCACCCACTTGTGCTTCTCTGCTCTCTCTTTTCCAACTTCAAACCTCAAATGCACAGATTTCCCAAGTACATACTCAGCAAGGCTTCTCTGGAAGAAGTCTCACGGTCCTTGCTTTCATTCTCACCAAAAGCAAATATACCATACAGCAGTCCAACCAGTGACAGCTAAGGCCACTATGTAATTTTCCCAAGTCTCTCTGTATGTAATCAATTTTACAATCAAAGGTGTCTCACTGCTCCAGGTACTGTACTGTAGACCAGAATAGCATGCTATAGAGTTCAAAACTTGAATTTATTATTCCCCATATTAATGCTTTGCTTGGTTTGCCTGAAGGTATATGAATACGGTCACATTTGTAAAATGGCAGCAGATGGAGATTGTGCTGACGGAGATATATTTCTCCTATTGAGATGGATAAAAAAAGATTTCTTTTTCCTCCTAATTGATGAGTTTGTCTGCACATCTTTCCCACAAGCTGTACAAATTCTTCAGCTTCTAAAGATTATTAGTCCTTACCCATCCTGATCACTAAAAGCCAATAAAAACACAGAGGCAGAGCCTTGATGATGGGAGTTACCCTTAGTCCAAAGTCAATGAATTACTCATAGGTTAGTTCCCTCCACCTGAAATAATACATGAATTGAAATTTTACTTAGCTTTTCAAAATAGAATTATAAATGTACTATAAGTATCCCTCTTCAGAAGCAGAGTATTTTTTCAAGTCAATGTTTGTCTACCTTCATGCCAAACCAGATAATTTAGAGAATCTATTTTAAAAGTAGGAAAGTAGTCCTACATATTTTGCAATACTACCACTTTTAGGAATCTTGAAAATCTCTGAAAAAATAAACAAACACCCAGTGCATGTTTGCAACTAAAAACTATTTTTTTATTTATAACACACAGCAGATTTTTGACACTTTTGTAAATCAATACTTCATTCCATCAGCATAAGTATTTCCTTTTTCTGTTTATGGTATTCATATTTCGTTGGCCTGGCACAGTATTAGTCCAATATTCTAAAATAGGGACTGTAGCATCAATTGCCTTACAATTGTCCTTCACAACTTTATTTCTTGTAAACGTATGACAGGCTTTGCTAGGAAATTCAGGTCTTAGTATAACTGTGATACGCAGCAGTTTTCAAAAGCTTCCTGTGTGAGAGCAGTCTTTTCCCAGACACATCAAACTTAAGCTTTCTTAATTGATGACAACTTCTTGAAAGAGACTTTGTAGTATGAAATAAGTCTTCCATTTCAAGACATTAAAGCTTGAATTCAAGCAGCACAAGATAACCTTGTAAAAATATGTCTGCACAAGTAACCAGCCTAACAAATCACCATCATAAATTAGTTTACCCTGCCATAAACGAGTAAGAACTTCGTGTCACTCAGCAACTAAAAAAAAAAAAAAAAAAAAAAGAATCAGTTTTCCAGTGTGGTTAACCACAAAACAAGCTAGAAACTTGCTCAGTCTCTTGCTTAGAAAGGGACAGTGGTAGTCAGTCACTGCTCTGTAAAACTGTCCCTTAGTAGAGCCACAGAAGACATGGTGTACAAATTGATTTGTTCCTGTTGTTTCTGTTATTCAGTTCTACTCTTCTGGTGGCAGAGGTGGCAAAGTTGCTATGAGCCAAAACAACAACTTCTCTTGCTCAATGTGGTGGGAAGGTATGACAAAATCAAAATCTGACAAAGAAATTACAAAAGATCATTTTATGCACAAAAAAAAAACCAAAAAAAACAAACATACAGTTGGTATAAGTTATTGTCACCTAACAATAACTCGCTATCTAGCAGACCATCACCTACTCTGAATGAACAGGAATTTCTTCCTATGTAACAAGACGTTGTCTATATTTCTGTACTTTACAGATAATTCCATTTTTTATTAACTCATGTTAACAATGTTCAATATAAACTTTCTAAAAAACCCATTTTTATCTATGCTACACAAAATTCGCTCTCCACACAGCATCCTGTGCACACAAGTGTTTTGCAAGAGCAAGAGAGAAGGAGCAAAGTTCATCAAGGATATGTTCTTCAATCTTTCAAACATTGTCTCTGATCTGATACACACTTGGAGTTTACATTGGAACTTCATGCTGTAAAGTCTTAAATGCCACTACACACAATATATGTGAAACAACCTAAGCTGAAAGAGTTGAATTAGGCCTCTGTTTGGTGCATCTATACTGTCAAGAAATCTGAAAGGAGTTTACTCCTAATACTATTTGTGTTGACCAGAAGAGTATATTCATCCAATCTACTGAAATATTTCTGATGTAGCCCACTTCTGTAGAAGCCTGCCTTTCTCCTGCTAAGACCTACACCAGTTCATTTTATACAGAAGGCATCAAAGTCACTCAGTAATTTTTCTGACAGCAGAAGTAAAAGCTGAATGGTAGAGAGATGTGGCTTCTGCAATTTCTTGTGTTTCTCAGTGCTGCTCAGGGGCTCAAAATTGTGCTATTATCAGAGTAGAATAAAATACCTCACCAATCCTGTTAGCCAAACAGTGAAATGTTAGAAAAACAACTGGCCATAGCCAAGTCCTTCGCTCCTTTGTCATTGCTTTTTGGCAAATAGCTATCCCTGTACCCCATGGGTGGCAACCAAGCTAGACCATCAGAAAGGCATCAGTGCTTTCAGCAGTGCCGCGCAGCAAAGCCCTAAGGTGCTGCTGATTACCTGGCACCCCAGCTACGCAGGGATCTGCAGCACAGCTGCTGCCAGGTCTAATTCAAAGACAGCAGTGGTGATAAACTATATAGGGGGATGTGAAAAACACAACACTGCAGCTTTGACATTGGGATTTACTGAACCAGCTGCAATGCTCTTTGCTATTTTATTTAATTTTTAAATATATATATGGGTGATTTAAAAAAAAAAAGTGCAAATGTTAACCAGAAAGCTTGACTTCTCTTCAGCATGATCTAGCATTAGCACACACACTCCCAACATCCAACTGCAAAGGTGCATGTTGCTTTTAACTTCAGTATCATAAAGAAAAAGATTTCATGGTACACAAACCATCAGGGTCACGCAGGGAATTCTCTTTTCTTCTGAAGCTGCAGCTGTAAGCCCTTCTGGGACTGGGGCTGACATGCATCATCAGTTACAATTATATGCTCTAATATTTTTTTTTTTTAAAGTTTCGTTCCCAAACCTGTTTGGGGACCATGGGCCACATCAGCTTTATCATACTTGAAATGGAAATTGATCAATATAACACTAAAACTGTCAGGTCACAATATACCACTACACTTCACAGCCATATTTTGCAGTATTTCTAATGAGGACACACAATTTAACACCTTAAGATTTAGCACAGAATGGTGTCCCTGTGGGGCTCTGCTGGAGGGCTGGGTGAAAGGGGACAAGAAAAATGAAGCAGTTTTACTAGACTTTTAATTTCAGATGATTTGCAATATATAACAAGCTCCTCATCAAAGACTGCAGCTTGTAGATGAAATTATGCATTAGCATGATCTGTGTACTTCAATTACTAGCTAACAGTGCATAAACTCACTCATGATTTTAACCCACAGTTGCACCCCTACAGACTCCCAGTATCACTAACCCAACCAGAACATCCTTCACACGGTATGGTGACAGTTCCATGTCTTATTTTATATGCCACTAGGCCACTTCCCAAATAGTGAAGAAGTTGCATTTTTCCCTTTGTTTTGACCGCCTGTATGGCTAATATAAACTATCACAAATTTTGTTGTGCGTTTGGGTGTTGTTTTTTTTTTTCATACTAAATAGCAATACAAAGGGAGTAAAACAGATCAAAGATCTCTTCATCATAATTCTCTGGAAAGAGACCCAAAAATGTAAACCAAGTTTTCACTTTAATTATTTCTACAGCAAATTGCTCACCTCTCATTTTGGATATTCACTAAGGGACACTATTTTGGGTACTGATTATTATTTTTTTGCTATCCATTCTTTTTTTCTTGTACACTGTGCACTTCCAGAATGGCTTCTGTCTTGCTTGGGTTTGATTCCTTGTGATGGCCTCAGATTGAGATACGCTCTATCCATGTTCCTGAGAGACAAGACTTCATTTAACCTTTTGCATTTATAATTTTGTTTGACAGACTCTGGGCAAATTCATGTCTACAAGTGTATTTATTGTTGTTGAATCACTAAAAAGCCTTCTCTTCTTCCTTTTTATGCTCCACTATGTCCATGCTAGACCCTGAACAGTTTCATGTCACTCTCTGAGAGGATGCTAAAAGCTGTAATTAACAAAACATTCATATAGTTTATGTAAATAACTGTCTGATGCAAACATTTGTTTATATATGCAGTAGCATACACATATATTCATTTTCCATGCTGTCTGAAGGTCCTGGAGTTTTTTGTTTGTTTTGGTTTTGTTGGGTTTGGATTTTTTGTTTGTTTAACTGGACTTTAGAAAAATAAATGAGAGAGAAAACCAACTGACCCCCATTTCTAAACAAACAAACAAAAAAACCCAAAACAAACAAACAAACAAAAAAAACCCAACAACAACAAAAAAACCAACCCTGCACAAATACTGCCTATTTTACAGAGAAAATACATTACATATGGGAAATTAATTACATCAAGAGATGTACTGAATGAAGAGAAATTCCCTTCAAAAAAACCCTAATTCTTACACAAGGTCATATTTGGAACTGTTCTGTCTATTAATCAGCAACTTTTTAACAGCAAATTGTACCAAATTTCAACAATTTACCTTGAAACTAATGGTACCAGTCACTCTATAAATATCTATATATTTTGAGAATTGACACTAATGTTTAGGTGAGCTTCCTTTTCCTCTGGCTAGATTCACTTTATCATTCTACAGTTTAGTTTCAAAGCTTGCTTTTTTTTTTTTTCTTTTGCTTGATTTGTTTGTTGGGGGGTTTTTGAAGTGTATTGAAGAATATGACCTCAGAAGCTACAATAATCCAGATAGAGCTCAGCCATCTAGCACATGTAAGAGGGAACCAGTTCCAGTCACCCAGTATCAGATCCTTTTGATCTTAGGCCATTCTCCAAGGAGTAAAGAGAACTCTCACACTGAAGAATTGTCGCAGCTTCATGCCTCCTCTCAGCTCTGACCTGGAACACTGATCATTTCCAGCAGCTGGTAAAAACTCTCTTAGGATGTAGAAGATGTAAATCTAATAGTCTAACAAAGAACTTGCATGCCCTATTTATGATGAAAATAGATAAGAAGAATGACCACTCTTGTAGTCATTCTGATGGTTTGAGAAAGACTTGTCTTCAGAAATACTCTCTCTACAGCTACGTGAATAGTATTAATGTACTATGTATCGACAATAATTCATTAGATGCCAAGAAGGAAAAAGGCAATTGAAAAGCCAGTGTTCTGCTTAAGTTCTATCATTTTCTGCTCAGAAATTTCCAGTTGTCTAATTCCAATTCATATATTCCATGTTATCCTCTGATTGACAAGCAAGGCCTGACCTTAACAAAAAGCAATAACTAGGGACAGTTATGACTGGACAGTTTTCTGTGCATGCAAGTGTTATATGTAAATATTTAGTGTCAAAGAATATGGGCTAAATTAAGAATAAACTAAAAAACATGAGAATGCCTATCCAAAACATTCTGTTCATCTTTCTTGTTTACAACAGAAAAATCAAAAATGTCATGATCTCTGCATGTATACATGCAAAGCCAGAAATTACCAGGCAGTGTATATTGGTATTTCTCAGACTGAGGGACAGGAGAGAAGCTGCTTCTTCCATTCACTTTTTACTTATTCATCTCACAATAAAACCTCACAAGAGATAATGTAAAACAATCCCAAATAACATATGGCAGTTGATATTCTCTAATTATAATTCAGAAGCTGGATTTTACTTCTGTAAGCTTCTTAACTAAAAAGGCATGGTTTTCCATAGCTTCATTTTAAAGAAAATGAACCAGTTAACTTAAAATGCCATGAAGCTACAGTCATAGAATGGTTGGGGTTGGAATGTTACTTTATAGGCCTCTAAAGAGTTTCTAGGTATACCCAGCTATATGTGAATCTATACAGTTATCTATTTAACCGCAGCAATATAATTAGGCACAATCATGCCATCTTCACCAGGATACTTGCTTTTGTACTCAAATCTAACAATGTTTTATGTCAATTTGGATTTAGATGAAATAGCATTTGTAAAGTTGTTCATTTATTTTATACATCGACATCCTTTCAGTTGATTCCTTGGAAAAGCCAAGAATTAAATTGCAGGAAGGGCAAAAAAGCCAATAATGAATTAATTTCAAAAGTATGCTCCGAAGATAGGACTAGAAAAAATGAATGTTAATATTAAATATATTCAGTTAGCTAAGGGCAACAAACAATGGGGTACAGGAAACTTCCCAAAGATCTTACACCCAGGTCTCGAAGAATAACTTATGAGCCACCAGCAGTGCCCTGTTAAGTGTCGGGTCGCTGCTTTAAGTGGACATATATCTAAAATGGTACAACTGGCTGTTTGTATGTTTAGAAATTGCATCTGCAGTCCTGATATGATGAAAGAAGCCCAGGGGATGAACTGTCTTCTCAAACTAAAAATATTCCACTACCACCCCCCTCCGCCCCTTTCTTCATTACATGGACAAGCACAGAGAAGAGCAGCGATTTAAGGTCAGAAGCAGGAGGGCAATGCCCCGAATCCATGGCAAGCAAAGTGGCTGTGCCTTGGCACACTGCCCCCCGCCGCCCCTCCCCTCTGCCAGCCCCTACCCACACCACCGCCCTCCCCCCTGACATGGACAGGGCACTCCACAAGGCTCCCAGCAAAGCCCCTGCTGTCACATCCAACCTGCAAATTCATGCCGGACCTTGGCCAGAATCCCTCACACAGCCTGGCAAGGGAAAGCCCAACCAGGTACCAGGCAGGTGGCTTGCAGCAGCATCTTACTCTTTTATTTCAGTTCACAGCAGCAACGTCACCTTCTGCTCCTTGCAGTCCCACAGCCCTTTCTCACAGCCAACACCTTCCCACCACTCTCCATCTTATGGTTTTAGCTTTTGTCCAGATTTCTTTTACTTCGTGTGCTCAGTAGGCAACGGTCTTAAACTGGACATCTATGTGTAGGGGCTGAAGAGCTCACTTATTAAGAGACAATAAAACTGGGCGGTAGCACTAGAATGATGATCCCTTTTCTGTCAGGCCGTGAAACAAAACCAGGCTAAGTGACATCTACTTCAGCCACAAATTCAGTCATACCAGAAATAAGCCCAGAGGGTGACTAAGCATTCCTGGTCTGAAAACTGTATATACTGGTGCCAAATTTCCCCACTGTCATGGTTTAACCCCGGCTGCCAACTAAGCCCTCACAGCCGCCTGCTCGCTCCTGACCGGTGGAATGGGGGAAGAGAGTCAGAAAAGTGAGGAAACTCGTGGGTTGAGATGAAGACTGTTTAACAGGTAAAGCAAAAGCCACACATGCAAGCAAAGCAAAACAAGGAATTCACTCGCCACCTCCCATCGGCAGGCAGGTAGAGCAGGGCGAGAGGCAGAAAAGCCCTTGGGGCTGCCAAGCCCTGCTCGGCAGGAACGAAAACAGCCCCCGTGTTATCAGCTGTTCTCAGCACAGATCCAAAGCACAGCCCCATACCAGCTACTGTGGAGAAAATTATCCCAGCCAAAACCAGCACACCCACGATTTAAAGCTTACTATGCCCTCCCCAGCCACACTACTCCTTTGTACAGGTTGGTTCCACATATTGGTCTGAAATTTATTCTGAGACTGCTTTGCCTGGTTGTCTTTCCTTGTCTTCCTATATGATTGGTATTTATTCCAAGATGACTTAAATTTGTTTAAAAATACAACAAATACAGAAAAAAAGGCTGAAATAATCACTGTTTAAACTGTGCAGGCTTATGTCAGAACACTGCAGGGGAAGCACAGCCTGCAACCTGGATTGTACTTCAAACTTTTTTTACTTGCTAGCTACACATTCAGCCAAAATCCAGACCTGCTTTGCACCAATATACAACCTTGATAATATGAAAACAAGACAGACAAATACATAATTCTGCAGAAACTCCTGAACCACAGGTGTATGCTGTAAATGCACAGTTGCGGTTTGAAACTAAATAGATGAAAGCAGGTCAAAACCTGGATACAACTATTGCCAATGAAAACATGTATGTGTGTTTCTAAACTTAAAATAAATAATAAATCACTAAACCTGAGAATTCAACTTTTTTTTTTAACTTACTTAATCTTTTATCAACTTACTCTTTCAGACCCAGAGTTTTTCACTCCCAAACCCAGGGTAAGCTATAAGAACACACACACACACCAAAAAAAACCAAAACCAAAAACAAAACAAAACAAAAAAAAACCCACCTACAGATGAATATTGAAACATGGGAATCTGCAAAGTACACATTCGCTTAGATGAATGGCAGAGGAAAAGTCAGCTGTTGGTTACAACTTCAGTTATCCTAGACCATGTACTTGAAAGCTTTCTGTCTTCAGTATAGCCTCTCAGAGAGGTGCTCTACACATTTACTGAAATGAAGAGACAAACAACCTGTGCATGTTCCACCACTCTTTCATCACCAGTAAGAGACTCACTTATCCAGACGCTCCTTGGCACTCCCAGCTTGCGAAGCAGCACTGTGTCCCCTCACTGATGGCCCAGACATAGCTCACCCAGACATTGCTCACCAATTACACAGAAAGAGAAATGGGATAGCTCAGCACTAGGAAAAAAATACACATTCTTCCTACACTACTGATGAAAAACAGAGATGGAGAGTGATCAACAGACTTGCTCAGTCTCAGAGTGGGAGTGGGAAAAACCTCACCAGCTCTCAGATCTCTCTATCTTGCACTAATAATCTGTGAGGTAAAACAACAAAAGAAATGGAGAAAATCTCACTTTCACTTTGGATTTGTTGGCTTTTTCCCCGCTTCTTAACACATCTGGTCATGACTGACTTTTGGATGCAAACACAGAATCTGTCTGTGTACACAGTTCTCAGCAAACAGAAAAGCACAGCATCAAGTGATGCACATTGGCTGTTACCTCTCTGTGCACTAGACAAGGAGTTTTCACTTTGTCTCTCTCATTCCCAACATGATGATGAAATACTGTATTTGCTTTCACGTTTTGACAGTCAGGAATTTTGAGATCTTCCATAGAGATTCCATATTTTATTGCACTAAAATATCACTAGCTGCTTTGCTAAATTTTTCTTCGTGGTATCCAGTGAAAGTACAAGAGGCAACAGGCACACAAAGAAAACAAGTTATTAGCTCAAAACATAACAGGTTTCTTGCTGCAAGGGTGATCAAACACTGGAAGAGGTTGCCCAGAAAGGTGGTGCAACCTCCATCCTTGGAGATGTACATACTCAAAACCTGACTGGACACAGAACTAAGTAACCTGCTCTAGTTGACACTGCTCTGACCAGAAAGGTTGGACTAGATGATCTCCAGAGGTACTTTCCAACCTCAGCTGTTCTGTGCAAGTCATGAATTTTACAAACTACCCAGGACAAAAATAACACACACAATGTTTATTTTATATTGCACTCTTTTGGGTATGATTCCACTGAACTATTTCAGCATCACATGACAAGTTGCCAGCAACACATTACCACCACAGAGAAAGAAAATTAATGTATGTGACTTTTGTGCTTTGAATTTTGTTTACTCTCTCTCCTATAACATTTTCTGCATTAAAGCACTATTTCATCATCTGTGAATTACTCTCATTCTCTCTTCCCCTCAGTCTATGTGAAATCACATCTGAAATGGCAAAAATCGCAACTGTCTCACTGAAAAGACAAAACCCCTGCTCAGATAAACACGGATGAAGAAACATTCATGGCTACTGAATCCTTCAGAACTTCTGTTTAAAACACTGCATTTTTATTTTGAAAGCAGAAAGCTCCATTCATTACGTGGGGGCTTAAAACCTATCATGACAGAGCTGTCAGGTTCTTTGCATTTACCCTGTACTATTACAGCACTTTACCAACACTGTCCATTTGATACATGCCACCTCCCTTATGCAGGCATACAAACCAGAGACTAAGGTTCCCAAGAAGCATCAGCGACACTTCGGTCTCTTTTTTCCCAGAATGATGCCCAGTCTTTTGGTCCACAGTCTTCCCTAGTCAAAGTAATTGATTTAAAATCTGAAATCCAGACTCCCTGACTATAAAATGACACTAACACACAAGAGTTCTAATACAGGGCTCTTCAATTCTCTGAATTATAGTTAAAATCTATTGAAATACGACGTCTTTGGTGACAGTGATAAAGCAAACTTCACTAAGCTGTGTTTAAAAATACTCAAAGCTAAATGAAACTAATTTTCACTTTAAAGCTGATTTTGACACTGACATACCATTATTGCTGAAGCTTTTCATGTAATGCATGCATGCTTTTCTCCTACCTAGACATACTTCATTAGAGAAATATTTTTTGTTCTGTTTAAAAAGAGTATTAGAAAGCATTGCATCATTCACATAAGTAAATAAAAAAAACCTACAATCCAGCAATCTGAAAATTTATACTTATCAGTCTCAACCCAAAGAAATGGCAAAAATACCTGCAAGAAGAGACATGGGAAACACAATGCTTTACAGGTAAGGGATTTGACACTAGATGACACTTAGATCACTCCGATATGGTTTCAAATTTTTCCTCTGCAGTTTACAGAGCCCAAAAAGATTAGGTTTCCAAGTAGGAAAGAAAGCACATACTAAAAATAATTATTCCTACAAGGTATAGCTATTTTCAACTTCAAAATACATCTATGGACAAACCATTTAAAAACAAACAAGCAAAAATACCTGGTTGCTGACTAAATGGCAAAGACAAAAATACAAGAAAAAAATTGTTTTAAAAACGATGTGCCAAGTACACTCAGCCATGTGTTTGCTATTGCTGATCCACCCTGCAGAGCATGTTGTGTGCCATTTGCTTTGCTCCAGGTGGGTGAACCCAGGAGCAAGCGAGGCACAGAAGCCCACGCACAATCATTTTTCTCTTTCACTGCTCTCCCTTGAGCTCTCCTTCTTACTGTACATTTTCACATCTTTCTGCTGTACCAATGCTGTTATCTCTGATGCAACAACATATGAATTAAATTCAGAAAAGTCACAGTGGGAAATTTTTCATAAGCCAGGTAGCCATGGTTTATCCCTGCATTAAGCAAGGCAGGTTAACTAGATAAGCCTTGTGACTTTTAGAGAAGCAGGATCAAAGCAGGTAACTAATTTGTAACAATATGCAATTCCTTGCCACAAATGGAGATGCAAATTTAAAAATAAAGCACGCTGAAAATAAATGGGATAATTAATTCACAGTCATTATAAGATGTAACATATCTGGTTGTTACATTTATATTCTTCCAATACAGCAACAGAAACATTAAGGGGAAAGAAACATGATTTTCATTAATGCATCTCACACCTATTACAGGCAACTAAGTAAGCCAATAGGCTTTGGTACTGAATTATTAAGAACATGATTCAAATCAACAGTTATTCAGAAAACAACAATATCAAAAAACATTTTACTGCAGTGGAAAAGAGCACATATTATATGCTTCAGCTGCACATAATCTGTTCAGCTGTACAGTTCAACACAATTCAAACAAAATTAGAGCTTGCAAATCAGGTATTACTGCAGGCCTTTGAGAAGATATTTTTACTAAGAGATTTCTTCTTGTTTCATTAGAATGGCTCAAGGAAGCAAGAGACAGGATTAAGTCAAGCTGTGAGTCACTAAGTAATACATGTATGTCTCTAACAACAACAAAAAAAAAAATCTGAAAGTGATTTTAATATTCAATTTTTAAAAAATCCCGAGAAGTAAATTTACCTGCTAAAACTGCTGCTAATCATGAGCCCATTTTGTAAATACTTGCACAGATGAGGAGTCCTAACCTCGTGAGTTGATGGTTGAGACCAATCATAAGAAGGATACAGAAGGACAAGTCAGGAGTTACCTAGCTGAGCAGTCACCAAAACTACGATAACTTGTAAATAATCAATAACAATGATAATTCTTCAAATAAATAAGTACTTTGGAACACAGAATGTCTGATTTCAAGTTGCTCTTACAGATGAACAACACAGAAACCAGAAATAATGAAGATTCCAATTCTAAGGAAACACAGAGTGTATTACAATATCCTGACAATAAATATGATGTTTCTTAACAATGAGATGATATGAAAAATGAGAGAGCACATCCAGTTTAGTGCAAAGTTTCACACCAAAACATCCTTCTTACTGTAGTAGAAATGCATCTCAAGTTAACACACATTCAAATCTTTGCAGGACCAACTCAGACCCCTCCAAACCAAACTCTGTCCCTATCTGGTCATTGTCTTCTTTCCCTAAGGACACAGGAGAGCCTGATGTGCTGCCTCGTCTACCCTAATAACCACAGGTAGCACTACAGTTTCTTCAACGTGGTCCTTCAAACAGCCACATTTTTCATCTTTCCCAGTGCCCTTTTCCCCTTCTGTTTGCCCAGAACTACTGGCATTTGTCCTGGATCCTTGCAGCTTTCATCGCATGGCAGAACTCCCACCCCTTCATTTCATCTCAGCTTGGGCATCTGCCCATTTTCCTGCCATTCCAAATTCTTCTTACCCAAAATGCAACAAACACCAATAAGGAGCCTTCTCCGGCTTGTCCCCAAGAAATAAATCCCTTCCACCAGATACATACATGCAATTTCCCTCTGCTAATTCCTCCAAAATTTGGACAGGGTTTCTACCTGTCAATTATTTCTCTTTTGAGGTGACAGGCTGAAAGTAATGTCACTGCTCTTAAGAGTCAGTAGGTAAGATGAAGCTTTTGGCAACTCTCCCAGAAACCCTTTTCTTGTTTCTGCAAGATACTGCTGGGGCAAAGTTGCTAATCTACAACTGCGCTGCAAATCTCAGCCCAAGAACATATGTTCTTGCGCTGTCAAGAAAGAGAACTGCAGTGAAAACATTACATAGTGCCAACCGCCCACAAAAGATATATGGGTGCTCAAGCCCAATGCACTGAGCAGAAAATTAAGACTGTTCTCATTGCCTTGCTTGAAATGGCTGTGTCATCTACAATCAATGAAACAGTCTGGAACAAAGCACAGCCATCTCTTTTTGTTATCTGAGTAGCTGAAGAAAACAACAGAAGAAAAGTGGTGAGGACTTGTCATAGTTCAAATAACCAAAATACATTTGTAAAAATTCAGTGTTAGTACTTTGGTAAGGGCTGGTGACACAGACTTCAAAAATGAGCCTTTTAGAATAATACTACAAAATAAATTTTTGCTAATACTGGGAAAGGAAAGGAGAACTCTCAATATGCATTCCTAAAAGAATTAGGATTCTCTACAAAAATCTTGACTCACATGAAGAAATAAGATGCTGAAAAAAGATGAAAAAAACAGTCTAGCACAAGTGAACTTGGGATTCATTCATAACACATGTCGCACAAGCAATTATTATTTCATTCCAGTTTTTTACTGCATCTTATTAAAAACAGTGCATTCAGTGATCTGCTGTATTCAAAGGATCGATGGATACAGTGTGCAAAAAAAGGTAAAACAAATTATTAGTATCTATTGTACTAACCTATGTTAGTCCTTCCCGATCTTGATTTAATGTTCTGTTGTGCCTTGCCTCCCATCACTACATAAGATCACATGCATTCCTTTCCAGTTTGGTCACCATGCTCCAAGAGACATGAAATATTTTCACAAAAATCAAGAGTATGTACATGCTGAACAACTAATGATGCAAGAAGACTAGTGTGAAAGATCAGCTGCTGTTCAATTCCCTCCAATTTCTGCTAACTTCAGACAAAGAAATCTGATTATGCTGTATGGCCCTCCGTATCTATGCTTGTGGAGTAACGAAGTAGTCTCATTATGATTTCAGAAAAATTAACTAAAAATGTTAACACTTCAAATCGATTAATTATAATTTTTCTTCTTCACATCAGAATAATATAAAAGACATCTTTTGAAACAACATGCACTTCTGTGCCATACCAGTACACGTGAGAGAAAATATACCAGCAGAGATCTAACAATACCGTGTTAAACTGGCACCTCTGTAAGAATGTGGACCTCAATGCCCAAGTACTGTGCTTTTATAGATGTGTTTGAAATAACCAAAAGCCAACTGAAGATAGCTCAGTTCATTAGCAGCATATGAAGACTTATTTGAGGTGTGGGAGTCTCAGCTGTAGTCTTAGTTTGCATTTATACTACACAGAATTAACAATAAAGAAAAAAATAAAACAGCTATAATAAGATGCGTCTTTTCCAACAGGATTTTGTGCTGTGCAGTCAGAATGACAACCAAAAGTGCAACTTGCCTTAAAAATTACTCCTTTCTATTGGAATATTTTGGAATATTCCAAATATTCCAATTCTATTGGAATTCTGAGTTTGTCTGCAAGTTACTGTCACAATAATGGGCAATGTCAGGGGCTTGTACAAAAGGGAATATTTCTTCAATTTTTCTTCAATAATGCACTGAGAAAGGAACTTCCTACTGACTTTTTTAGTTAATCATGCAATTCATGTAGAGATACTGAAATCATATTGGAAAAATGGAGGAAAAAATACTCACATTACACTGTTTTAGTTTCAAGAATGTTATCAAGGGCAGACAGCATTTGCAATTTATGTTTTGTATTACTTGACTAGTGCCTCAGAAAGTAGAAACTAGCAACGCTGTGTCAGAAAGACAGACCAGAACTGCTGTGGGCATGCAGATTATTCATTGACATTAGGATATCTGTGGAGATTACTAAAATTCATTATAGACATGGCCTATTTGCATTCAAAGAAAATGTGTGCCAGCATTTAGGCCCTGATTTGCAGAGTAATGAGTAATCAGTTTCAGCTACAGTTAATGGCAAAAATCAAGTTTTTAGAGCCCCCACTGTGGGCATCACAGAGAGTCCCTGAAGGGCAGGACACCTGTGACCCAAACACTGCTCTGCTGCTGATGGGGTTTGGTGGAGAAGGTCATAAATCACAAGTTTAAACCAGGAGCAGGTGAGAGAAGGACAAAACAACAATATCAACCACATTTGCCACTTACTGGATAAAGAGGGGGAAAGAAATATACCTTTCTTTCATGAGCGCTGGGTACACCAGGGGTGTTCTGCTTGAGAAAGCCTGCTGTTGTGGACCACCTTGTAGGGTTTTTCCGTGAAGGCTCTTCTGAAGAAAAATTTGTGTCGCTTACAGAGGTTGAGAGGCCGATCAGTGCAGGGTCACTACTACGTCGGACATGAAGGGGCATATCTGAAGAATAAAACAGACGGTAAATAAACACTGACTAGATTTCAAATGTTTTTCACATAGGAAAAATATTTTTTCAAGCTCTTGATGGGTGGTTTGACCAAATGTGGTTTCACAGAGTAAGGAGTTGTTGACCTCAGCATAGCTCCTCAAGGTCGAGGTCTGTTTCCTCAAAACCACAGCCTTGCTGCTTGGCCACACCAGAAGAAAATGAGGGCAAAACCTAACTCTGAACCTAGCAGAGCTCGTTGGCTTTACATGTACAAACACAGTATAGCTACTATCTGTTGTTGGTTGCGTGAAATAAAAAAATGCATAAGCTTGAACAACTAAGAGGCTAAGGTGACTTAGAGGTATTTTTAAAAGCAAGTAGCCAAAGGCCTAAATTCAACAGCCTCATGACAAAGTAAGGGGTGGACTAGGATGATGTGACCCCCACTCCACTGCCATGGCTGCAGCATGGGCACTGCCACCACAACATGCTTGCAAGAAGCTGCACACCAGCCTCTCTACAGTGAAAGGCAGTCTCCTCGCCTTCTAAAATATACTCTCAGTTTCTTTCCCAAAACTTATGAAATTGACTGTTTTCTATTCTGCATTCTTCCTTTGCCTCTTCCTGACAGCTGAAAGAAGATCTGTGCTGATTTACCCTGATCCCCTTAGCCTTCTAGCTGGCATGACTGACAGGAGAAAAATATTTCATTAGTAATAAATGATACAGCAGTCAGGTAGACCGATTGCAAAGCGATAGGTTTTTTTAATATATGTAGAGGTCAAATCCATTTTGGAAACACTGATGACATATTAAAGTTAGTTTCTCTTGAAATACAACTTAATTTTTTCCAATTTCATTTATTATCCTACAACAAATATCCACATATCTATCGTCTCCTTGCCCAAACAGAAGTTTCATTGCCTGTACTTGTGACCTCTTAGCACTTTCCCACTCAGCATCAGAATGGAGAGGACATGATTTATCAGTTGCATTTCTCTTTACTGCTGCACTGGGAACCTTGAATGTGAAGTGGAAAAGAAAAGGTGAAACCTACGGCACATAAGCAGCAGAGTCAGTGGGAGAGGCAGACTGGGCAACAGCTGAGAAAGAAAACTACATTTTAATGCTTTGATGAAACAGTTCCCAAGGAAGCTGCAGGAGTATGTCTCAAAATGCTAGCAAAAAAAATGCACAATGACAGGGGTTCACTAAATGACTGTCTTAAACTTTACAATATCTTTATGTTAATGTTACGTATAATAATACCGAAGCATCTTTTTTTGCATGGCATTATAGAGACACTGAGAAATACAGTAAATTGTATCATGCAAAGAAAATGTGTGAGTTCGAGTTTTTTTAATCAACTAGGACTTGTGCTGCTGAGATATGCACAAGCATTAACAACCAAATACCAAAACAGTCACTCTATTTCATGCTTACTCTGGTAAACAAGAATACAAAGAATTAATTGATGGGTTTTCTCCACAATTGTTATACTATTTCTTTTTCCTTTGAAAATTCCATTTTTCTTCACGTTCATAACAAAGATATTCACAAGAGTTAATTTCCAGCAAATAAAATGTTTGCTTTTGGAAGTAAGTATACACATATCTATACACATACATATATATATATACACCTATAAATGTGTATAACAGAACTAGAGGTAATTAAAAGAATATTTCAGGAAAGATCACTTTAATTACACAGAAAAGTATTTATGGTCTGAGTCAACTCTATTTCCATTTTGATTACTCAATATATACTCATAAACTCATAACAGAGGGGTTTTCTTTGATTGACTTGTCTTCAATTACTTCAGGTTTCACGAAGCAGCTGAAGGTAAAGCCTCTCATTTCCCCCTAGATGACAAACATCATAACAGTACACTACCAAACCACAAGAGATGTCTGTAACAAAGGCGGTACAGCTGCAGTCCCGGCAACAGCCCCTGATGTGTAATGAAGTGACCCATTAACAGTGGTGCCTGTGCTGCTGGCGCAGCCCTGAACATACACTCTCATTTATTAGATTAGCCTGAGCAAGAAAGTGGCTCTGTAGTATGTAGTGCCACTTAAGAAAAATACCAATCTATATCTGTTCCAAGCAGCAAGCGTGCATATTATCCTTGTTTGCCTTAGCTACCCACCCTACAACAGAGAATTACAATTTTCAAACATGAGTTCACTTGCTCCTTATGCTTGTACGTCTATATATAAGCATGGTGATAGCAAAATGTTCCTGTATTTTTACACTTTTTCTTCAAATTGCTTGACAAAACAAAAGTTCAGTTGGGTGAACTTCTGTAAGAAGATAAGCGAAATTACAAAAAAAGAAAGAAAGAAACTGGAATTCAAAACAGTGCTCCTGGAGAGGAGTGAGCAATTATCACTGCCTTGCCTTTCGCTTTATAGTGAAAGCCTGACAGTTTGCACCAAGTAGCAGAGACTTCTCACAATACAGGAATTTAATCATGCCACGGAATTCCCAAATATTACTATACTCCAGAGAAAACATTAACATGAGAAGTTTCTCTACAAAATCTATTCACTGATGAGCCACATTTAATATAACCCATTTGATTTCGGTAAGGTTAGTTATTGAGATAATTTCAGACATTTATTGAACTCTTCTCCAAATCTAAAAAAAAAAATAAAAAAAATAACAACAAAAAAAAATCTGGCAGTATAATCATACAGCATGATCAGTACTAGTCTCTCATTGCAAAAATGGTTCCATACATAAGGAGAAGTGATTTGTATTACTAACCAAACTTCACAATAAAGTGAATTATAGAAGACAGTACTTTGGGTGTGTTAGATCTGGGTATTTCCCAGTTAAACTAGAAATTTAAACATATGGAAAATTATTTTTTAAAAAATTGCTAGAATGGGACAAGCACATGGGAGATAGCTCTAGCGTATGCTGCTTGGCAATGGTCAATAGCACTCCAAGTATTAACCCAAAAATTAAATCTTATTCGCACTACGTTAACCACAAATTGTAAACATAATCTTCTGCGTTCCTCTCTCCAATTCTATTCTGAGTATTCTATTCAGTATTGATATTCTCCATTAAAACAATAACATAAAAGAATAAATTGAACAGATTTTTCTACCAATACATTGTTCATTACAATATTCTGGTTTACTTGAATTTATAGATTTGAAGAGGATATACTTTGAAATATTAAAAGAAAAATCAAAGGAAAGGAACTTAATAATTAAACCACAAGATGAGGTACGCATGGGACCAATGCAATGTCACTGATTCCAGGATGATGGCTGATACCGTTTGAAGTCTGTGGTTTCTTTGAAGAGTGGATAAAACAGCAATGAACTCTAATCACAAGGCTTCAAATTCTCTGTGGCACTAATGCACTGTAAATATTGATTTACTTCTGCAGCTAAGGTGCCTTTTAAATAAGCACTTGAAACGGTAAATCTAATAATGAATTACAGGAAGTTTTAAAAGTCTAAGAATTAAGGAAAAATTAAATTAAAAATCATGAAAGTTACCACTAACTCAGTTCTTGAGCCACATTCAAGGACTTGAAGTATTCACCCATGAGTCTAACACTATAACTTCAGAAAGAATTATGTGTGACAGAGAATCCCATTAAGTTATGTATATAGCCACAGTTCCGCTAGAAAATGGTTATTTGTAGGATAAATCCAAGCTGGATAGCAAAATGCTCACATTCATAATCATGAAATTCTGACTGGAAGTCTCATTTTATTAAAAGCAACAGCAGTTTCACTATAAATTATAAAAACAACCAATACACATTTTATAACCATCTTTAAATGTTAAGAACACAGAGTTGTACCTTCCCTTCCTGCCAGCAATTCCATTTTTATTTTAAAAGGGTCAGCACCTTCTCTGATTTTCAAATACACTCACGAGCAAAAGCATTTGAGGGTCTGGCAAATTTCATCCATAAAGCTGAGCACATCGCCCTGCACGCAGGCATTCAGAGCAAAGGACGGTGGTCTCTCAGAGCAAAGCTAATACATACCTTCCCATACCAATTTCCTCTCAGATGTCAGCTTGGAGGGCATAACTGGAAAACTACATACCTGTATTTGTAGAGCACATCCAAGATAATTTTACTCTGTGAAGATTTCAGCTAATGTTTCAGCTCCTCAGCACCAGCCACTGGCAGCTTGCAGAATGTGGTGTGCAGTGAAATTTAAGGCACAGAAATGAAAAATAATCTTATGGTCACTTCTGGCCACCTCACACACACTGTCAGGCCCATGACTGATGAATAGACCTGAACAGGACTTTGGTTTTTTTATTCAGTAAAACAAGAAAACTCTGTGGGGAAAAGCAGCTTTCAACAAGGAAGCTGCTCCGGTTAGACAGAGTTCCTGAAATAAGCCCATAGGTACGTATGTACGTCAGGGTACGTTGTATATACAAGGCACACATAGATCCTACCTCAGCATGAAGAAACCGGTCCAGGGATGGGAGACAAAAACTCAACGCCTGTGTCGCCCATCCACCTCACCCTACCACTCAAGTCCTCATCTGGAGGCCAAGAGGAAGGATGAATCAGGGTCACCCTGAGGCTCAGGAATGCAGGACTGCTACTTTCAGCTTGAAATAATTGAAACTACAAGTTAAGACTTTGTCTATATTTAACTGAAATATCTCTTTAAAAATATTTAGATTAGCCTTGAGTTTCACACTCCAGACTCGGGCAGAGCTCCCCGAGCCCTGGTTCCAGTTTCAGTAGGTTCAGTTCAGTTCCCTGTTCCACTCACTTGGACACAGCAACAGCCAAACAACACTCATGACCTTCAAAAGCTCACATTCCCAGACCAGTTCAACTTTCTTTCAAACCTCTAGAGACAAGACAATGAAAACTTACAAAAGACCACTAAGGCTGTTGTAAACTGGACTACACATAGAAGAACAACAGCTGGAGACAAAAAAACCCAGCTGATTGTGAACTTACTTACAAACTGCATTAAACCCTAGCAGCAGCTAACGTAAGCCAGCACTTCTCTACAGCATTAACAAAACAGTGCAAATCAAATGTACAAATCTTGAATTAGAAAAGAAAAAAGATATTTAAAATGTAAGCAGTTCCAGGAGGTGATGAACTACTCCCTGGACAACTACATCATCTGTCCTGCAGAAGCAAACTCAGGCATGCTATATGGAGATGGCTGCAGGGAAGGATGCAAAACAGTAGCACTGCAAAGCTACCACCAGTTGCAGATCTTTTCAGAAGTATGCTTTTGGACAGGACAGCAAAGGAAGAAGATAATCTATACCACCAACTCCCTATTCATGCCCCAGAGCCATTATGTTTTATCTTCCCTACAATCCACTCCACTTTTAAGTATTGTTTATTTAATAAAAGAATTTCCCAAAGTGAATACTGTTTACTTTGAAAGAACCTTCAGAATATTTTTTTCTATTTTTTTTTCCCCAAAATTTATCCTCCTGTTACTAGTTATCTCCCCTTCACTTATGAAACTATCTTTTCCTTTCATGTGTCACAGACAATTCTAGCATTTCTCCCCTAAACGGTGCTACATAGCTCATAACTTCACCTCTACCGCTCTAATTCTCTACCACTGTTCATTTATGTAAATACTATTCTGGTCTTAACTTGTTCAGAAGATGCCCAGAATAGTGTATTTATCTTACAACACACCTTCAGTATTGTCTTCAGCTATCTTACAAGAAGCAACCTCCCTGTCTTTTTTTGAACTTCGACACTAATGCATGGTCACCAATAATCATATTTGGGTATTCTATTGTCATGGTGTCAATCCAGAACATCCATAGAAGTCCTAAATTTTTTGCTGTAGCCTCACTTCAGCATCTCTGTCTTGCTAATTAAAGTATATGTTCAGTTTAGATCAATATTCTTATAGATTAACTTTATTTATTCACGCTGAATTAAATTGCATTTTTCCAGTACGTATACTACATCCATATTATTATTTATCTTTCCTCCATTCATATTATTCTCCATTCCTAATTTATCAACATCTGGAAATTTAATTAACATACTTTTTACAGTACTGCTTCTCCCAGATTTAGAGATGTTAACCCCAGAACTAACAGGAACCCTCACAACCCCCTACTGTACAACAATCTCTAGAGTAAGATTGCCCCCAACTTTTTAAGATTTCTACGATGATTTTCAAACCATACGGAAGTGTTTACGCTCACACTGACTTGGAATTTCCAAGATGCTTAAATTTATATCGAATATTTTAACATTTGCAAGTATTACATCAATTATGCATAATTCACCTATAAATGCCAACTATCTAGTGTTCATGACTCTCCTTTCATAATTATACAAAAGCTTAAGATTACATAGTTTAGATAATTAGCATTTCTCAACTTGAAAATGTGTTTGTGCTTTAAAAACGTCAACTTCTAAAATTAATTTCTCTACATTCAGAACTCTTGGTTAAATAACAAGACTGCCATTCCTCTTACAAAGAAAAACAATCATTGTTAACTCCACACGATTCCAGATATTTCTATTTCATGTACAAATCCAACTGTTTTCAGTTATTCCTCTAGCTATTGATCTTCACACAACAGCTTATGTACTTCCTCACATATTTTCAATGTTATCAAATACAGTTCTCTACTTTCTTATTTCTTTAGCTTTAAAATGGCACATTTCTAAGCATTCACACACTAAAATCATGACAAATCACCATTATTCTGTCTTCCTTATACTACCTCCCCCATGGAGTAGGGAGATCTGGCAGGCATCCACATCAGGAGCAGGACAGAGGCCATACCACAGCACTAAAAATGCACAACGTGGTCTTCCAGGTGGCAGATGAACTGAGGCAGGTCAGGGAACAACTACATTCAGCCTGCAGAATCTGACAGGTGTGTGTATGTCCCTAACCATCACATAAATATGGACAAAATTCACTTGGCTGTGTAAAACATGCAAACAAAAACCCACTGTGAGCTAGCATACCTTTAAGAAATACAAGATACTGTATCAGCATGCTATGATCAAAAATGAGTCATAGAAAAGTAAGATCATCTCTGGAAGAATGGGCAGCAGTGAAATAAACATGATCAAGCCACCAGAAAAATTCTTTCTACAAAGCAAAAGAAAGAAGATAAGTCCTTACCTTCTTAGCATTATTTTCAGTTTCTTTTAATAGAACCTAAGTTTTCCATTTTCCCAAACATGACTGCTCAATGACTTTGAAATTCAGAAATAAGAAAACATCAACCTGCCACAGTTGTATTTTAATAATGAGGTAATGTTAAATCCTTATCTTGAAAGGCCTTTAAAATAACAGTCTTCCTTCCCTTTCTCTAATATTCTTTCTTCTTACTTTTGAATACTGAGATCCAGGAGGAAAAAGATGATTGCAGCTTGAAACTCAATTTACTTAGACACTGACTTTTAAAGCTAATTAGAGAAAGATCTTTAAAACCAAAATTAAGATTTAATTACCTCCACCTTCTCCATCTCCTTTCTCTGGGCTTTTTTCTAAAATGCAAATATCTTTGCATGCCAAAAGAAAAGACAAAAATGTCAGATCTTACAAATGTTCTACTCATCCCTGTCAAAGAATTATGTTTCAGTATGTTTTAATGAGCTGCAGCCTCAGTTTTTTGGGTACATTCTTTGTGGATCTCCTTAAAACATGCTGGATTACCCCTTTATCTGTTTTCACACTAGTGCTACAAATGTAGGAAAAACGCACCTCTCGCCCCCCAGATGTTAAGAATGTTTGCAAAATTTCTTCCTTACCTCTTCAAACAGTTTTGCTACAGTAGATGCATCAACAGCTTTGCTGCTGCTGAAGCTTTTCTGCTTACATCAAAGATCATGCCTTGCTATATATATATTTATATTATAATGAAGACACTATATTTTGCATCTTCGTTCACAAGTCATTTTGCAGTGCAGGTAAGGGTTCGCAGTGATGGGAGCAACTCTGAGTTGATAATGCTTCATCACTCTGAGACACAGCAAGGAAGTTGCCAGATATTTTTCTTATCATAACTTTGAAAAAAAAATGAATGGCAAAATTGCTCCTTTTAGTGAACATAATGCAGTGATGTGAAAACTGTTTATAGTTTATGGTCTAAATGTCTTGGGTAGGTTCAGAAAGGCTCACTTAGAAAAAGTTGTTTTCAACTTTTTTCCTGGACAGAAGGAAAGAAATACAGATGCAACAATAAGATTTAGATTGTAACTTGAAGAGCCTAGTTGGGAAGAACCAGGAATGATATAATGTGTATAACACACGTTATGATTGTATCAGACAGACAAAATCTGCTGTGGTTGCCATGTCGTGGCCCACTTCTAGTCCCCAGGCTACCACTGTGCCTTTATATGAGGAGGAAAAGGTGTAGGTAGGAGTGCCATTACTCTGCAGTACTAGATATCACAGCTTCAGAACTGCTTCTTAGTTTGTATCTACTTCCAACTTACCCTAGAATAAACTTTCTTTCAACATCTGTTGCCAACACAGCCTTGTGCATCACTACATCACCTCATATGTGAGGTAGGAATTCCTATGGGGATCATATCCAGATACCAAAGAGTTAAACATGCTTAACTGCAATTCAGCGGGTACGTGTGTAATTAGTAAGGGATTTGTTTTAACACCAGTCCTCACAAAGCTGGTACAGGAATATCTCTCCCTCCCTCCTCTCCATCAGAACCTACTGTCATATCCACTGGCTCATGAGTTATGGCACTAACTGATTTTTCAAAAGTCTGCACTGCCCAGAGGGCTGTGGAGCCTCCATGTCACCCATCAGCATCGCCCCCGTGGCTCCTGTCTGGTGAAGGAAACACTACCCACTGCCCCTTTCCTGGGCAAACAGCAAGGAAATGAAAACCTACGGCATTTCTGCTGGGGTTTTGAAGGCAGAAAAAACAACCAAACTTCTGGATTTGTAAAGACATTGCAACGTCATCACAAAAAAGTCCAGTGTGTACACAGGACATGGCAAATAACAGGTGGCAGCAGGGATGCTACTGGCAGCTTAACTACGTGAACAGTGAACAAGTTACGTGTGATGGTTGTTTACCTCATTTATGTTTGAAACAATGAGGGAAGAGGTATTTCTTTGCTAGTCATCAGATGCATACTCCATCTTTGGACGTGTTTGGCTGTTAACCTAGCATGTCTTCACATTTCCATGGAGAACCTCCTTGCCGATGAGCAGGCACCAGGCACCTGGCCTCTCCTCCAGCAGGCTGGGCAAGCATGGCCAGCTCCAGCCTCACTCCACTGCAGACAAGTACAGGGCTCCAGGCCACTGTCAGGCTGGAGAAGACAATGATTTTGGAGTGTCACCACCTGGAGGTAGATCTGAGCCTGTCTTACCCCCAATCCACATAGTTTCATGACAAATTGTTGAGACAGATTTTTAACTGAAGCATAATAGTTATGACCACCAATAAAACTTGACTATAATCATTTAAAGGTGGGTGGTTTGGGGTACTTTTGACAGAAATTATCTGTGCATGTATTTTCATAGCTATATGCACCAAATTTAAAGAAAAAATAACATGTGGATAGAACAGCCTCTATGCACACTACCATGCTTCCAAAAGGGGTGGGGGCNNNNGGGGTGGGGGGGTGGAAATTGCAACTAACACCTATAACAAGATAGAGTGAACATAGCCCTGAACATCTATTACAGCTTCTGCAATGTTAATGGAACCTGTTCTTGTTTCCATGACAGAAACATTACTAGGATTAGAAATATGTTGGTACATTCATGAAACATGCTCTCATTTAAAGTGTTATCAAATCTCTGCAACTTAACATTTTGCTGAGCTCTTATCTGCCCCTGATGACCAAGAAGAGTAAAAGATCTCAAGCAGAACTAGGAAAAGACCATGCCATGCCACCTCATGTACCCAGACAGACAATTTTTAGCAAAAGGCTTCTGCTTGCAGTGAGAAATACAGCTCAAAGGCAAAGCACAGAGCATGAAGATCTCAAGGATATTACTTTCTGTCTTTCAGCTGCAACTATCATGCTGAATCCCCAAAGACAAATCAAATATTCGTGTGTTTAAGTAATGAGATGGAGTGCCATCAACACTCCTCAGTCACAGGGGATGCATGCCAGTGGAGCTGCCATGGCCGTGACCCGGGAGGGCAGACAGCACGGCTCTGCATGAGGATACAATGCAGTGCAGGACTTTTCACTGGGGGTAGGTTGTGAAGTAGCTGTGAAGTTTGGGGACGATGTAAACTGACCGGCATCCAAACAAGCTCTTTCCAATTACATGAGTGGGGAATAAGAAGTTCCAACTATCAGCACAACATGCTGAAATCTTCTCTTAAACTCTCAAGGTTAAAGATGACTTTCTGCAGAAAACTACGGTACTCCCAGTAGCCAAATAGGGAATAAGATAATTTAGACCACGTTGGAAGTTTTTAGTTAAATTGTTCAGATAATGCCCACAATGGGACAATAAAACAGAACATCTGCTGTTCTCCAAGGGGTAACAGACCAACAGACACATTTAATTGTTCTTCTTTACTAGAAACAGGTTATATTAATAAACTATATTCCCTTCGTTTTTAAAACCATGCCCAATGACCAGTAAGAGACTAGCTGCTGCTTGAAGCATGGCCAAAGTTGAGCATTCCTGTCTGTCTTTACATGTGCTTTACAAAGTCCCTTACAACAACCGGGAGCCTGAATTGTTGTTTTGTGGAAGCGTACAAAGTTTTCTACACCTTAGTGAAACTTTGGCAACATCTATTCTTCTCCCTCCTTCCTTCCTCCCCCCTACCTCCTTTTTTTCTCTCCTCCCTTCTACAACCCTGGAAACATGCAGTTACACTGCACGCTTAATCACATACCTCTCACTCCCTTTTTTTATTTCACAATGCCAAGGCTGAAGAGAGTCAAAAAGTATTCCTAAAAGTTCAAAATCAAGATTAAGCAAATAAAAAGAGCCTCAGATGAAGTTCAAGAAGAAATCTCACTACACGAAACACAGTTCATGAGTTTTTGGATCAATGACTTTTCATGCTTGCGGTTGCCAATTTTCCTTATAATTTGTGATTGGTTCTAGCCCAGAAGTGAAGATCATCTTTCTTAGTGGAGAAACAGCTTTAGCCAGAACTAACAGAAGATATTTACTGAAATACTATGGTATATACTTCATGCCAGAATTTGTCAGGTTCCCAGCAGCTAACTTTTCCAAGCTGTCTCCACACCACAAGTCTCCTTCCTTGTCTCATCCTAGAATGTGCTACAATAATTTCAAATATCTGCAGGCAGAAAGAGAACATGAGGCAGACAAATTTTATTTTACAAAAAAATATTAATATTTTTAATTATGATTATCATTTTTCATTTTATACTATTTCATTCTGTTTCATTCTTCAAAGGAAATTAAGAAGGTATTTATTGTTCTGCAGTCCAGACTGTATTGATACACTGAGAAGTATTGATAAATGAGAAAAGGAGGGGACAGCCACCATGTATTACTTGGTCCTCTTCCATTAGCATGAATAATTGAAGGCTGTTGCTTGAACATAAGGAATCCCAAACAGATTCAACAGAAAGTCAATAGCCCAGGACAGGTTACCCAGGAAATTCCCTGCAAGCAGTCAGTTACCCAGAAGCAGGCTGCAAAACCACTCAAACATACTGCGTTTTCCACAAAGCAGCAGAAGAATGCTGTTACAACTGATTGGGCAACTGAATGCCGCCTTCTGCACCTGCAGCCAGTTAAGTGCCTCATGCTCCAAATACATACACCTCCCTCTCCGAGTCCAGTCTCTACTGAGAGCCTACAGAACAGAAACAAAGGAACCACACGTTCCTCTAGCCCATGTGAGGCCATGGCCAGGGCTGCCTGCTCCTACAGCATCAATGCTAACAACTTCAGTCAATGAGAAAATATATCCAAGAGTAAAGCAGGAACGTGGAAGTGTCACTATCCATCCAACAGTCAACATGGAGATACAGAGGAGGAGCTACCTTTCTGGATGAGCACCCAAGCTGCACTTTGATGCCACAGTCAGGATGTAAAGGGCAGCTGTAAGAGCAGTACGGCAACCAGTCCTCAGCATCCATGGGCTTCCCCTACCCACCTTGTAGCTGCGTATCTGTAAGACGCTGCTGCTACAACCAAAAATAAAATTCACTGTAATAATATTTAACTTCAGTTCTCTACAAAGGCTCTGTGAAATGCAAGTCAATATTTTCCAGTCCTCTAAAGGAAGAAAGTTATCTTGCATAACCACTGAAAGAAAGCCACAGGAGAAGAGAGCCATCTCCTGTACTGATGGAGTTACTTCTTTAACCCACCTGAGAGCAATGGATTTTAGGGAAGAAGTCTTAGTGTCACCATTTTTATCTTACATGAGAATTTAGAAAGCTTTCTGGTATTAAGACCTCCCTAGCATATTGATTTTTCAGTACATGCACCCTTATGAGATTTTTACACAGCACCTGAACATTCACTAAATAAACAAGGGGAAGATGTACAAACAAGGGCGAGTGGTACATCCAGAGTCTCTCCCAGATCATCAACTTCTCTGCAGTGTGCATCAAGTAGTCAGTGCACTTCTAGCAGGAAACCACCTCTGGTTTGTTTGAAGTGCTTACTTCAAAATCTGGAAGTTAACTCTAAGAAATTGTTTGCATAGATTTTGCCAAATTACACTGTTTTTACATTAAGCATGGTGCTTCTGACTAAAAAACATCCAACTTTAATAAAAGTAGCTATCTTGAATTTCATGTAAAATAAGACATCAGCAAAATAGCTTATTTTTTACTAAACTGTTATGCAATTTCTGAAGGCAGAGTATTTTAACATCTATAGGATAACTAGTATATTTCATACTTCATATGAGATGTCAAAAAATCTACCACATTAAATAATATCTAAGTTATTATTCATCACTACAAATACAAAGGCTACTTAAGACAGACAACCCTCATGCACTCTTTTTTTTAAGGTGACCCCAAAACAAAAGTCAATCTATATTCATACAAATATGCATTAGTTTTAGTTGGGATCTTGTCTGTAAGAAACTGAAACATTATCTTCCATATCATTCACATAAATGCAAAAAATATTTCTTAACAGTTTCTGAAACTGAACAGCTTTCTGAGAATAAGTTCATTACTTTGTGCTTCTTCTCTGGAATTTGTAAAACTATTTTAAAAGTTATTAATTCATCGCATCGTTGACTCTTGTGTCTCAGGCGACATTTGGATTTATGTATCTTTAAAGCATTTGAAAATACTTCCAAAGCATGTTTAAAACCCTTACTCTTACACTCAAGTTCAAATTTAGGAGCAGAGAAAACTTATCCATTGGCCATGCAACACACGCACAAAATGCAAACATCTTCAAAAAGTTTACAAAGGGAGAAAAGATTGAGCGTATGTGGGAAATGAAGTCTGAGTCTTAAAAACGGAGGGTATCTCCTCCTCTCCACAACTCAACATTTCTGAGAGGAGCTCTTCATCATCTTGCAAAAGCCAGCAGGAGAAAAGCCACTGACAGAGGAACGACTCTTGGATGCAGGTATTACAGAAGACATTGCTGCTGAACAGGAGGGCAGGCTGGGCTGCTCCCTGTTCCCTGCTCAGCATCAAGCACCTCTCACTCACCTCCCCCTGTTTTTATCGGTTCTTGGCATTCATCCATCATTGTGCTTTTTGTGTGATTACGATGGCAATTCTAACATAGGGCAGATTAAAATAAACTAAACAGGTATATTTGCTTTTTCTGAGATTACCTTTTCTGAGATGCATTTGTGTAAAGCAAGGTTGCTCTCATGTTCTTCAGAAGCAGCTGTTGTTTCAAATACAACTACTAGACTAAAAACAGCAACCAAGTGTAATCATTTTTTGCTGTTTCCATGCAGCTGGAGAGAAAAGCAGTTAAACACCTCTGAGAGCTTTGCTGCACCTCTTCAGCAGCAGCAAAGGCTGGGCTGGGAAGCAGCTTCACCAAGAGGAACAGGAGCCAAAACCACCTAAATCCCACACTCATTTTGATGTCCACACTCCTCGCTCCTGGTTGGCACAGGGACAGAGTTGGGATGTTAGCCCCCTTCTTGGCCTGCTAACTACAGGGGACAGGGAGAGACAGATGATGATGCTCAGCACATCCATAACCTACAGGCAGGTACATAACATACCCCACCGGGTCACTGAATCATGCTGTTGCAGACATGCCCACCGAACAGTTCCTCCCAACACCCCTTTCTGACCACAGGAGGTTTGCAGCTCTTGTCCCTGGGTACACTTTGTCCTTTAAGAAGTCCCGTGATGCAGCCAGAGAGGACAGAAAGCCACCTTTTCAGTAAATGCCACTTCACAACCCCATTCCTGAGGGTTTTTAACAATTTTGTTTCATTTTACAGCAGAGGAAAAAGCAAGACCTGGACAGCACATGCTTTGTGGGACTCACCTGGAGATGACTAAACAAATACAAGCTTAATCCAGGAAAGTACAGTAGTAAGTTCTTTAACAAAATATATTTTTGCAGATCTTGCTATCAAGAAAAAACAACCTCTCTGGACCTAAACTGGAAGATAAGTCTTTGCATGAACAAAACAAACACAAAAATTCTTGGATCAAAATTCACTCAGCAGCATGAAGCTGAAAAAATTTCTCCTATTGATTTACTACGTGGCAGTTTGCTTGTCTAGCCTTTCCAAAGAGCAATCTAACATTACTGTGAGGATAGCGAGAGGGAAAATTGCTGCCTAAGTGGCAGGTTTGTTATTGTTTGACAATTCTAAAGAGTTCACTAGAAACTTCTAAAAGGAGCATCTCTAATTCCCTGAAATTACTGATAATCGGCCAAGTGAATGGAGAACAATTATGAAGAAAATTGAATGCTTCCAAATGCCAATTTGCTGTATATCCTGAATTAATATTGCATAAGCAGTTTTAGTCTCTTGCTGTAAAAGCAAAAGAATAAAAACCTAGGCCCACAGGCATTCTTTGATGGCTTTCCTTACAGAATTTATATCATCATCATTTTTGCATTTTATAATGATACTTAGCATTTATGTGGTGGCTTACATCTTTAACCTATTTTTCTAAAAAAAAAAAAAAAAAAATAAATCTGTCTTCTGTATTGAAGGTTCAACAATAAGCTGTCACACCACAACAGCACGAAGTCCCCTAATACGGCCAGATATATAAGCTATTTTTTCCTACTAATTAAGTCAGACCAGACTTGAAGCCAGTGTTGCAAAATAGTCTCGGGAACTTTTTGTGGTACAGCTACACCAGCAGCTGGCCATGAAGTATGGTAAAGAGCAGAAATAATCTAGGAAGAAAAGGGCTCAAGATGTCCATTTTTTAACTGAGCCAAAACTGATCAGTTTCTGTTAAAAGGCCAAGAAAGTTTAAAATGTTCATTCATAACTTTTATCAGCCCCTGCTGTTTCCTGGGTAGTAGCTCAGGCACCAGCCAGTCCTGCAGGAAAGTGAGAGCAGCACAAGCCATGGTGATAGAACCAGATGCTGTCCATCCTCCTTGGTTCACACTAATGGGGAGCCGATTCAAAAAAAAACAAAGTCAAAAAACCTTTAAAGTGAATTTTCAACTTTTTTCTCATAAAAAAAAAACAACACCAAAAAAAAACAACAAACAAACAAACAAACAAAAAACACCAAACCCCACACTCTCCACCTACAAACAAAACAGGGTATGGATGGGCAAGAAACCCAGTTGCTGTGAGGTTTGCTGGAGAAAAGGACATTACAGCAGCACAGCTAGAAAGAGACAGGCTGTGAGAGATGTGACTGGAAGACTACAGAACCAGCTGGAATGGACGCTGTAAACAGGAAGACTATGCAGCTGGAAAAACTGCATTAAAAAAAAAAAAAAAAGAAAATGTGAAGAAAACAAATACAGAAGCATATTAAATGAGAAAAGTCCAAGTCCAAGTAAGCGAAGAATCATTCACTACACACACTGCAGCTGACGGCAAGACTCCAAACAAGACTCATAATTCAAATCCTGAAGACACCCTGTGATCATCCTGTCAAACACCTATATAAGCCCAGGTACACTGTGCAGTAGTGTCTGCATTAAGTCTTTTAACTTCTGTTGGAAATACAAAAAAATATTGACTTTAATTTCAAGACTTCAGGAGACAGAGAATCCATCAAAGCCCTGGGACTGTCACTTGTAAAGCTCTGCAATTCAGTGAATGTCTTCTATGTCTGAGACATCCACAGTTTGTGTTTCAGGAAAGGTAATTCAAAATGTCACCATGCACTTACACAAATCTAAGATTACATACAATACCATTTTTCATTTTGTGATTAACACTTGAGAAATAACAAAATGTGTAATCATGTGGGATTATCCTTCCTTTTCATGTCTTTTTAACTGGTTTTTGCAGTTTCTGGCATGGACCAGGTCTCAGATTCTACAGATAGTTTTGCAGAGAGAAAGGAAGGGAGATAAGGGGGGCAGCAGAAACCTGCTAATCATGCATCATTTACATGGCTGCTAGAGTAATTGTTTATATGGCAAAGTAACATCAAGGAAACAGTTATGTATTTTTATTTGTCCCCAGGGAGGTAAGCATTCCCTGTGTCTAACTCCTTCCCTCCCAGCTGCCCCCGCCCTAATCCATGCTTCTTTGTTCTTTAAATTCTTCATGCCTTCTCTTTCTCCCTCTGTTTCTGATCACAGGCTGATACCAAGTGGTTGTCTCCTTTCTAAAATTTCCATGAGGCATCAAGTTAACACACTGCACCAGGTTCTCAATCTGGAAGTCAGCAAATGGAAACAGAAGGAAGGCACATCGAGTCACCAGCGAACCCTCTCTCAAGTTAAGGCTTGTCCCCGTCACACACGCTGAGCATCTCACATTCTGCAGCTTGATAACTACAGACAGAAAGCACAGAGCACACAAAGAGCCTTAATCCACAGCCCTACCTTTGACATTTCCTCGCTTTTCATTGTGAAAAATGACCCTTCAGGTGTCTTAAAGCAAATGATAGAAAAAATAGTAGGGGAAAAAAATCAAGTAAGGAAACACAGAACAAACAATTTATATTGCAATGCAAGTGAAAGAAGTAAGAAATAGTTTGGCTAAAATGAAGCAGATGGATTTAATTTGGCTGGTCGAGGTAAAAATGAAACTGAATTCAGCACATATATCTATGAGTGAAAATTACCATCCATCTTGCTAAAACTATGACTTCAAGATCCAGAACTTTTTTAAGGCGAGACCAAGCAAACACTGTCTTTTCTTTACATGTTACATATGCCACTTGCTTCAGTCGGGGGTGGGGGGTGTGTGTGTGAAGAAAAAACCTAAGTACAGCTCTTCTTACAAAAGCCATCACTTTTGATATAGCATAAGATATATTATTGGATTTAATTACTTACTAAATTCTACAAAACGTGGTCAATTAATTCCTTCCTCCCACAGAGGTCTGAAACTCTGTTCCTTTCAGGAGGAAATTCTAACTATGTACCAATCTTATCTGTTTTCATACAGAAAACACTGAAAATCTCTTGTCCTAGAACTCAAGACATCTGCCAGATCTGGAAGGCATAAAAGGGGGGGGGGGGGGACACGACATTGATTCACAAGGACTGAGTGCCTGTTAAACACAATTGGATTTGCAGAAAAACCTTGAAAGCACATGTCCTCGGAAAATATTTAAAACATCTGGTGAAACTGGGATGAGGGGAGAGGGGAATACTAGCCCACTAGCCCATAACATGAGAACAAATTAAAATATTTCATTAAAAATATTTTTCACCCTTAGTAAAACGTTCTGACTTTGAAAAAGAAAAATGGAAATAAATGGAGCAAAATCCTAGCCCTGGGAGGATTCAGAAACTGAAGCCAGTACATGGCGCATAGAGCACAGCACAAATTACTCAGCATGAGTGACGCTGACGTACTGCCTTCAGGGTCTGAGGAGTAATTTAATATTCAATTCAGCCTGTAATAGGAATCCCATGGAAAGAATTCACATCCATAAAACCATCCTGGTAAAATGGAGAATGAATAAGGCTCCTAGAAGCTTGCTTATACACAGCAGGTAAACAGCACGTAAATATCAGCGTTACAAGACTACCCAAACTCGCAGCCATCGAGAACTTTAAGGAAATTCTAACATACAAGTGCAAACCAGTTCACACGTGCATGCACCGCGCTCGTCTGCGAGCTCACGTCACCAGGCACATACCCGGGCAGCTGCGAGCCACAGTGGGATCACTGCAGCTTCTGAGCCCGGCCAAGCGCCTGCTGCTCCGAGCACGGCTGCCCTGCCCGCAGCCTGCACACCCGCTGCCCTGCCCGCGGCCTGCACCCTCGCCAGTGCAGCTGCTCGCTCGCGGCGCCACCGCACACACGGCTCAAGATGCACACGTGCGGTACCTCCCATCTTCCATGGGCCTTCTGGATTTGCTGCCACCACAACGTACCACCGCAGAGATGAACTGCCAACAGACACATACAATTTAGAGAAATGCTTCGGCTGCCACAAGAAATACGCAGACCAAGCTGTAATAAAACTTCTATGCATATTCACAGCTGCAGTTTCGCTGAAGCTTTTTTACCCTTCACTTTTGGGGGGCTAGATTTTTAAACAGTGAGGTTTTCTCCTCCTTCCCTCCATTACTGCTTATAGGCAGCTCCTCCTCCTCTTCCTCCTCCCTCTCCAGCTCCCGGACACTGCCCTGCTCATGACGGAGCCAGCGCTCTGCAAAGACCCTCTCCCTGAGCCTTCGGCCACACGTACCACACCTCTGGTCACTGCCCAAGTGCAGGTGAGAAATACTGTCTCAGTACCAGCCATAGCGACAGATTTCCCCCTACCCTTATGGGTGGATGAAGTAGAAATACTTATTTCACTGTAATGTTATGTTTTAAGCAACATAGCAAAGGGCTATGGGAAGGCAGGCTTACGGGAAGACTTTGCTCATTTCTGTTTTATTACTTTAAAGGTGAACTCAAAACAGAGGTAGAGGTAAATCATCTACATGTACAATACTCACAGAAATATTGCCTACTATGTCAAACTAGAGCAGTACCTTTAGTCACTTATGTAATGGGTATTTCTCACGGATAAATGTCACATAGTTCATTTGGAAAAGCAGTTCCATAATTATTTTTTTTTTTACCACAGCACTTCTAGTAAGCCCTTCATTTTTATTTATTTTTCCATGAGTCAAGAGCCCAACTAAAATTTTAAATAAAACATGAAGAGACTTCACTATGCAAGACCCTTCAGATGGAAATCATCATGAAAGCCAGGCAGTGCTTGACCTGAAATCTCTCTGTCATCTAATGAAGGTCTTAAACATCAGAGCTTAAAAGAGGTCAGAATAGAAGCTAACATTATTTTTTTATTTGGTGGAGAAAGCTTTCATACTCAGAAAATATTTCCAAGATTTTGGTTCCAATAAGCCTAAAAGCAGAGATCAAGACAGAACTTATCAAAAATCATTGAAAAATTCATCTGTATGTTGTATAGGGCTGGTTAACAAGCTCTGCATGTCCATTCTTTATTTAATTTGTTGGAAACTGACAAACATAATTTTATTCTTTTAAAATCTACTAAAAAAAAAACACTACTAATATGGCTTCAAATGTTATCTCTCTTGAAACAGTCTCAGCAGTTGTTGCTCACCATTACTGTCTGCAAACCTGCAAAGACTTTTACTTTAATGGCCTACATTTGAGGGATGGCTTCTTTCCCCAGCCACACATTCAGAGGCTGCACATGTATACAGAGAGCTTTCCCCTTCCAAGCCCACAGGGAGCCAGGATACCCGGAACAGCAGCAAGGACAGGACGGCCACAACACCCAGACGCCGAGTCAGATGGTGCGTGAGGGAAAGGGGTACAGATGCACTCAACTGCACAGACCGGTGAAGACAACTCAAGTCCTTCAGTGCTCATTAACTCTATGTCATGCTTTTTGCCCAGATTTAGGCTGGCTTTTCAGTGCCACACAGCACAACCTGTTAAGCTTTGAGGCCCAAGAATGCGTGGCAAGAATCAGTACAGTTGCCTCTCTGCAGAGATTTACCAATGTGGGAGCAGTACCGCGTAAAGTGACTGGATACCAGCATTAGACCCAAGGCAGATGAAACTTGCTTTAACCATAAAATCCCATGGAAATTTCTCAAACCAAATTTTACTTTGGAAGAAAGCTAACATGGGACTATCTGCATTCATGACATACTGTCCACAACTCTAATACACCTCCCACACATAATTACGGCTGTGCAGGAACTTCCTAGGGACATGTAAAATTTCTCTGTGGGTTTGGCTTTATAAAACATAACTTAGCCTTTCTCTTCCAAATATAAAGAGGACCATTTTTAGGGCAACAAAGGCACATTCTACTTCACAAAGAAAATATTTCATATAAAAATTTACTTTTACAGTGTGAGGAAAATCACATGCTGAATGGGATCCACAGACATACAGGTCAGAATTGGTCAGCTCTGTTTCTCTCCCATCAATGCAGATTAGCCAGGACAGCTAATCTAGGCTGTAGTCCATCTCATCCTGAAATAAGCTGTAAAACAGGTCAGATGAACTTGCCCTAAAGGCATCTATTCCTCTCCAGGAATGATGAAGTGGGCTACCTCGAGTATTTAGCTTAGATGCAGAATCTGAAGTCCGTTGATATCAACCTCCTCCATTGTGTCTGCTTCGAATCAGCTGTTGCCCAGCAATTGCCAAAAGAGTTTCGATTTTACTTCCAGTTATGACCAGTGAGGGCTGTACAGCAAGATGAAACAAATTCAGCCCCTTGGGATAAGGTTTTAATGGTTGATCAAAATTTGCTTTGAGAAGCCCAGTCCCAAGCTCATGTGCACAATTTCCAGAAGCTAACACAACAGCTTGCTATCGCTGTCTTTGTACAGCCATTTACTGTGTGCATGCAAGTAGTTGTAGAAGTGTTTAATCTTAACCTAAGCATCACTTTTTGCTTTTGTTTGCAAATGCACACGGACCCCAACTCCCTTCCCACATATACCATCCATTCCAGTTTCTGTAAATCCAAATAATGTTGATATAATTAATTCCCTAAATCCATAACAGAGGCAAGAGACACAGACCTGGAAGACAGCCCAAGTCCACATCTACCTCCAATCCCAGACAGCCAAGCTCTGGCATCAGCCGGGGTGGTGAAAGCCACACACACACACACTGTGAGATGGCCACTGTGTCACCAAGGGGGACCCCACCTGCCCCCACAGCATCACAGAGGTGGAGACCAAGGGGTCTGTGCTGAGCTGAGCCAAGCCAATCTGTGCCAGCCCGAGAGCCGGCAGTGAGCTCATGCCTGATCTCACCTCAGGCCGGGTTCACGGGCTCACGCTGGATTTATCACCTCTGCGGCATCCAGTACTATTGGAGGCCAAAATCTCTGGAGAAAAGTTCTTCTAAAGACTTACACTAGATTCTCACCCTGAGTGCTTAATCTGTCCCTAACGTGAACCCATGGCATTTCTGAAGCTGGAGCTCCTCTTACACAATTCATTTCAGATTTACAACAAGGGACGAGTGGGTGAAAGAACAAATTTTATCTTTTAAGAAGTATGAAATAAGGCCATAAATTTTAAGAAGTATGAAATAAGGCCATAAATTAATGGAAAGTTATTTCTCATCCAGTCCTTTAGTTCTGTATCATCTTTCAGTCCTTTTTAGTGCATAAGAGAGTAAATAAAAAACAAACTAAAAAACAAGTCTATTTAACTAGCAGCCATCTGTCCCTGTTTCATCCCCCTCAAAAGAACATGTCAAAAGACACAGAATTTAAAGCAACTTTTTCTCCATAATCACCAACAGAGATGGTCTATCTCTAGAATATATTCCCATCTGAAAAAAAAGGGTGAGTTCACATACTGCAAATGCAATAAATAAGGGAGCAAGAAGATCCCTTGTGAATTAAGAAGAAAAGCAAGCAGCAATGCTCTCCCTGAAGTACAAGTTTACCCTAAAGGGTATAATTTAAGTATAATATCTTACAGCCTTGGGCTTGTGGTCAAAAACATCCATATATTTGTCTGGGCTGGGGGCAAGTGCATTGAACACAGAGTAATACTGCAGACAGCACAGCATGGAGTTCCCAGCATCAGAACACTCTTCACTGGCTATACAACACTTTTCCCATAAGATCATCCCACTTAGGACCAAATGAATATTTAAGTACATTTGATAAACTCTGTATCCTCTCCTGTTGGCAAACTGTCTGCAAGCAGTTCATGTCACTAGTCCACCCCACCAGAGACCAATGCTGTTGCCTCAAAGCAAAGCTAAACATGACCAGGATACCAGTTACTCTCACGGACTGGTGGTTCTGGATATCAAGGATATGCCTTGAAACATACTGTTTTATCACATTTCAAAATAAGCACCTATAAATACTGCACGAGGTTCTTAGAAGCTCTTGGATAAAAAAAAAAAAGCGTAATGTGTACACATGCCTCCATAAAGTAAAAAATTTCACAGGGTGGTTGTCTGTAGCATGAACGAGCATTCCCTGCTATTTCAGAAATGTTCCTTCGCCTTCACTGTGCTCCTTCTTGTTTGCTTACAACAACAAGAAATAGAGAGGTAATCAAGAAATTATCAATAGAAAGAGTTACTACACTTACTGATACATGTGTGATGTATAAAATAAAAATAAATAAATAGCTTTATCACAACAGGATTAAACCCATGACACCACAATACAATGGACTTGAGCAGCTACACTATAATGTTTGATTGGATAAAATAGCATAACATTTTTGTATACATAAAAATACAGTTCCCTTAATGAAAAAGTTACTTTTCATTTAAAGGAGAAAATAAAATGCACATTGAAACATTCTCAGAATACAGCTGTGATTTCCATAATAGCTTCTTGTTCAAGTGATCATTAAATCTATTTAAGATGTCAAATTCAGACTAATATCTAAACCTGACTTCTTAAACTATTCAAATTCAATTACTTTACATCGTCATAATCCTTCCTCATTATCTCTCTTGTACTATGTTCTGTACCTATGGTACAAAATACCACCAGGTACCAGATACCATACCATATTTTTGTTACTCTCCATTATCAGTACTCAAAGATAGAAGTCCTCACCATATGGAATGACATCCTGAAATGCCCCACGATGACTTGTTTCCTCTAGAGAATCCAGTAAGTTCTAAAATTCATTACTTTATTGGTTTCTGGGATTTTTTAATCCTACTAGAAGCTACAGTATTTTGCTTGATGGTATACTGAGAAGATTGAAGATATTAAAGGTTAATTTAGAAACTTAAGCAGTTTAAAAGCCATTTGTTTTTACAAATGTGTCATGGCCTCATCAAAAACACATGGTTTTAGAACTGCTCAACAATCCCAAATTAACAGCAGAGCACTGTGCTTGGAGAAAACACCAACTGGAGATTACTCAAGTCAAAACCGTGCTGTAGAAAGAACAAATTTAGCCTCATGGAAGAAAGCAGAACCTGGTACTGATATTTTGATTCAATGATTCTGGGTTTAAAACAATCACATCCTTGATAGAGCTAAAGGGATAAATGCAGCTAGAATTCCTGAACGGCGAGAGCACCAGAAGGTGAGGAAACAGACTTTGCTAAATCTTCTCCTCAAACTCCAATGCATGAGAAAACCTTCCTTATTCAGCTGCCAAGAGCTTGGTGCAAGCGTCAGTTCAAGGCTCTTTTCGCATTATCCAACATGTAAAGGAAACATCTGAGAACTTGGCAAGGAAGTGGGCGTGATGGTTAGGAAATCTTTTGGAATTCATTCATGGAACTGCACTGGAACAACGAGCACCTGAACACTGGCTGGTCACTGATGAAAGTTCCTGACTGAGGAGTCTCACTGTGGAAAGCTGACCTGATGCAAAGCTTGGTTGAGCTAGTGGAAAACACCCCCTTGACTTTAGCAAGCATTGCCTGTAAAGCCATCATTACAATATGTGGATGCCTTTCTCTGCATTTTGTAAGCAGCTATTTAACCCTAGAGGTAACACCATCTGATAAAGCTCCAAACATCTGTTTTTTGATGAATTCACCCTTCTCTTCTAATCTCTTGCTTCCTTAGTTCTTTGACATTTGAACATTACTTTATTTCCATATATAAAGCTGAATCACGGCTGAATAAGGAGCCAAAGAGATACAAACAAGAATGAAGAAGTGTCTAAAGGCCATATGTGGGAACGAGCTCTGAAACAGTCATAATTTTTGAAACCAGAACAAATATGAACTCACCTCTGCAGTTCTTTGCCAACATACTAACATGCAGTGCTCGAAATCTTTAAACAAAGGCACTGAGAAATATTAACAAATTAATTCTCAGAATATGCATTTGGGACTCTAGATAAATACTTGTATCAAATCAGTGAAGTGCCATATTTAAAACAGCACTTTTAAAGCACTTCACATTCACACACTTATGCACTCACACCTTTAACTCGTTTGCTCAGTACTGAATTTTTTGAACACTCAGGTTCTGAGATACTAAGAAAAGACACATACATATTTACAAGAGACGCAAGAAGTGGCTCACCCGTGGTTACCAAACAACCCAATGGCTTCGCGAGGAACAGGACAACCAGCCACCAACCACCAGCTGGTTGTCCTGCCTTCCAGCATAGCGCAGGACAGCACTCAGAGGAACACACCTCTGAACCATTCCCACAGAGACTGACTTGTTACATGAAGTATAAAAACATTTTTTAGGCCTACAAGGTTACAAAAAAAAGGTGTTTTTTTTTCCCCAGGAAATGCCACTTCCCTTCTCTTAGCAGACATTGAGAATGAGAAAAAAAAAACAATACTTTTGAAGACTTGGAGCCTATCAGTTTTTATCTTTTCTTACCTAAACAAACCAGTCCTTCCAATGCTCGGTCATAGTCTCCAAAGTGTCTTTCTTACTCTTGTTGCTCTCTTCCAGCTCTCTCCAGCTTGTTTACAATTTCAACAAGTCCAGCACCACAGCTGGTCACTCCAGCTTAATCCTTCCTGCTCATAACTACTTCAGTGAGCCCACAAAAGCATTTTCTTTGATCCTTCGATGGCAGAGCATAATGCCCAGTTGCACTATAATAATACCCTACAATGCCCAGATCCTTCTTGCCATACTGTGTATAGCTGTTCACTAGTACTGCCTTGCAAATTACATTTTTCTTTCTAGATGCAGTGACTGTGCACATCTCACTGATTTCAAAAGTGTTTATAAATGTATGAAATGAATGCTGAACTGAAAACTTGATATCCAAAGTGCTTCAAACTCCATCTTATGTTTTTTATGCAACGATAATCTATATTCCGGTTCAGTTTTATTAAAATACTGAACAGCCCTTCACCTAAGAGAGCCCTCAGGGACTCTATGTCCTACTAATTTGCCAGTGAACTACTAAAAACTACTCGAAAAGCAAAGCTCACCACAAACTCAAGGGTAAGCAAGGTCATCAAGTTTAATAGATCAGTCAATTCCCAGTGAATGTCTGCATGCATGCAAGTGAGGAATAAACTTGTGCTTATTGCAGGGTAACAACACGCATCCATGCACACGGGGAACCTCAGAGCAACAGCTGTGCTGCTGGGTAAACCTCGAACCTGCAGCAAGTTCTTTGCTCCTCTGCACTTTTGGTACAACTTCAGAGCCAGCTGTGCACTCGCTTCAGAATATTCTCATCTAGACCTTCCTCTCCCCCCGCCCCCCGTAGTGTGCTTCCGTGACCAGAATATTAAACTAGTGCTGACAGTCCTACTAAAATATATGATACAGATCACTTAAAGCAAATACATCACCAGAGTACACCATTTTCAACCAGCTCTTAGTAATTTCTTAGACTCCTCTGGCCAGCATTTCAGGGAGATGCTTACTTACCCTCAAGCCTTTAAGAGAACCTTATACTTAAGTATATCTCGTTTTTAAGGAATGCACCTACCAAAGACATGCAGAAAACAAAAGCAGCAGCCTTATAAAAGGCACAGCCCACTCACATTGGCACAAACTAGTACAATACTAAACCACACCGTGAAGCTCTACGTGCACAATATGCGCTCGCACAACTGTCTGCTAACTCCTTCACTATGAACATCATTGGCTTTTACAAACAACAGCTTCAAGAAGCAAACACTTTAATTGTATTCATTAGTTGGAGTCACATAATTACATGGTAACTTCAGAGGCTGGATGAGATCCCTGGAGGTCCTGTGGCCCAGGCCCTCCACACAAAACAGGACCAGCCAGATCAGGTTGCCCAGTCAAGTTCTGTCCAGGTCCAAGGATGGAGATGCCACATCTTCTTTGAGAAACCTATTTTGCTCTTGAGATGAAAAATATTTTTCCTAACATCTGACTGACATTTTCCTTGTTGCAACTCGTTTTTATTGCTTCCAGCAATAGTGTGCCCAGGTGAGAAGAGTCTGGCTTCATCCTCCTGATACCCTCCCATTAAACAGCTGAAGAAAGAAAGAAAGATCTTCCAACCCCCTTACTCATGCCTACTTTGGGTCAGAAAAAAGCAAACCCAAACCAAACCAACAAAAAAAAACCCAACAACAACACAACAACAAAAATATCAGTCCTTTAAACCGCTCAATATATTTTCCAAATAATGTTTATATATATATATATATATATATATATATATATAAATACTTTTTAACTGTAACTGCTGAAACACTGAGAGATACTTGTAACATAT
>JAVJGJ010000047.1:65317898-65374431 GCA_035590215.1 Microhierax caerulescens | reverse complement strand
CAGAAAGCTGCAATCTTCATCTGTCGTCTTGCATAAAGGAAGTTTTGTTTATGAGTTTAGTTTGGGTCTGTTATCAGCTACACTCCTTCAATTCTAATTTAGCAAATTATATAGAAGATGCCCAGGCAGATCGCATCAAGGTTCTGATATGTGAAGCATCTCTGAGAAAACAACTGAGCACCGTCGCTTTGGTTTTCCAACACTCCCTCCCACAAGCAAACTTTAGCTCCACTCGGGGCTATTTATGTGCCGGTGTCACTCCACTCCCAGCTGAGTAAAGGAACTTCCTTGAGCACCCAAATGCCTATAGTCAGGGAGCAGCAGGTGAAATTAGTCCTATCTAGAAGAAACTGCAGCCCTGGTGTGGATCACTGGAGAGCTGAAGCACCAAGCGTTCAAGAGGACGAGTGTTTTTGAGAACTCAATTCAGTGTTTTGCATTGCTCTTCTGAGCAAGAATACAGTGCACGTCCTGGCACAACGCACCTCCATGCAACACACGCTTGATGCTCCCCAGGACAGATCTGGACCATGGTATATGCCCAGGCCAGAAGGACACGTATGGTTTGTACAAGGAGTAGGTCGCTTCCCCCTCAGCTGCTGCACAGAAGTGGAAAACCACAGGGAACAGAGGGTGAAGAAATGCAAAGCGTGCTCAGCTTTTGAAAGCACAGAACAACTTGGATCAGACACCAAGCCACTCCAAAGCAAAATAAAATCACTTTTGAGGCCTGTGAGCAGAAGCAATAAACAGTTCAATATACGCTGCTTTAAATATTGCATTGAAAGTACACTGGAATCTAATCTACGCTATGCTGATCCTTATAAATTCCACTTAAAACCAAAGTACTTTTCCATTCACCTTCCTGCAAACATTTCCTAGAAGGCCTTGAATTCAAGCCTTCATGTTCAGATACAATTCCAGCGCTATTTTAGAACACTTTTTAAATTCTATTAAATTGAACTATATCGAAAGAGACAAAATTAAGAATATTTAACAGCACTCTTGCCTCTTCACTGTGCTCATTTGATCCTAGAAATCCAGTAATATGGAAGAATTTAAAAACCACCCCAAAAACAGTGCCTACAGAATTATTAGAATGCATTAAAAAATAAATAAATTACCCAGACTTGCCCAGGCTGCTGATTTTTTTTTTTAATAAAACCTTGAAATAAATACAGAAGTAAAACACTACAGTGTAAGATTCTCATATATTTTATAATTCAAAAGGTGAGATGACAAAGAAAAAAAGAAAAATCACTCAAAACTAAGGCACTGAAGCTGTAATTAAATCTCATTAGAAACACACATTCAACCCAATGTTTTTACTTTATAGCATCAAACTAAGCAAGTTTTTTGTTTTTTCATTGGTTCATTAAAACTTCAGCGTACTTTACATACAAGTATGTCAGGTAGAAACAACTCAGACTGAGCAGATAGAGACAACAGTTTTTGAAATGCTTCTTGCAAGGTTTACATGCAGAGAGTCAGACAAGGAAACTGCTACAAATTTCAGTGTTGGCAAAAGGCACTTGATAGTGGAACCTGAAGGGATGCTTCTGCTTCCTCCTTCCTCAAATCCCTAAATGACTGACTTTGGAAAGCTGGATCATCTCTCACTTTCTGCCCCCTTCGCTAATAAAATAATTTAAGACCAATGATCAAATCTGAGATGAAAGATTTCAGATCAATGTATCACTTGTCTGCTCGGCTTCCTAATGGAACTCTCAACAGTGGGAGTTGGTTGATTAAAAATCCAGAACTGCAACTCCCTCCACCGTAATCACTGAAGTTCAACACGGGGCAACTCTCCTGGAGAAAAACTATGTTATTACGGAGCCAGTGGGCAGCACAGAGCCTACCAGGCAACTCTGGTCTGAAAGAATACACACACTAGTTGGCCAGAGCTGTTGGCTTGGGCTTCTTACCTGGACAGGAGCCTCCTGACTACCCATGGAAGGGCAGCAGACTCCCACGTTTCTACTGTGCAGTGATTGATTTGCCAGTTCCACCAGCACATACTCCCTTCAAAACGAAAGAAAGGAGAGATGGCCAACATCAGCACAAGCAGGGCCATTGCAGGAGGAGAACAAGAGAAGAGCTACCTGTAGGACACGTGACCAAAAGCTACTGTGGGTAAACAAGGTCCTTTATAAACTCTTGCTCATACTTCTTCCTTTGAGGTCAATTCATCAAATAAGAAAATGAAGACTATGCATAAAACTTTAGTTTCTGTGTTAAGTCATTTACCTGCAATAGGTGCTAACTACTTGTGGTTACAAACCAAAAGGTTTCATATTCTTTAAAGATACAAGTTGTGACTATATTCAGGATATACATGCTTCACTGAGACACACCAATCACTCCTGCCAGAAGCCAGTTATCAACACCAGCTAAACCTAAAGTAGTAGCATTTCATATAAATTCTGTAAGATGTCTTTCTGAGACCCCAAAGCCTGGGATTTTGCAAGTCTGTTAGCAGAACAGCTAGCCAGCAAGAAGCACCAAGTACTAAATTCCTTGGCACCTATTCAGCAGCCAGCCATACTTCCTACAACCTGTGCATCAGAGTCTTCTACACTCAGCTCGTTCTGTTTAGATCCTGTCATGCAGCAGACCTAACTTTGCAAATTGTCCTTAAGATTAAGCCATTAAAAAATGCACTGAACTTCATTTTCAGTAATTTTTTTTTTTTTTCCAGGAGAAGCATTGCTAAATTTCAGACTTCAATCTTAGATTCTTGTCTTGGGAAGCCAGTCTCTGCAAACCAGCAGGGAATTCTGCGTGCCTGATGCTGATGGACTCTCTGGAGGGTGTAGCTCTCTTCCACTAGCAGTACAGACATGACAATACCAGCTTAACTTTAGCACAATTCAAATACCTAAAATTAGGCAGCATAAATACCCATCATCACTGTTACTCAGCTGCAGAGGTATTTAGGAAATGGAGAGGGGCAGATTAATAAAACAAACAAAGAACACTGTAAATTTCCACTAAAGAGCTGTACTTCCAATTATTGAACTATTAGATGTTAACAAATATGAAAACTGCCATCAAATAATATTTACAACACATAAGGAACATTAAATCTACAGAACTATATTCAAAGAGGAACCACCATAGTAACGCTGTGCATCATCTTAAACCCCATGGCCTGAATAAGGAGCAATTAACTAAAAGACTACAAAAATGTAATTTATGAGACCAACATGGCTGTTAATACAGTGTCCACCAGTTTCTTTCCAGACCAAGGCTAATGTTTTAAGGCTAATGCTTAAAGTTAATCTGAAAGCAAGAAACAAAAGGTTACAAATTGCTCATAACACCATGTGTTCTATGATCCCATTTTCATTTGAAACAATAGTTCGAACCACACCAAAATGACATGGTAGGTCATTTTCACGTCTTTGACTCAGCAACCTAACGCGAGTTGACTGTGCTTAAGTAAAAAATGAACAGGCTACAGACAAAAAATTTGGATGCTAGTATGTCTTTACTCCTGTATACACGAAAAGATCTTAGATTATCTTGACAAGTGTCCAGCTGCATTAGTCACATAGGCAATCAGTCAAGTGTTTATTGGTGTCACACAGAAGACTATGTGGAAAACTACAGCATCATTTTAGTTAAAACACTGAAAGCAAGTTAGGAAAAATTCCCATTAAAAGTGTAATCCCCAAAACCACGTACATGACATATGTAACCGTAATCACTGACCGCCTGCAGGTCCAAGTGTGACCCACAGCGGTACTAACCCTCAGGAATGATATGCAGTCTAGACAAAAGCTGAAAATAATAAGGGGCTGTCTGCCCCAGTTTCCCTGAAATTGTCCCCAAGCAGAGAATAAATTGATGATTTGATTTTTAGCCACTGAGCCCCACGCTACTCTTGGCTGAAACCGCCCCCCCCAGGCATTTACAAGGAACACAGCCCAGTTTTTGTTTGCAGGTCATTTCAGATACAGCCTAGTAATACAACCAAGTATAACTGCCTTCCTCAGTGAAAAACCCACTCAGTATCTCCATTGCACTCTGACAATCAACCAGGAAATAATTTCTTAACGAGGGCAGAGCTGCCACCACAGGCCTTTGGGAAACATAAGGGACTGCAAAAGCAGGTAGATGCCTAGATTTAGGACTCCAGATCTGTCTGTCCATTATTAATGATCCATCTACTTTGCTCTTGTGCAATACGAATCTCTTCAAGCACTTTGAAATCCCATGCACAGGCTGTTTTCCATGAAAGAGCTACAGCCAAAAATATTAGGCTAATTAGGTGGCTGAGTGGAGAACAGATTCAGGCAGCTGAGAATGACAAGAAGCAAAGCAATACATATGGGCAGCGATTCCTTTGCCCACGCCATTGTCACCAGGCAAGAAATCAGGAACATATTCTGACATTCTGCAACTGGACAATGAGAAAACGAAAGAAAAGTTAGAGTAAACAAACAAAGACTGCACACCCCGTGTGCCACAAGCCAGCAAGCACCAAGAAGGGCACGTCTGCCTTACTGCTACAGGGCTGTGCCCACGAGGGAGATGTAGCCACATCCCTTGAAACGTAATGGCTTGAGTCTCGGCACGCCTCCAAACATATGCTAGGTACTTCTGTAGTCTCAGGATGCATTATTCCTCATCCCCAAGTCAGGCTCCTCAGAGTTTGCAGCACGCTAAAAAGGCTTAGGATGCCTACGCAGTTACCACTTGTTATACACTGCACTGGGCTCAAATCAGCCAGTTTCTCTACACCAGATGTCCCAGAAAGCGTATTTTCCTATGAGGCTATACTTCACCGCAGACTTTTCGTTAAAAGTTTACATCTCCTATAACACGGAAGGAGAAAGGTTCAAACCTCTCAGAATACAGGAAACAGGGAAACATCCCAAGTGATGGCATCTCCAGAATAAGTGGATGTCTGTGTTCACAAGAAGTCATAGTTGTGTTTTGGCTTATGCATAATCCCCAAGGAATTACCAGTACTCATCTAACAAGCAGCATGCAATGTACCACTGCAAATAAATACATTTCTTTTATTCTCCCTAAAATCAGCTTAACTAGCTCTCATTCTTTTCATATCATTTTAGACAGTGTATTCTCTTCCCACTGGACAGAGAATGAACACATTATCTGTCCATCTTACAGGGCCCCTGACAGCCAAATAAAACATGGCTATTACTGTCAGAACTCAAATGAAATATTCTGAACATGGCAAGAAGTTACTATCCTGATGTTCAGAAGACAAGGTTGAAATGGAAAAGGGAAGGAAAAATATCTCCCTTGCTTTTCTAGGCTTTTGTGGGGAAATCAAGTTATTCTCTTTTGCTTGTTGAATTAGATTTGGGTTGGTTGCTTTTCTTCTGTGTTGAAATATCTCTGTTGAAATGAGCTATTCCTTTAAGAAGATGCAGAATATGATTATTTTTTAAAAAATGAAAACACTAATGAGTAAGCAATTATTTTTTTCTTAGGAAAAAATTGTAATATTACCTAAAATGTTACGTCTTAAATATACATACTAAATCAACCAGGTAATGACATTTCAGCGCACAGTAAAATTCACAGCAAGTAAGATTTGTGATATGACAGATAAACCTAGAAGTACTAAACAAAAGCAGTCACCTTGTAAATCTCTTTCCCTGCTGCAGTTTAAAAAAAAAAAAAAAAGCCAACAACCACCACCACTATGGGTGACAATTTCATATACAAAGGTTGCCTACTTTAATTAGGTTCACCTATAATTAGGCAGCACAATCTACTCCGCATAATAATGGGAAAATGTAGAACGATAATGAAACAGTGAAGAAAAGGAAAGGGAAATATTTTTCCTGCATAGTCAAATGGTGGTAGAAGGTAGAAACTTAAGATCAGTGAGCTCTCATCTCTCCCAGAACACTAGTGAGAGAAAAAATTTTATTTCTTACAGCTTCAGAGGTGGAGAGCATCCAGTATGGTGTGGGGCCAATCTCACTGTAGCTGGCTCCCAGGGACTGGTACCAGGCAGCTATCACTCATGTTGCAGTCAGCAGCTGCCAAAATTACAATTCTCTCCAAAGGGGTTTTATCTGAGCATCCTTACTTTCTAAAGTCATCCACAGGGATCAATACTGTTTGATGGTGAAATCACATGCCTCAATAGCATGCACACAAAAATGGCATTAAACAAAATTAACTATGTAATAGCATTCAGCAGCAGGCCATTTTGACATTTGAGCAGGTAAGTCCACTGATACCTTCTATGTGCATTAAAGATACAGCTAGGTCGATGTGGAAAAGCAATTCTCAAATGTTTCTAGAAAACCAGGCATTTACTAAAACAAACCAAACCAAACCAAACCAACCCTCAAAAAAAAAAAACAAATGAAAGAAAGAAACCACCACCAAAAAAAAAAAAAAAACCAAAATAGAACCCATCAAAACAGACAGCTGTACTAGATCCAGCCATCCCAGTGTGCTGCCCGTAACAACCTTCTCTAACAGATGCCAAGAGAACAGGGGAAAAATGCTTCCTATCTCCATTCTCTAGTGACTTGCAGCTCAGGGACAACCTAAGCCACGCACACCATCTTTGTGCCTAGACTCGTTAAGCCAAAATTAAACACACATCTATAACACAAATATTTTATACAAATATTTTGAAAATTACCTAAATCCAGACTCTTGGATTTAGTGCTGTTTATGCCACATTTTCACACCTGATCAGATCTTTCTTTTGAAGCAGTGCATTTTAAAGCAAAACTTCCATATTACAAACCTAGCAAGTTCTTTCTCCAATTTTTCTACAACATTCTCTATTAAGCTGATTCATACAAACCTCAAAATGTGTTGCAAATTACTCTGGACATCCAGTATGTGCGATAACCTCAGGAATAACCTTGCAAGCCCTATTTAGCTCTAAAAACTTCACTGTGTTTCTTTTCAAATTTAAAGACTGTTTATTTATACCAATAAAGTAATTTTTACATTACATTGCTGCCCTTTCTGGGTTACAGAAACTCTGAAAGAATAGCAGATAACAGCTTCTGGCAGTGTGAGAGCTGGTATCATCAGCCAGGTGCAACAGTCATTTGAAGGAACTTCTTCGAAGTTTACTATATTTGCATTTTAATATAGTCAGCTCTGGTTCTGTAACAATGCAAGAGAATTCATATCCAACCTCATTTTCGCATAATGCAGATGAATTACACAGGTTTCTTTCAGAGGTCACCTCCAGAATGCAGGTCACTTGCAATGCATTCACTGTGCTCGTTCTCTTGGCCTTTCTGCAAAGTCTCAGTGCACACTGGAAACGCTGACAAAAATAATAAAGAGCTGCTCTGAACTTTGATGGGTTTCACTGCACTTCAAGGCACATTCAGAGGAAGGGAGGCACCTCCTCCTGTGAGAATATAAGTTTTGCAGTCACACAACCGTAGGATCATCAAGTGTTTTCTCCTGATCTGCAAAGTGATAAATAGTTTTTCAGCCCTTAACTGTTTAGAGTACAAATAAAACAGCAGGAGCACAACCACTATGTTGTAAGCGATATTGGTTCTCATTACATTAAATCATATTATGTTGTATTTATATTCCTTTCTGAACTAAAAAAAAAAAATAATGAAATATGATTTTAAAACTTTTTAAATATACTAAAGTACTTTGCAAATAAGGTTTACTTTCTCTGACACGATTAGGAGTCTTTCTATAAAGCCCAGAAGTTCTGGTATTGTAATTGCATCGTGACTTTCAAACCAGGTACCTCATCATATATTCTACAATTGCTATTTTTATGGGTCTACAAAAAGGAGGGGGAAGGAAACCCAAACCCCAATTTTACAGCTTTGTGGCGATTTTTAGTAAAAAATGTAGAAGAAATATGCTTTCAAAGTAACCAAAAGGTGTAGGAAAAAAATAAATTGTTTCTTGTCCTAGCACAACTGCAGAGTCTTGGAAAACTGAAAATCTTACTCAAGATCAAAGTAAAAATTGCTAAAGTACAGATTCAGCAAAACCTTTAACACCTGACAACTGTATTAGTTCTGCTATATACACTTTTTAAAGTCTATTGGAAAAGTAGAACTTGAATTAGGTTTTCTGAACAGTTCTTTCACAGTGAACCAAAATATCACTGTTTGTTCCACTAAGTTTGGGGGTTGTGTGTGTGTGTCTTTTCATAAAAATTAACCCTTTCCACAGAATTTCCACCAAAAAAAAATATTTGGGACTATGAAGTTTTTATTACAGTATCTACTTTTTTTTTTCTCCACACAATTTCCAATACTCAGTAACTAAATTTTCAAAAAGACAATTATGACGTATACATACAATAGTAATTTCCATGGTCCTTGTCAGAGGCCATTAGTTCTGTGAAAGCCATCTTGGCTGAGAATCTATAGGGTTTACAACATCTCATTTTAAGAAACATAAGCGTTCATCAAACAGTATCTTACAGCCTATTTGAAACAGAGTTCTCCAAGTTACTTAAGCAATTCAGCCACTGATATAATTAATTTTGATGTAAATCTCTCTCAGGGACTTTAATGAGCCAAGTCAGGAAAATCCAAATTAAATTAGAAATGTAAACTGGCTCTCAGAAGCTTGTAAGTAATGTTGTTAACAATATTTGTCCAATACTACCTAGAAACTACACATTTATGATAATTTAAAAAATTTAGTTAGTTCTTTAAGAAAAATACATGTTCTCAAAGATTTCTAGAAATGTTTTTGAAAGATTCAGTTGAGGGGATTCGGCAATAAGACATGATGGTTTTGCATCTACATTATGCACCCACCTCTCCTACTGTTCAGAAATCAGCACATGACACAGCGTTGGGTCTTAAAGTTCAGGAGGGTTGGGGGGTGGGGGTGTGGAAATGAGGGCATTTATTTCCAGACTTCTTCATATCCCCAGGTGAAGTCATACACGTCTTGTATGGGACTGGCAGGCTCACAGCTACGCCAGCCTCATCCACCGCAGGCTTCTTGGAATAAAAGAGAAGGACAGCTTAAGAACCTGGAGAAGCAACATCCAGCCCCAAAAAATTGGCAATTACAAACAGCACCGCTACATGAAAGCATACACTGAAGCAAAATGGATTGCAAGGCAGAACTGCATGCAAAGACAGCAAAATCTCTTTTCACAACCAGTAAGAATTCATGTTTTTTTCCCAAAATGATACACAGGAAAAGCAAAAAAGGCAAGAAGAGTAAGGCATTATCAGTCCAGACTACAATCACATATGAGGGTAACCTCACGTGTACCAATGTACAATTAACAAACTGACTTATTTCAAATCTATCTTATATTTACAAAGAATGCTCATTCCACCCAGATGGAGCCTCCAAGTGACCAAGACCTGGGTCTATAAAACTATACCATGTTTCAGGCGAGACACAGGAACATCAAAAATTTGGCAATTCCATCTTAATAGAGCAGCGTGATAGATGGCACTTTTATGCTGTAAACTAACAAAACCTCTTTTGTCCCTCCCACCAGAAGAATATTATACTTAAAAGCTGATCTAATTAAAAATACCAGGGGATGAAAGCAGTCATTGGTTTGTATCAGAGAAGCCCCTGTGCAGACGGTGCTCCCAACACACCACCGAGCTGCACCTACAGGCGTGGGGAGGTCCAGGTTCCTGGCTGCTCCCTAGCTTCCCAGTTACGCCCTCAGGACTGGGAGGTGATTAATACACTCAGTCTAATGGTACAGTAAGTGAATCGGCATCAGTAAGTTCCTCACCTGGAACATGAAAGAGAATTTGCTTTCAAAAAGGTCTTCAGGCTTCAGTAATCTCTGCAAGGAACGATGCCACAAACACTTCTCAAAAGCCTTCAGCCCTCTGGCAGACCAGCAGGAAGACCACCCTGCATTTTCTTACAGGCTAGCTCTATTTGCAGGACCAGCTTGAAGATACTAGCCAAAGGGCTTTTTGACTGTCCACCTGCATCTCTGTGAAGCACCCACACTGTGCCAGCCTACGCAGCTCCCACGGGCGCATGGAGGCTGCAGGAGCATGTGGTGACCCAGCACTGTACCCCACAAAAGACATTTAGCTATTTCAGAGTGAGAACAGCATGTAAAGACAACGAGGAACACAATTCACAAGGAAGGAACTGACAGCATCGCACACTCCTTGCAACAACTCCTTTCTGCAGCTCCCACCATGAGAGGATTCAAAAGGCAGGTGGCAGAGGAGCCCCCCTGGGCAGGGGTCCCCTTCACCAGTCACCTAGGGGACCCAAATGTGTAAGAGTCCCCTGGGAGGAAGCAAAGGTTGCCTGAGCTGAAAGTTTGGTTTTCCTTGGTAACATGCCTTTTACATACAGCTTCCTTTCCGAATTGCTACAGAAAATTTTCCTAATGCAGACAATGACCAGGTGCCTTAGCAGAGAGCTAAATACCACGTACTTATCCTTGCAGGAAATACCTAACCTGTGCAAGAGGGTTACATAGATGCAAAACTAGGCTATGAAACTCTACATACCAAGCATTTTTGAAAAAGTGAACTGAAAAGGACCCTTGAAATTTTCCAGAAAGTGATGGTTCAGTAGTGTAATAATCCTGCTGGCTTCACTGGAAGCACAGAATAGTCTCCGTAAAAACAACAGTCCCACTGAAGGCCATGCAGCAAATGGAAATCTGTGTTTAAGGCAAACATCACTATAGGGATACACAGGAAAGCCTGAATAATTTTCTTTATATACATATATATATATATACACATACATATATAAATATATATATATACACATACATATATATATATATATATTCTAATATACAGGATGAGATTTTTAATACAGGTGGAGTAAAACAAAGGTGACATCTTAATGATAATCTACTTCTGCCCTGCAATTTGCCCAAATCATTCCCTGTCCATTAAGTTACCAGCCTAGGGAAAAACAAAAACAAACAAACAAACAAAAAAACCCACAAACAAAAAACCCAACAAAAAAACCAAAACAAACAAACAAACAAAAACCAAACAAAAAACACACAAAAAAAAAAAACATTGTATTCCCCTTTTCTCTCTCTCTGCACTGGCACAAAAGACCTGGACATAGCAGACAGTGAACTTTAAGGGCTGCAATACTCTCCTTTTCACTACTCACCTTCCAGGTATGGTAAATGAGCACAGGTCTTCAACTACACCAACCCCAACACTTGGTATTTTTCCTCCACGCTGAGATCTCAGCCACCTTAGTCCCTGCCATCTACTTTCCAACCCTATGAGCATCAACATGTCATCCTGCCGCAGATTTGGTCAACACCAGCAGAAGCTGTGACACCAGGCAAGAGTGACAACCAAAGCAAGAACATCCATTCTGATTTTTTTCAGTTTTCTGTGACTGAAGAAATACTTGTGGTATACGTCCTTATGGCGAAAGTAGTTTATCACATACATGAGCCAGCATGTCAGGTTTTGTTTCTGTATTATAGGAAACATTTTTAAATGAGAGAGCAGGGATAGGGAATGGCAAAATAATAAAAATTAAAAGTGGTTATAATTTAGAACAAAGGTTGCTCAATTTGTAACAAACAATTGGCCAGACAAGCAAAAAAATCCTGAAAACAGACACACTGTATATTTTATACCCTAGAATCTCTCCATTTGGTGCATGTAATTTCTGTACCCCCACCCCTGAAAAACAGAACAATTTAATATTTCAGTCCTAAAGTAATAAAACATACAAACAGCTTTATTTACTTGGGGAAAACTGATGAACCTTCATCTGTACTCAAGTTCTTTATTGCTCAGATTTGACACAGGAGTCCACTTAAAGCTCAACAGGGGTTTCTCAATAGCTCTTTGTGCGACACACTTGCTCTAGAAAAATCATTTGCTTTTGTTTTTATGTTACTGTTTCCACTTTACAGATAAAGTTAAGGAGAATCTAAGCAGCCATCCTATTCCAGAACAAACAAGTTTAAAGGTAAGAAATAACCAGGCACACCTGCATGTGTAGGGAAACTCCCTGTACACATTTTTACAGAAAACTTCAAAAGAAGTTCAGCTATTCAAGTTTCTATATAAATGTACACCTAATCTACTTTCACTAAAGAAAATCAGTTTTCATGAAAACTTTCAGCTAACGGCAAATAACACAGTTTTTTGCCTGTTGTGTCACCATCTTCCACTGAATTGGGAATTTTAACTTGGTCCATTTTTTGCCTTAGGTATGCTTTTTGCCTTTTAAAAGCGTAAAATTACCTAAAAAACAAGGAACTTTTAAAAATCCCCTAATTTTTCTAAGCATGCTATCTTCCTGGTAGTCAAATTGTCTATTCCAGATCTGCAAGAAAACAAGCAAAACACGTCTTATCACAGGTAAACAGTCAGGAGCTTCAAGGATAATACTGAAAAAGCTTTAAGGATTCCACTGCAAGGGAGCCAAACAGAAATCCTATTGATGCAGAATAGTCACGCAGTCCTTTTGCATGCATCCATCCTTCCTAGATGAAGGATTTCAACTGTCAGAGAAACACAGGACAAAATGGCAAGAATAGAAGTCTGAAAACAGAAATCTAATGTATTGATTGTGATACACAAGAAAAGGCAGTAACAATTCTATGAATTATGATTTTTCCAAAGTTATTACTACACCTTTTTTTATTGCGCTCTCTCTCTCTAGAAATAATATGTCCAGCAATTTTTATAAAAAGAAGGTGTTTCATTCATAATTCACAAATACTCTTTTATCTGCTGAAATATTATTTGCCAATTACTACCACCACTTATCACCCACTCTGGTATTATTAGGGTTTTTTTAATATGGTAATAAGCAACTATTCTTTCATCTTAAAATATGGGCTGCATTAAAATACAAAACAAGTTTCACAGATAGAAATATCTTTCTGCTAAAGAATAGATGTAATCTCAGAGTAGTGATTTAATAATAGAAAATTGCCAGGCAATCCAGGGTGAAAGCAGTATATTATACAAAATGCAGAAGTGGACAAATGCAAATAACTGAAATGTTTGAAAGTCCAAAGGAAAAAAATACTTTTTATTCAAGGAGTGTTGCCCTAAATTTATATGTAATTCAACACATTGAACTCTGTGTGTCTTTAAAAGAAGGAAACAGGAAACTGACCCATATCCCACTTGATACACTTCAATGAGACTTATTAAGTTGAATAATGTTTGCTTCAGGCCTCAAACAGCAATACAATATTCATCAAAGCTCACCAAATTAAACTTTTCTCCCACTTGCTTACCTCTGGCCCAGCCAATTTCCCCTAAAAGTAAATCGATTTCGCACTGAGAAACTTATGAGTTGATAGAAATGCTTCCCGAAAAACACAAGAAACCAGAAAATACACCCTATAGTATCTATTTAATTCATGTAAATTTAAAGAAACAAGGTTTATAGAGAAAGATAAAATACTTAATAGGCCAATTCAAACATTCTGAGAAAATACATGCTTCTGGACACATCATCCCTTCGCTCATCAGTCTTCCACTGACATAAACGTGCGTCTCATTTTTAACAAGTTGCACAGACCGTAGGAAGCGATGCATTAGCACAGACTTGTCTATTCTGTTCATCCTCCTCAAGAGGACAGCTACGATGTCTCTTGCAACGACAGGATTATCCAGTGCTCCCTCATCTCAGGTTCCTACAGTGATGGCATCTACAGCAGCAAACAGGCCACATGGATATCCGTCAGGCACAACCGTCAGGACCACAAACAAGTTCCTGTGCTGCGAAGTGCAACAGGGAAGAGAGAACCCAACAGCGGGGACAGATTGCAACAGGTGGGCAAGTAGCTTCAACACACTGGGATGGGAGTGTCAATGGTCCTGACAGCTTCCAGCGTTGGCACAGATCATGACCTCCACAAGTCAATGATGTCTGGAGGCTTTACACAAGCAAAAGTTTTTCTCTCAAGTCTGTAAGTCTGTTGTTCTACGTCTATAGAAACCTTGTATTTATGGCAATTCCAAAGAAAGATTAAAAATGCCCAGATCCTTCGCAGAAGCCAACGGTCTCAACACATACCATTGCCTGGTTAACGCTTTACTGCTCCTAACAGACCATGATCTAAAAGGAATAATGCAGCAATAAAACCCCCACACCAAGTGGGTTCATGTTGTATTTTGTTTAAATATAAGAGGGAGAAGTACAGGATTGCTGCTTCTTACATGGCACCAACATAGTACAGCTGTGAAAGAAAATGGCTCAACACAGGAATAAGTACAGTCTCTCAACACACTTAGCAGGTGCCTTTAAAAAGAAGGGTGTTTCCTATGGCACCTAACAGAAGAATTGCATTCTTTGCTTTAAACTTATTCTATACTTCAATAGATTTTCTTACTCATCCCCCAAAAAACACAGATAAAAGATTAAAAAAATTACTCCCAGAACAGCAATATGATTTCACCTTGCTCACTTACCAAAACTAAAAGTGCACATGTGAACAACAATAAAGCACTTTGGAAGTAAATGTTGCTAGTAAGAAAACACAACAGATGTGGATACCATTTAGAAATGCTCACATACGATCCACAATGTGATTTGATATATTAGATTTAATTAGAGTTTTATACCAAATCTGCAAAGAAGTATGATTTGTAATAACCATCATTTTTCAGTTTGCTCGTATTTCAAAACATTCTGCTAAAAATCACAGCTCCATGGTTTATCTTTACGGTTGACTGGGACTGACAAATCCAGTAAGGGTTACGTATCATTAATACGGCAATAAAAGGAAGTGCATTAGTGTGTATAATTATTGAAAATGTTTTTATTAAACCAATGGCTCTTTGGTTTCTCTACAAAGAAAAAAAAAATGCTAAGAGCTGTAAAACAAAGGTTGAAATCCACAGTTACTAAACAACAAATATACCATAGGGTGCAAGAGAGATGGAAAGCATCCAGAAAACTTCCAAATCTGTAGGAAAGTAGCATCTAATTATCCTCAACAAGATGCAAGATGTTGCAAGATGACAACATGTAATTCACATTATGCTTCCCAAGATGCAGCTTGTAGCAATGCACCATTTAAGAGACCTTCAAAAGATCTTTAAAGCATAGGTTAAGAAGTTAAAACTGAAGCCGACAAGGAGGGCCAAACATGACATGGTCTACAGCCTAATAATCGCACAGGTTTTGCTTACTACTCAGTTAAGGCTGGTAAATATCAACTTCAGGTGCATTCCAGAAAGAAATAGTTTAGAATAAGCTACGTGTAAATAATTAAATGTGATAGCTCTACTCACTCCTCCATTATAATTCTACCTACTGGCTACATATTGGATCCTGATCATTTTCCTGGAATAGATATTGAAATAAAAACCCTTTAATTACTCTGATATCACTTTTGTAAAAATCATGCATGATAATCTTTTATTTCAAGGTGTCAAAAAGGAGAATATAGTATTTAGATTACATACCTCCAGCATTTTACTAGGTATACCCAATCCCAATTCCAGATTTACTTTTTTTAGTCAAAAACTGAAGGAAAGCATATTGTGCAATTGTCAAACACTGGCACATTCATTAAAAATACTACAGTGAATTTATGACATCTTTTAAAAAAAATTCCATCGATATATTCCATTCTATGCTCTCTGACAATAACGTACAAAATAAAACAGTCAAAAGACTATAACATCTTTGAGAATAGGACTTTGAACTTTGTGTCTGTGGCAGAAGACTAGCTTCCTCCTGTGTTTCTGGAAGTCCTCAAGTATTTGGCTTCCTCCCGTAAGGCATCTTTCAGAGTTCATTCTAAGTCCACCTTCTCGAATAATAAATCCAGTACTTGGAAATCTGCAGCAATACATTTTGGCATGAGTACATAATTTGCTACATGTTTGCACTCTGCTATATTATGACCTTTTCAATACTATAAGGATCAAACACTTTTTAAAATCCTCAGACTTGACATACACGTGTATGTCTCATAACAACATATTAAGATAGCACTGTATTTTCTTCTTTCACATACACCATTTTCTCCATAGGAAAATTTAAACATTTTCGGCTTCAGCAAAACTATAGAAATACTCAAGTACTCAAGAAAAACTGTCTAAAACAATGAGCTGTCACCTCCACCCTGGACCACCTGGTGGTCTGTGAACCACTCCTAAATATGCCCACAAAAAGGAACTATGAAAATCAAGCAGTGTTAATATCCACAAATTCCCTGCCAAGAGGTCCGCATTTTCACTAGGACACTCCAAAGGTCTCTGCAAATCAAAGGGAAGTGGGAAAATGCTCTAAAAGACCAAGAAAATATGCTTGTATACAAAGGCCCTATAAGTCAGTATTTGTGTTTGCATTCTTATCTTTTTCTGTTTGTTTGGGGTTTTTTTAACAACCATTTATCCAGTCTTCTACTGATTTTCAGTGAATAACATAACATGGCAAATCCTGGCAGAACCCATTGCAACTGAACTTATAAATGAATCTCAAATACAGTTATTTTTGCCGCCCAGTAATGGTAACTGCTGTCACACTAACATTACTCTGCAACTTCGCCCTGGCACTAACAGGGGACAGATGTGAATCACTACTGACAGAAAGCTAAGCAGAAACTGAGAAGCCACTAAGATATCTGTTCCATCTACCTACTTCCTCAGACAGATAAGCTTTAATATAAATTATTTGACAGTATGTTTGCATCACCACACAAATGTCCAAATTCTATTATTTAGCATTCCAAGGCAAACCAACGTTTTGTGATGGAAGATAGTGCCTGTTACAGGCACTATTAAGACTAAAAGCCCACACAAGTGTCTCTGGAAATCTGTAAGCTAGAACAGAAACCCGGATTCCTCAATTCTCATCCTACATTTTATTCAATGGTGACATCACCTTCCACATTCCTACAATCACAATTTGAAAAAGAAACCACCAACACCACCTGCCCCAGCATGTCAGAAATTCGGCCCCTGTATTTCCAATCCTGCACAAACATTTCAATCTTAAAGCTGCTTGTCATGCTTGCAGAATTCAGATTTCATAGGATACCTACAAAGTGCATCCAAAAAAAAAGTACAGAAGAATTTGAGTCATTATCTCTGAGTCAATATATTTTATTCACTGCTCTTTTCAAGCAGCAAACCTTTTAAGAAGGTTAACAGAGAGGTATTTGACAAATTTGTAAAGCCTCTTTAAAGATCTGTGAGGAAAAAAATCAAGTTTCTTGGGTCATATTAACCAGAAGAATGCACAAGGTGTCTCCAAAATAGTTCTTCAGAATTCCCATCCAGCAGAATTTTTTAAATAGATGAAGTGCCTGACATCACCATCACAATATAAATGTCATATGAACAGGGAACCAAAAAGCCAAAAAGAATTTTTCAGAAGTTGCATTAATATAGTTTAAGAAAGTATTTATTGCCAAGGCTGATATGCATATAAAATGAAATTTAACAGATATGAAACCTTAGAGTACACTGAAAATTTTTTTTTTTTTTTTTACTTGAAATGTTATAGCTAGCAGTGCAAAAATAATTCTTAGCAAGATGCTCTTTCATACTTGGCATTATAGTAAAGCCTACAGTCTGGATAAATGATGTCACAGGCACAAACAAGCCTAAAGAAATGCTAATTTGTGGCTGGCCAAGACTTCCCAGGTCAGAATCAGCAAGTAGCAGTAACAGCTAAGCTGTTTTTCAGAAATAAACTGTTCTGTTAGCCATATGCATGCGAAGATGGTTTTGTGCGTAAAATACAATTAATGTGCGTTAGAGATAACTGAGAGCCAGCAGCGTAGCGCCAGTGTGCACACTTCACGCTCCCAAGACACTCAGTATCTGAGTCTGAATAGTGTGTCACAAACAGACTGAATCAGTCTGGTGGTATTTTTTGTGGGTTAGAAGGTATCCCCAAGGTTTCATAAAACAGAGGAGACACAGGTAAGTCAGGGGTTTGCCTGAACAGGAACAGTACGTCTGGGATAAAGACTGACTGTGGGACACCGTTATCCCAAATTCCAGCACACTGCCTGAAAAATAAGAAAAGCTATTTCTAGTAATATGCACTCATATAACTACTAAATTAATACCTGACAAAAGCAAGGGTACAAATTTCCCAAACACTAGCATCTCCTGAAGACCGTAGGCTTATTTGGAAAAAGTCTTTACATCATTTTTCAACAAGATCACCAGTGAACAGCAGCTGAACAATGCTGTCAGACACGAGGCTTGGTACATTTCTAGTTCACCTTAACAAGCATTCTATGTTTTGTTCTAAACAGCTGGTTTCCACACTTGAGAGCAGACTAAGCAATCACCAAACATCTCCAGTAAAACCCCATGTACAACCAAGACAAGGATATGTATAGGTAGGAGCTAATGCCACCATGAGGGCGTACTGCCCTACAGCTCATAGACCGAGACCAATTTTTCACTTTAACTGCCACCATTTATACAGGACACAGAAGGGCTGGACACATTTCCACCTTAAAACTGAATTTTCTTGAATAGCTAAGTCTAAATCACATCCTCCAAGTATAATAGATTACAGGTTTATAATTTTCCAGACAGGATGTTAACCCCCATATATCAACAGAGATGTGAGTTTCAGCTCACTATCCAAAATCTCCCTTGAGAGAAATTTTCATTAATGTTAAGACGAAAAGTAAACTACTGTAATTTAAAGGCCCAACAAACATTGTAATATTTTCAGAAATACATGTCCAGTATCCTCAGTAATGTTCAAGAGAAACAAACATTGCAGATGAGAAGAAATGCATCCAAGAAAAACATACCTAGCAACTCACTCTGCTGTTTCTCCTGGCTCATTCCAGCTCTGCACATGCAGCCCAAAACCTCCCCCCTCCCACACCAACAAAGACATGTATGGCCCCACACCCTTCCCACCCTGCCTTTGCCTCGCTCCCCATAACCTTCCAGGCCACACACCACCCTTCTGCCCAGAGACGGTGACTGCTGGACCACTCATGACATTAACTTACCAGGATATGGGCACCAAGGGTCTAGGCAAGGTTGGCAACTACAACAAAACAAAGGTTTTGTTGGAAAAAGCAACGCGGCAATAATATTTCCTGCCTTCACTTATCAAGGTGTAAGTGTGTTACAAGAGCCTCTAGCTCAGGGGTCCTCAATCTACGGCCCACGGGCTGGATACGCCCCCCCAGGGTCCTCAATCCAGCTCCCTGGCATTCACAGAACCCCCCTGCCCCCTCCCAGCCAGGGGCTGGGGGGGAACCAAGCAGCCGCAGCTGACTGCCCGCCACTTCATCCGCGTGCCAGACCCCTGGTTAAAGAGTTTGAGGACCCCTGCTATAGATAGCAAAGAGCACCACTGCCTCACGTTACAGAAGACATATCTTTCAGATTTCCATTTTGGTGGGAATATTGGCTTATCAGAACCCAACGTTCAGTTCAGAACCTGGAAATTACTCCCCATTAGAAGAAGAGTCAGCCATAGAAAGTATGACTCGCACAAGAAAGCAAGCAAAAACTTCCAGTGTCTGTGGGCATGCAGAATACTCTGTGTGCAGAAAATTCACCCAAGTTCAATAGGACACCTAGCATAGGTAGCTCCTGACATGCAAAAAGGTCAACAGAGTTGTGGCCTGTGCTTCATACGGGACAGCACTACATCAGTCCACAAACTAAAAGGTTACTTTTCGTACATGTCTTTCATATAACATGTCTGTGTATAAAAATTTCCTCTGCAGAGCTGTATCTTCAGTGCAAAGTGCATGTGGAGTAGCAAGACATCGGTGGGAATCTTGCTTAGGAGGGGATGTTCCGTTAACTGGAAGACAGCAAAGCACGTTACAAATCACAGAGTTGTTAGAGCACAAGCAACCCTCTTCCATCCACAGTGGCTCATACAGCTACCTGGGAAGCATATGCTCTTACAATGTCAATGTTGATTGAGAAAAAATCAACATTGATGAGAAAAAAACATTGATGAGAAAAAAAAAGAAGGTATCTTGGTTGTAAATAAAATTGGCTTATACCATCTCTTTTTTTGTGAATATTGAAATTGTGTTTATAAGACATTCAGTTACATTTACTAAATAAGAGAAAAATACTTAAAATAGAGCTGTCTTAAAAATGTGATTAAATCTTCATATCCTAGGTTAAGTACGATGCAAAAATTTGGGTGCATTTTCTTAGGAGAATGATCATAAAATAGCAATGATCTTGTAGAAGGATATTACGTTCTGCCTTTATTTTTAGGACCCTCAAGCTGGGGGAGGGGGGGGGGGGGCGCGCGCACCGGGGGGAAGACTCAAGAAAGGTCACTAAGAGTTCAAAAATTCCAGGAAAAATTCCAGGGCTTTAACTAATCTTTCCAAGGCAGGACAGTTCTGCTGGTTCCTCTTTTTAACCTGCTTGGAAACACTTGTTTTGTTTTCGTGTAGACACATAGAATAGAACAGAACATCTTGAAAGATCTCAAATAACTTCATGGAGTAAGGTGTGGTGTCTTTCATTTGGGGTTTTTTAACTTTTTTTTTTTTCCCCAAAAACAGAAGGTTTACAATCAGACCATCTGATCACTCAACAAGCTTCCCTCAGCTGACAGTTTTTACCAATCCAGGTGGACAAGAACCTTACAAGTCTGAACTGCATCAAATCTGCGCAGTTAAAAAAACTGCAGCAAATCTGCGAAAGATAAATGCATCAGCGTTCGGCAGCCACAACGCACACACGTACGCTATCAATCAAGTATTGCTATCGTGAAGGTAAATACGATCAAACTTCACAAGGGTGAAGCTTTGGTTTTTCTTCTCCCCAGTCTCTATGCATTATTTTAAGAAAGAATCACAGCTACAGATACCCTTATCATGTGCTTGCAGAACCAAAAGGTCACATCCTGCAAAACAACGCAGAAGCTCCGAGATAACAGGATGGCCACTTACTTATCCCTCAAACAAAGCATGTCATATTTTTATCATCATTGCTCAACTATAGAGAAGTTGCTTTTTTCCACTAAAGTCAAAGAGATTTATTTTTTTCATATTCTACATTTAAGAATTATTCAGATAGTCTACACTAAGGTAGGAAATAAAAAGTGGAATACAAAACTGTGCTACTGTGCAAGATGCACGCTATTGCACTGTCACACTACCCTAGGATAGCCCACCATACCACTGTATTCTTATCTCATCTGAAAACATTTCCGAAAGAATTTTTAAGCCAACCCTACAGTACCTCTAGCATTAAGCACTATCCAAATCTGTTTTTAAAACTCAGAACCATGCTCATCATGTAATGGAAGCAGAAACGTGCAATTTTATTCGCAATGCTTTTAGACTGATACAGAAACTGCAACCCACCTAACCAAATCCATAGAGTGCTTCCCAAAGGGGCCATCAATGTAGCGTTACTGCTCGGGTGACTCTGTGATTCCCTTCACACACACGCAGACCTGTATGCCCACACACTGCAAGGTCAGGATGCCTCAAAACAGAAAGTATATACAGAGCACAAACTCTACGTAAAGGCAAACACCCTGCCTGCACTTCACACTGCCAGTTTCTCACCTATTTTAAAAAGTGCTTTTAATTCCTTTACACGACAGACCTGTCTTTGCCATTCTAAAGACACTACTTCTAAGCATTTTTCTTAACGTTAAGTGGAATTTTCTGACAACACTTCTGTACGAGACCTGCAGGGTAACCTCACAGAGAGCACCTACTCCCAACTCAGTAATTAAAAATTTAAGTACCATGTTCATACATTCACTTCCAACTTACCCTCATTTGCGCTTTGCAGCACTTAGCAAATGGACAACATCATGATCTAATTACACAGCAACAGACGAAGAAGAAAAGGCTGAACAATTGTTATTACTCCTGGCGGCCTCATCTGGGCTGTAACCTCGCAGTATTTAACAGATAAGCCTTGGTACAATATACCTGACATTTACATTTTCAAATGTACGTTCTATCCAACTACCCTCACAATATAGGTTTAATTAAGATACAGGACATCACTGGCCAGAATCACTTCACTAAAAAGGCATATGTTAAATAGTCCTATAACCAGTATAATATAATTGAGCTCTGTCACTTGGAAAACCATTGCTTAACTAGAATCAAAATCAATATTCCCCCTTTTCACAATGTTTTTCATTTCACACTGTCCAATCAAAGCAGCACCAGAAATGCATACCAAGTACAGACAACTGTACCAGAGGTACATAGAGAGCACACTGAGATTTAAGCATGACTTTAATGCAGTGGGTTTATTAGTAGTAATTCAACATCTCACATGACATTTAATCAAGGTTTAAAGCATTTAACTCTCCCAGTGAACAAAGACAGAAGTTTCTGAACACCATTATCAGTATGAGGCAAAAGAAACAACGGTACCCATTAAGCATAAAGGAAGGCAAACATGACAAAAATGAAGAGAAACTAAAGGTCAACATTATAGGATGGAAATCAAAATGCAAAACATCCATTCCAATCATTTCTACTGCTTTAGGTGGTGAAACCATGCTCTGCAGCAAGTGGCTCAGCTCACAGGATCAAGGGGAAAAAATGTGTAAGTTACTATTCCTTTTTCCATGTCTTAAGGAATTTTTCGGCAAACTTTATAGGTTTACTACTCTCCTACACAAGCAGGATAAGAAAAAAAACATACTCACTATAATTAAAAAAATCAACAACCCAGGAACAATGTATTGTTTTAGAAACAAAGATTGGTTTTCCTCAAAAACAATCTGTTAAAATGTCACATAACACAAAGTGAATTAAATAACTCTCTTTGGCAGTAAATGATGTATGTTTTTTTACACAGAGGCACAGACCACTGCCTTCATTAGGGCAAGAGCTCCCAAATATCTGATACACAAGCTCCTTCAGACTGGTACGTTGGCTGATAATGACACCAAATTAGCACATTTAAAACAAGCTTCATTTGTGAACTCATGCATTAAAGAAAAGAAGATGGTATTTTTCTGCACATAACGGAAGGTTCTCTAGCATGAATACAAGATTTGGGGGCTCAAGACAGTGAATATCTGCCTAACAACATAAAGACTCCTAGATTTAAATATTATAATGCTTTTTTTTCTAGTTTTAAAATCTCTGCACAGGAAACATTAAAATCTGTTAAACCTTTCCAAAATTCTGTAAAGACCTTAAAATCTTTTCACCTTAAATACTGATTCCTTTGATTTCTACTCTTCAGCAAGACAGAGAGGCATAGTCTCTACACACAGATTTCTTACTGCAAAGTCTTCCTTAAGCTCATTAACGGACACTTCTCCTCATTCCTAAACACTAACTCAGAACTCTCCCCCATGTACCACCTACAACCAACCTGCCAGAGGAACTCTCAAAACTTATGACAAAAAATTCCTACCTTCTGATTTTAATACAAGGAGAAGCCTGAAAGTTATCTTTATTAAAACCACTCCAGATGTCAGCATTAGAATCAAAGTATGCCTTTGCTGTGTGTGAGCATTCTAGTCATGAGAAGCTACACACATACATCCACAACAAGGTATTCACTTTTAGAAACTGAGACCAAGGAAAATGAAATGCATACCACAATCTTGTTCAAGTACATTAAAAATGCTCCTGAAACTCCACTATCACTCACCATCATACCAAAACCTGAATTTTGCACCTGGCATTGAGCACTTTTTTTTGTTTGTTTTGTTTTGAGGGCTGGAGTAAGGGAGGCCAGAAGAGGTGAGCAAGATACCTATCCTAGAGCTATGAAATATTAATTCAAATAGTCATGAGGGTGAGTAAAGAGAGGTGAGAGGAGTACTCATCCAAATGTTCCTTCTGCGGCTTTACTTGCGTCTCAGCTAGCAAAGAAACAAGAGGAGCCAATACCATTTAATTCCATCTTCACCAATACAGTATGTTAATCCCATCCTTTTCCTACCATCCGAACAACACCACATCTCATAACCCAGTGTGAAATGCTCTAAAATGATGCCACCAGCTTGCGGCAGACACTGCAAAAAGACATGCCCCACGTTGCAGCCTGAAAATAGCAGGCAGGTTTGGGTGCCACACTGCACTCTTACAAAATGCTGTTGCTCTTGCTGTAGAGAAATGGTGGGACTCATCTCAGAACCAGAAGAAATGGAGACAAACAGAAAAAACTCAGAACAAGAGCATTTTCAACCTCCTTCCCTCTCAGTTTTACCCTTGAGAATATTTTTGGTTCAGCTTCCCCATGTCTGTGCCTTACCTGACAGACTCTCCCCTGAGAATTCCTCTTATTAATACATGTAGGAGGCTTTGTATTTTTCTGCTGGTATCATACTCAGAACACAACTTTTAAATAAATTGTTATTAGCAGTTAGTGACATGGATGGTGTTAATCCTGGATGGTTTTCATACACAATCTGAACAACCTAAAATAGCTCTCTACTGGAAAAGACATAGGAATTTATCTCTAGATACTTAAAATAGCTCTAAAATACGCTTCCTTTTAAGAGCCAAAGAGCTAGGTTAGGGCCTCCTTTCTGCAGAAAATATTAGTAATTTGCAATTTAGCTCCATTTTAATTTGGAACAAATACTCAATATTAAGGCATACTAATAAAAAGTAATTACTATAATTTTTATTCTAAATTATTTCCTAAAAGGCAACTGCCCTTCTGCTCTGGGAGGATCGAAGTACTACTAACACTGACAAACTTTGCATCTCTGAACTGGAAGTATCCCAGCAAGGAGTAAGCTGAATTGATAAGCAGGGAAGAACCAGCTAAAACTGTTGAAAAGGAGCATTTGCTGCTAAGCACAAAACCAACTTGCAGACTTGCAAAACTGAGGAGTAAAAAGAAAAAAAAAGAAATCTCACATTTTCCCTCAAACATTTCTCACCAACCACAGAAAGGACCACATTATGGGCCCAATTAGACTACTGCAGGCAAGTGAGTTACAACTCAATTGATGAGGTGTTTTTACTGACCAAGCTTATACCCCTTGCCTGCTACCAACACCTTCATTTCACTGTAAGGGTGTAGTCCAGAACGCACGTTTTACTTGGCCACTGTAACATGCTCATTCATTCTTGTCCCAGGAATACATCCCACCTGCCCTCCTGCAACCCCTTCCCCATGCTGTTTCTTTCAGGAAAGCATTGGCTCCTTACCATTTCCAAGTCACCTGGTTGACTTGAGTGTGTTTTGACTTTGTAGAATTATAAGCATATATTTTTCTAAATATTATTTCCTAATACAAACTAAGGGATTGAAAATTGCCCAGATGTCTGAATGTTTGCGTACTTTGGCCCTTAAGTGGACTGTGAAGACTAAGCACACCTGCTCCATAGCTGTGTTCAAAACATAGAGCCACCTGTGGCAACAAGGACCAGATGGTGGCAAAAGAAGTGAAAGGAAAAACTGTGCAACTGACTAGGAAATCAACCTATAGTCAAAAAAACAAACATAAAAAACAAACAAACAAAAAAAAACCCCTCTGTTTCACAACCTGAAGTAGTGCTCAACACAAAAATACAAAAGGGATTGTGATAGTACAATGTGGGAGAAAAAAATAGAAATGCAAAAAGACAAAGACCATATTTCTGGTATCATTTTTTTTTTTTTAATGGCCCATAACTAAAGAGAAGCTGTAGGAGACAACAGTGGCACCATAAAGTTAAAGTACTAGAGATACCACTTCCTTTTCAGTTCTAAGCTATGCTCATAATAAATAAATAAAAAAAAAAAGCTTTGCCAAATATTTTCCAGTAACAACTCCAAAGGATGTATTCCATACTAAGTTACTGTGGTGTTTTGGGGGTTGCTTTGTTTTGTGGGTTTTTTCCCATATCTATCTTTTATGTGAAAATCCAAATTCAATTATTTGAAACACGCAAGTGTGTGTCCTTCAGGCAAAGATACAGTTTAAATTATCTAAGTCTACAGGCAACAGAATAAGTCACTCATTAGCAACATGCAAGATTCTTTAATAAATTGTATTACTTAATTCTGATGTTTATTTAAATCATAGAACTAAAATGAGAATTATTTCCTTCATATTCACAAGTACCATTTTACTGGTCCGTTACTAGACTGATACCTTTATTCTAACAGGAATTATTTTCTATTGTTTCATTGTATAAACCAGCCATAAGCTTTTTATAGCTTTACAGAAGTACTTTCTTGTGCAGCTTTTACTTTTAACCTGAGTTCTTGCTCTTTGGGATGTAAGAGGATGAGTTCAGCATAAAGTAAGGAAGATAAAGCAGGGTCACACATCAATGACCCACCACACAACAGCTTGTGTGTTAAAGAGAATGGTAGGAGCTCAGTGATATGAAATATTTAGGTCTCCTGAAAAGATACTAAAGTCTATTCCACACTCACAGGAGAAAATATATGCATTTCCAGCATATTTAATAAGTGTAATAATTGGAGTGCTTGGAAGTTAGGGTGATAAAAAGCTACATTTATCTTTTCCAGCACATTAGTGTACAATTACAGCCAGCCTAAAAATAGGCCAAGTCACTCATAGCTAGAAAGATCAAAAATTGTATAACTTGAATGACTTGGTTTATTTTTAGGCCAGTCTTAAAAGAATTTCACTAGATTATGGAAAAATATAATTGCTGTTGGTAGTCAGACATATTTTCTTGAACTGAAGACTAAAGCTGAGAACTTATAAAAATTATTTTAAATAGATCAGGAAATAATCTCCAATTTATGCAATTTTATGATGAAAGACCATTCCTTGATTAACTCAGCCAACAACAGTAAGGCTTTCTCTTTGGAGAGAATATATAATATAGAATATAAGCGAATTAGACCTCTCATACTTTGAAATCACTAAAGAGTTGATATTTTACTCTACATTTTCTCACTATATCTAAAGAAAGAAAATGCATGTTTATGTACGTTTAAGCATACCGCTGCTAAAACAAACTTGCAATGAATTAGCATAATCGGCAGAGAAACTCAATTCTTTCTCCTGAATGTGCAGGTGAATACACAGAACAGACTGGTATCTCCCATTGCGAGTGTGGCTAAGTGTTTCTAAGCAACCTTGCTCCATCATCCTCTGTGACAAAAACAAGTGAAGAGTTTGAACTGCAGTCTGATAGAGCTGTGAATACTAATGACCAACACAAAAAAAAAAAAGGCACCTCATCATTGATTTCTGAATGGAACACAAAGAAATCATAATTACAAAAATACTTAAACTTCTATCACGTTAAACTGAAAATTCAAACAATTACATTTAAGTGTATCTTCAGTAACCATGTAAGAAGTAAGAATGCAGATTTCAAATGACCACATCAGGTAATTATTTTTTTCATGTGTATCTCTTCTACAGCACAAAATATCCATGAACATATCCATTCCCAAAATCACAAGCACACAACATGAGATGGCAATGCGTCTTGGCCACAGAACTTCTTTAATCCTGTTACCAGTTTTGAATAGCCAACACACAACCCACATCAGCAGAAAATTAGTTGCTTTGACCTCACCAGCCAGAAGCATTGTGCATCATCACACATTTGGTGCTTGCCACCACTAAATACATGGCTAAAAGCAACATCTTCACCATGAGGGGAAAGTGTGAATAGACTGAGATGTTTAGCACTAAATACACAGAAGTTAACATCTTTGTTCCCAAATATAATTCAGAAAATTATGAAAATTAATGTACCTGCTAAAGCAAGCACCAATCTTCCATACACTGTTCCCATACCTTTTATTCAGTTACACTTTTCATATTTCAGAAATGAACAAAAAAAGTTAAAATATTCTCTTGCAACTGCTGGCATAACCCACTTCCAAGTGAAAAAAACAGCAGCAAATCCTTGTTAAAAATTATTTTGCATTGGTGTTTTTTCTTGTGAAGTTTTTACCATAAGTCAATGCATACTACACAATTACTTTAGTGGACACTAATGTAAACTTAGTAATGTAAGTACTGACCACAACTGTATGTGCAAAAAATTGCTTACGTTCTTAAGAGTTGTAAGGATCTCCAGTATATCATATATTTAACTGACTGATCTCAACAACAGGGTGAAAATTAATATAAAGTTATTTAGTTTTAAAATGTTAATAACATTTATTAACAAAATAAATCATGATTTTATTTTTAATACTATAGTAAGAGTGACATTTTTCCAAGCCAAAAATACATTTTTGTTTTGCACAACCTCCCTGGTTTTATGTTTAATATAACCTTGATGATGTGAATGTTTTTGTGTTAACCTTGCAGACCTAGAGTCTTTTGAGTCTGGCTGCATCCCAGACACTCTTAGGCAACACACCAAACACATGAAGCACAAGATTTGTTGAAATCACAGATGTCACGCTTCAGATTTTTTTTAGAGGCTTTGCTTTGCTCTACTGACATCTTAAAGAGAAAGGATATAAGGACAGCCACAAAATAGCTAAAAATGGATTTTGCATACACAAGATTTGCCAATGGCCTGAAAATGCAGTCTACTGTATTTTATAAACATAAGAGATACAGTCCTAATACTGTCAAGCTGCTTTTTTGAAACAGATAATAGATTTTTACCAGGTAGCATAGATTTTCAGTATATTTTCTACAGCAATATGCAAGACGACAAAGCATTCTGCTGATGCAAGAATATGAAAACATCATTTCAAAAGTATGCCAAATTGAAAATGGAAAAGTCTAAAAGAAGCTTCTTTTTTTTTTTCCCCACTAACAAAATTATATATGAAAGATTCACATAAAAAAGTCTTCCATCCATCACAGCATCACTAAAGAGTAAATCACAATACTGTAAAAAAAACTTTGTAAGAATACAAAGCGCATCAGTAATTTATGAGAAAGTTCCTTTACAGTTGTTAGTTTCAGACATTACCTAGACATTACCTAGAGATCGATACGTAAGTTATCACATTGATCTGTTCTCCAAAAATGAAAGCAATACACACTAGACAGAGAGAGGATGCATAATGAATTCATAAACTGTGAAATCACAACCTCATTACCATTTTGCTGTTGTCTTCACACACTGCACAGGATTGCTGTGGCACTAATGGAGACTCCAGCCAAGGAGCCAAGAACCAGCCCTAAGGGTGCAGAAAGGTTTCCTGGTAATATAACAGTGAAGGAACAAACTAGTGGCTGGACTTCTAAAGCATTTCTTTGCCCATAAAATATCTAATGAAGCTGTCTCTAGCAGAAGACTTTGCTAATAAAATTATAAATCATCCTCTTAGCTCCAACAGAGGTCACTTGAAAGGTTCTCAGCATCTCTCAGAAAAGACTTCTAAAGAAACTATGTCATCTTTGACAAAGTGACACTAAGAAGCATGAATAAAACAAGCAAGTCAGGATTTTAAGTGAGAGTTAACTTTTATTAGACTACCTAGTAAAATAATAATAATAATATTGTAATGAAAGGTTTTGGCGTACATAAACCCTTCCCCAAGAGTGAAGCAAAACCCAGGCTTTTAAGAGAGTGTAGAACATTGCATACGCATAAATAATCCTCACTTCTCCTTCTAAATTTCTGTATAGAGACTTTTTTCATTAGGTAAATTTAATCGTGTAGCACTTCATTAGTCCAAATAATGAACACGTTATGCAAGAACGTACAAAAAAGCTTGTAAAACAAGAAAAACTTTCCCACAAGGGTTTCGACTTTTCCACACTAGAAGAAAACTACCTGGGATCCCCTCCTGCCTCACCACAGAAATGCACATTTACGCTGAGGCAGAAAGTCATTCTCCACCCCAACCATTCCACATCCCTCTGCCAAGGTCCAATTGCCATTCTCTCCACAATCTGCAGAGCTCTCGGACATAATTACACCTCATAGGAAAAATGATCTTCGAAATCACATTTCAAGTTCTCTCTCTTCCTTGCCTTGCTCTGATTCACTATAGATGGCAAGCAAGATAGGATTAACCAAAGAGGCTCAACTATATCTTGCAGTTAGGAGATAATCACCAATTACTGCTTCAGACAAATCTGATTTAGCCTTACTGCAAAAGAAGAATTGTATGATGGGGAGAGAAAGAGGGAAAAAGACCTTAAGATTTTGATAAAGCAAACTGATTTTCCGCTAGAAAATCAAATTTTATCCTTGAAGCGTTCTCTCCTGATTAATACCACCGTATTTTCTAAAGAAATTCTAAACTAAATCAAGTTATTGATCAATCAGGGGGGTTATTCAATTCACTGCTGACACCCATTTCTCTTCATCTAAGTATTTATATAATCAAAATAATAATAAATGGTCATCACCACGAAAGCTGAGTGCCTTACAAATTCTAAGAGGAATGTAACAAATTACTTCCTTGTTTCATTGAAAGCCTTGTCTAACGTAAGTTTCTCTATAATTAGATGTATACACCATAAACAAAAAATACATATTGATTTGCACTGTTTGATAAGAAATACCTTGGTTTGCAGTATAATTAATTTCTGGCAAAAACTGCTGTATCATTAATTGTATTTAAAGATGACATTTATTTTTATTGCATATCTTCATGTTACCAAGAACAAAAGGAAAAACAAGCACTATTTAAGTTATTTCAACATCTGTTCTTCCTAAGATTTAAATTTCAGTAGATGAATGAAGGTTTAGGGAAAGAATTTACAATCACTATTACAAGCCAGTTGTTGCAGATAACTGAAAGCAATCATGTTTAGTTTCAGAGGAGTTACGATACCTCATCTTTGAGGCAACAGAAAGGTTGTGGATGCCCCATCCCTGGAAGTGTGCAAAGTCAGGTTCAGTGGGGGTTGTGAAAGATGTCCCTGTTCACAGCAGGGGAGTTGGACTTGATGATCTTTAAAGGTCCTTTCCAACTCAAACCATTCTATGATTTTGTTTTATCACAACAGATTTTAAATTTCTACAACAGCAAGAGCCTTTCAAAACCCCTGGTTGTTGAGAACGATTATGGAAGGCTACCAGCCCAGTGATGACAGGAAGAGCAGCCCAATATCGTCCATCTACACTCCAGGGCAGAAATTTGGGAAATTTCAGTCAGGAAAGAAAAATAACAGCACATGTTAAAACTTTAACAAAAGTACATGCAAAAATAATCTTCCCAGACATAATTGTTAGATGCATTCATCACCAATCAATCACTGGACCAAAATTCCCTCAGAAATCATAAACAGTACTATAGTCTTAATCGCCTCTGCAAAAACAAGCCAAAACCAAGAAGCATGATGTAAAGGAGAGCATATCACAGATAATGACATTCCACAGGTGTATCTTTAATTTTACACTGTTCTGATGCAATATTTATCAAATTAGAGGAAAACGAGTAAATAGCAGCAGATTCACTGACTGAATGAGCTGGCAAGATCTATATGTGGGCAAAATTATCTTCCAGTTCTAAAATAAGCTTTAATATACTACTGAATGTACTAATATACATACAAGGTACAAAAAGCCATTATCGTTTTCACCAGACACATAATTCCTATTTATGATACACAATGTTGTGTATCATCTGTAATCACCAATTTAGATTATAAAAACCCTCAAGCAGTAGAACCAATAAATCATGGAATAGCTTAGAGCTATTAGAAAACATTAATTCTATTCTCAAAGCTAAATTACATTTTGCAATTTCTATCAATGGGCTTGAATGGAAGCTTGAAATGATTAATGTTTTATCAGAGATAGCACAGACAGCGAACACAGAGGCTGCCATTTAGAATTTAATGCTGGTACTGTGTTAGTGACCAAGTAAAAACTGATAGACTTATCACAGGTCCCAGCACTGCTGAGCACAACGGACTGCAAAAGTAAACCACAGACTTGTAATTAAGTCTGCAAGCTAGCAGCCTCAATATCTGATGGTCGACACAAGGTATTGCCACCCAAAATTCCATAACAGTCCCAATAAATCTGTGCCAGAGAAAAATTCACCTGTAATTGGAGTCAGCAAGATTGTAATGTATGCATTTAATTCAGGTGTCTGGACCAAGGCTCCCTCTGCTGTCAGATAAAATTTCGGAAAAGGTGACTCGGAGCACTCCTAGGAAGTGTTCTCCATTTACTATGTACTCATACTCCCATTATAAGAATAAAAACAATTAAGTGAAACAGTGTTACTATTCGTGTTAACTTCCCCATTACAGACTAAGGTTGCACCCAAGAGAAGGTCAGACCTTTCTGTCCAGGCACCTGCTACAACAAGGCAGAAAAGCAGCATTTTAATGCAGAAGTGAGGTATCAGTACCCCAGGCTTGTGGACAGTCATGGTAAACGACTGTACAGGCAGTAAAGCAAAGATCAGAACAACATCTACATCTTCTGATCTCTAGTATCTTCATTCAGCCTTTCCTACAAGTTGTATTTAAATGCAGTGACTAGGCTGTGCAGCAGGTAGTAAGTAATATGACCAGCACAAAGAGAGTGTAATAAGCAGTCAGGTGTCACAAACCATGGCTTTACTTGGAGGAAAGAGGCAAAATCTAAACATGTAAAATTAAGAAGAGATCCTATATCGAAAAAATGTAAAAAATTAAAATCTATAAACCCTGAAGTAAGCCATCTGAAGAGGAACAAGACACCTCCAAAGAGCTAACCACCATTACGTACAGGCCTCAGCAAAGCCTCTAACAATGATGCACGTGGTGGCTGTTCCCCTAACTTTAGGATACACTGCGGAGGATCCATCTTTATAACTAAACAGACTACCAATTAGTTCATTCAAGGCACATATAGATAAATGTATATGCATACTGCATATAATGAGAGAAATGATACTGTGGTAAAGCTGATGGATAAGACTATTGTTAAGAATTTAAAAGTGTATTTTGTTTAAATTAAATATGCCTTCTTCCTTCTGCTTCAAAAAGAAAACTGAATTTTCTGTTTCAATAAATTATATATTATTCCAAAATCACCTGTCAATATTTTTTCCTGAAAAGAAACAAAATAAAACCATATCTAGAAGGTTTTTATAATTAATTTCTCACATACAAGCAACTTGTGTCTATATTACCTGCCTATAAATATCACTTCAAAATCAGTAGTAAATTTTAATGCTCGTTCTCTCTCCCCACAGGACAATTTCTTTACATGGAAGTACAGAATGGGCTTTGTTTAGTTTTGTTTGCCTAAAACTGCCATTACTTTTAGTTGTGCTGTGTTTTCAGTAAAATTGCTATTAATTTTTTCTCCCCTCAATAGAATTGGAGATTAAATCTTTCCACTTTTCTAAAGCAAAAAGTAAATTGTTTTCAACACAAGGATTTCATATATAGTGCAAAAGACCTTGTTAGAAAAGAAAAAATAACTAGGAGAGAGAATAATCATAAACTTCCCCTTTAAAACAACACTACAGCTGACTTGATCTTCCTACTTCCAAAATTCCTTCTCCAAAGGACTACATAAGAAAGCTTACAGGGAACAGAGTAGAGGAAATAGTATGAATAAAGCACATTTTGACTGCGTTAATTAACAGTAAGTTTGACTGATTGATACCACAAGCTGGTGAGAAAAGCTGGATTTTCATTTCTTCACATTCTATGATCAGAGACAGATCTGGATCAAACGCTTTGGTCAGCCTTAATCAAATAGGTGCTAGTGTTTTGCTACGAGACACCCTTTTAAAACGGTTAAGACCTCTACTGAACACAGAAAGAAGCATCTCTCTTCTTGTAAAGTGCCAGCATTACAGGTCACAACTCAAAAAAAAACCTACTAGATTCCGCCTTAACACCAAGCCCTCCCCAGATCAAGAAGTCTGTATCTGAAATGCTCTTGATGCACCTATATATTCCTGTTCAATCAGAGCATTGTCCAAAACATATTGATAAAAGGATCACTAGTAAAAACAATTATTTGTGATTCGCTGCGTTGTTCACCAACTCCTTGGCCAACAACCATACCCTTATAAATGATTTAGGTAAGAAAAGTCTACCATTTTCTGTAGTTGTAGAGGGCTTAAAAATCCTGCAGTAGCAAGAATCTGAGAGTTTGTTTCTTTTCCATTACAGGAAAATTAATAGGTAAGTCAAAGATTCAAAAATGATAATTTCAATTCAGATATGCTAGTTTGAATGAGGTTATCACTCTAAACAGAGGAGAAAAAAATAACACCTTTGGTGAGTGAAGGTTTTTGTCAAATTATTCTATTGCTGCTCTTTCTCAGATCTTTGAGAAAGCCAAGATTCATTTCTTTTTTATTATTATTGTTTACTTCCACTGTTCCTTTTCCTCACGCCTTTTTTCTTCTTTCATTACCCAGTTTCCTTCCTAGTCAAACACACATCCAGAATGCCAGCACACTTTCCTTCCTACTCTTGTTCCAGCACATCTGTTGTTTCAGAGCTGCTTACCTGAAAAAAGTGTGAGCCAGTGTATTTCAGTCCCAAAACAGCCCTTCCAGTGCCCAGTGTTCACAACTGATGTCCTGTATTGCTAAAACTGGCCAGTTGTCTCCAGTCTAAATAAATATCTGGACAATAGAGCTCTTGTTAAAACCTGACCTCCAATCCCCCTTACGTTATACAGAAACTCAAACTCCAATTGTTTAAACTTAATTTAATGGGAACAATTCCTACAAAGCATTCTTGTCATGAAGAACACTTCCTCTCATAACACATAATTTTGTGGATTTAGCCTCTTTTTTTCTGTCCTCTAAGAATAGACTGAAGTGCTTATTGCAGTTTACCTCTTTGAACTTACAAGGTTTCTTCACCTACTTCTTTTTAGCCTGTTCTCTATGCCTGCATGTTGCAGAGCATCTCTGAAGAGGACAGTAAAAATTCAAGTCATGACTGAAATAGAGAGCCCCCTTCAGATCATATATGAGACTTATGAGTTTTATAAATAAATGATAGCCCTCTCTGAAGACCAGACTATCTCTTCTGGTCATAAAAATCAAAGCCTAACCAAGAGACAACACAGACTTTTTGGTTTCAGCATTGTGATTAATTCTGTAGAATGCCTTGTTGTCATTTGTTCCAGTATGCCTCATCTAAGTATTGAATAGCTGCACTGCATTTGGCATGCTAAGCCTTTCTGATTTACACTAGTCACATTAATTTTAAAGTAATAAACCCAAGCAGAAAAAGTCACATTTCTTTTGTTCAGGAAATAAAACTGCCTTCAGCAGTAGTCAATTCATATAGATTACTTAATGGAAATCTAACTATAATCTCATTTTACTGTATCTCCTAGAAAGACTTCAGCTTTAAAAGAAAATCAGCTTCCAGAGAACAAGACAACTGATGGTTCATGCAAGAATTTAAGAGACAATAGTGTAAGTTAGAACATACATGTCTATGTGTGTATATATATGTACAAAATGTATACACGCATGTCATACAGGCACTATTGTCACCTATTTAAAGATGAAGGGGAAACTGTAACATACTAGGAACAAAATGATACGAAAGAGGTTTCATTGTACATTCATTTGTATAGCTCAGTCAAGGCTAGTCTTGCAATAACAAGGATTTCCTTAGAGTTTCAAAAGCCCCAAAGGAAACAGTGTAAGTTCAGATACAAGGCAAAATTAACAAATTAAAAAAAAAATAAATAAATTGTAAAACATATTTAAAGATAAGGAGTAAGGAAATGCCAAGTTCTTTACCATCCAATTTTTTTTAAAAGGAAGTGTAATAGAGACATTTGTAATGCCAAAATTTAAAATAGATGTATGAAAAACATCAGTAACTCAGGGGTCGAAACAGGATACTGGAGAACAATTCCCACACCGGTGCCCCCAATTAGAAATCAGCAACAACATGTAAAGATTCTTTGGTCAAATTATTATTTTGACTGGTAATACCATAACTTCCTGACAATCCAAAATTTATGTAAGGTAGAGCTAGGAAGAGTGTGAGACATCCCTCAACTATCCAGTCTTCTTCAGTGAGGAGAAAATGGAAAAAACTAGTGTTTTGTCATTAGATAAGGCGGCTTTACTCCCTCCGTTTTCAAAATCCTCAATAACTAAATGCACACAGCATTAGCAACACCTCTATAAGCCTGGAAGCCTGGGATAGTGCCAAGAAAGATCCGTTTCCTACTGCAATAATCTCATCCCACTCAAACCCAGACTCGGCAAAGCATTTAATACTCAAGGTTAAATTTCAGTTTAAATAGTCACAATTAAATGAATGTAGCTGTTCCCTGTCCAAGTTCTTTACTGAACTTTGTCTATAGGGAGGAAACCACCTATTTTATGGATACAGAAAAGCATAGAAGTCATCATTAAAAAATAAGAAGACGGCAGGAGTGTGCATGAGTACAGGAACTGCCCATTGTTCAGGTGCATCCTCCAAAAGCATCCATTACCCAAGAAATAGACTCCAGGTCCCAAGTGTCAGATAACAATACTAAACTATGGTAATAAAGTTCACAGTCTCATTAACTTGGACAAAACTAAAGCTTCTAAGGCTTAATAACATATGTTTTAATTACATTTAGTTGGGAAAGTTAACAGTGCTTCACCATGGCTGGATGAATAATATTCATTGCACATCTGTACAGAAAAGAATTTTTTTGATACTGCGTGGTTGTAGGTTGAACAAATTATGTTTTTAATCACAGTGATGTTTTGTTTCCACCTTGTACTGCAACCTCCCTCAGTTGTGCAACCTACACCTCTGACCCACTTGGTGGCTCAGGAATGGGAAAGAAAACCAAAAATTTCCTCCTATTTAGAGCTCTGCTATTGACACTGCAGCATTTGAGGCACAAGCAATTTACAGCGACTCTTATCCTTCAAAATCAGCCACAAAATAAAACCATTTTGACCACTTTCAGAGGACATGTGAAGCTACTCACACCCAAGGAGAAGAGTTGGGACATGCGGCAGGTAAGGTGCTGTCTGGCATGCATCATGGTATCTGCATTGTCATACAGACATCAAATAAATGAAAGACCCATTTTAAAAGTGCTTCTGTTACCAGCTCTGAGAAAGTCAAAGATACAGTCTCTCTTAATGGGGTTGTTTGAAAAAAAAAACAACAACAAAAAAAAAAACAAACCAAAAAAACTACATGCTTGGAAATTTTTAATTATTATGTAAAAAAATTGTATTTTCTGAGCTAATTTAATTAGGAAATATATTTTCATTGCCCAGATCCAGATGACAGAGTAACAGGGATGTACCAGGGCCCATCTGTGGCTGCAAACGGAGGGTGTTTGGGTCCTGGGAGCCACGCTACACCCATGCCCAAGCACTGCCCGCTGGCAGGGTGGCACTGCGGGGAACTGTTGAAAACTGGGCTCAAAAATGCTTCTTCCAAGTGGGAGAACAGGACTCCTAACCAAGGTTTTGCTCACAGGTCATTCAATTAAAGCTTGCACAGTGAACAAAGCAGGTCTGGGGACCGCAAAGCAGAACCTGATCCTACAGGGCATGCGTAAGGCACCGCACCTGCAGCAGCCAGGCCAGCCTGTGATGGATGGGGAAAGACCCCCGACGCTGCTAGTCAGAGCTTCCTTGCTTTTATCCATTTATTTGCTTGACTCAATATTATCCAAGAGCATGTTTGAATTTAATTTCCTTCAGTTTTAACAAGCACATCTTCTAAAAGAAAATCACATTTAGAAAAAGCCCGCTGTATCTGGTGCTCACAGATAACATCTCAGCTGAGCACACAAGATGGTTCTATTGGTGACACCACGGCTTTACCCCCCAGCGTCAACACAATCTCCCTGCAAGCGTCTGATACACTCCCAGCCCCAGCACGGCTTCCACTGTACCCACGCAAGGTCCATAAACCGCTTTCTCTACGTCACACCCTGCCTGGGCAGGGAGCCACGGGGTGGCAGAGCCCACGTTAGCGGAACACGTACCTGGTCAGCACATTTAAAGATCTCCTGAGGTATACTCCATTATCCCCAAGTGGCATGAGGATGGAAGCACAGACACTCAACAAAGCAACATCTAATACAAGCAATGGTCAAGAGTTGGAAAGAGTAGCAGCAGAGTGAAAAGTCACCCAAAAAAAACATTCTGCAGAAATCCACTCACATAGGGTTTTACGTTTCGGCATGGTTCCCAAGAACGGATTCCTTTTTGCTTATTACAAGAAGAAATATTTAAGCTTATTACATTTCTGGTTGTCAGAATACACAACAGAATATTCTCAAATATAAATTTAGGCCCCTACGCAAAACAAACTCAGTATACATACCCCAAAATGTTTTAGTTCATTAAGCCTCAAAGAAAAGCATTTGTACAATCCATTCTAGATAAAAATTCAAAGGCCATGTGAAAGAAGTCAAGCTAAGACCTGTCAGCTCACACTGAGAAAGCTGAAACAGAGGCAATTCTCTTATTACACACTGTATTAAATATTTTTCTTCCTCTGAGCTGTGAAGACCTGTCAAAGCAATTTTTTTGTTAACAATACTCTACTATAAATTACTACCACATATTAAAAACATATATATGCACACAGAAGTTAGGTTTTCCATAAATCTCTACACTGTTCCAGATTTTTTTAGTTTTAATGTCTCACACAATAGACGGATGCACAAACTATTTTACTATTGCTGTACAACCTCAAATATAATAAGCCTTTATGGCCTGAAATATGAGCTTTTAACAACATCTGTGCAGTTAGAAAATATAACTCAGCTTCCTAATCACTGTAGGGAGCAAGAGTCTTTTCAAAAGTACTACCTATTGTAAATACATATTAGTGGCACAATGTTAAAGTGATTATATTTTTATTTAATTACAATCCACTCTACATGGCAGTTCACGTAGCCTAAATCACAATTAATCTTGATTAGCGAAACCTGCAGCATAGTACTGCTCAGAGTAATCAGGATGATTACAAAACACATGATCTTTATGTTTCTGTTTTGTCTCCACAGCAGTTATCAGATACTTATCAATTTTCTAGCCCAGAAGAAAGTTTAGACAGGATGGCAACATGGGAACCAGCTAACCTGAATGCGTTTGACTTTGGCTGCAGAAAAGCCATGAAGAACAAACACATTTATCTGGCAGGGGGGGTTGATTTTCACATTTTTTTTAAAAAATGAGTTCAAAACGGTTAAGTATCTCAGAATAAAGCCTCTGCTAAAATGAACACAGGCAAACTCACTCTGATCAGCTAGCTGCTGCAAGCTACCTGCACTGGAGGAACTTGCAGAGGCCGATTCTTTATAGACAACAGCAAATTTTAGTACCCTCTTTAATTCATATGATGAACTTTCCCCTAAGGATCATCAGTTTCTTAGAGGCATGTTCATTTGATTTGCCACTTATGCCAAGCACAGACATTTTTGGCAATAATGGGTCAAACTGATGCTCATAACAGCAGGGCAGAAAAAAAAACTCTTTTCAGAGAGGATGGGAGGGCAGAGACTAGGACTGGGTAATAAAAGGTCCTGGGCAAGAAGAGCGAGGAACTGGAACTACATAGATAAAAGAACAGAGGCAAAAGCAAGGCAAGATGGAAGAGTCTGGAAGAGAGCAAGGAAAGTGTACACAATTCAGTAGAAAGAGGCAGAAAATCTTCACCAGCCAACACACATGCTCCCCCACAGTCTATAACTGAAAACATTCCCCTTATGTACGGCACTGGTTAAACATGTAGATTATCTCCTTCTTATCTGCATGCAAAGTGAAAAGTCTGAAGGAAATACCTTACTTGTATGCATTACAGCATTAGCAGAGGTTTGGAAAACAGAACCAAACTCTCAATAATCAGCTGAAGCCAAATGTGGTTTCCAGTTTGCATTTTGCAGCCACGAGAAATTACACTAAGGAGGAAAAAACTTACAAACTACTATATGGAAACTTAAACTGTACATATAGAGCTTTAATTCCAGAATCGCTTCATGCAGAGTGCTTCATTTGGTTATATAATTACTATTTTAATCATATTTTGTAATTATTAGCATTCTACACAAGCACCTATGGATTATTTATACATGTAAGTAGAGACTTTTGAGACTGTGAAGGAGGCAAACAAACAATACACTCAACAGTGAAAGACTAATTTTGCCAGAGTCTAAAGTTTTCAGGTGTATCATGTCTTATGACAGGTAAGTAGATATACCTGTTCTTGGAAATCAGAGAATAAATATTGAAGGATCTATATTCTTTAGTGTCTATATTCCAAATTGTGTTTGCGAGCAGCATTTTTCCCAATAACAATTTATACCCTGGATGTGAAATGCATCAATAAAATTCTGTATTAATTTTGAATATAGCCTGACAATAAAACAGCATTGAAAACATCTTTCCTGCCCTTCGATGAACCTCAGAACTTCAAGTAGGACATTTCTGCATTTATGATCTCATCAGTGGGGTCAATGAGAGCCACTGACCATGAAATGGAAAGAAATATTTCAGTGGTTATATAATGGCAGCTTAACACAGCTTCTTGTTAGTCAATTACTGCTATTAGCAAGCCTCTGAAGAAGGGAAGATTTGCAAAGACTCTGCAATTAGGCAGCTAACTACAACTGTCACTATGCAAAAGTGTTTTTTTTTTAAAAAAAAAGTTACTCCCCAGATGTTCAATAAAACCAGAATTAAGTCCTAAGCAGCCTGGTAACTTAAAGCTGTGTAACTGTGTTAGCAATTTCAAGTTCCTCAAGAAACTACTGTAGTGGTGTCACTGCCAGTAATGTAAAACAGATGTTAAATGTTTTACCAATATATGCATTATACATTATGTACATTCCCTGAAAATTCATTTTTATAAATTTATCCAGTCACAGTATGTTATTTAGTTTTGCTTCATTTTCAGAACTTTTTTTGACTTGCATCCTACCATGAAGAACAGTTTTATCCACATAGGAAACTCAGTGTGTAAATACAATTTCTTGCAGTGAAACAACTGTTCTGTTAGATTGTGCAGTCCACATTTGCGCATACAAAAAAACCCACCACCACAACATAGATGAGGGGTTTTTTTTGCTTTTTATCATTTTACTAATCAACATACATCTGCAAGTTAATTCATGATAATTACATATTTAGATTGAAAAGTCCTCTGACCAGGAACTTCATTTCTGTAAAGTGCTGATCTCATTGACTGTGCCCTATAAATGATAAAGACAGAGCTTGACTATGAACAGCAACATTAGAACATCAGAATATTTACTATTCTGGGAATACAGATATCACAGCCAGTATATTACACCTTAAACACTGCAAAAAATACACTCTCCAGAAAGCAGCCACTTCTTACATTTTTACAAACCTTGGTGACCCCTGTAATAATTCAGAAGGTTTCTTTTTCCTAGCAGTCAAGCTACCATTTCTCAACCTCTATGCACTTGCCAGGATTTCCCACTAGTACAGCCTACACAAACCCCAATCAATAAACTAGAAACCAATGTAAAAATCACAGCTGAAGTATGTGATATTGTCAAAGTCAGCATGACAGCAGTCCTCTGCACTGTGTGTTAAGTAGCTATAGAGAAAGAACAAAAGTTGAGGCACTCAGGACTAACACAACTACTATTATCACAGCCCTTTAGTTTGTTAAACTAAGACATTTGACAACAGATGTTTTGAAAGAAAAAGTTTACTTCACATCAAACTTGAATTCAAGATCTGCAAACACCCACAGACAAGACTTCCTTGTCTTACACACTTTGTAAGAGAGTGCAGCCAAACAAACTTTGCAACAGAAGCACTAACTTTAATATTAATTTGACCCACACTGCTAAAAAACCACGTTTCTCCAGAACGCAGCATGCGAGCCTGCTGCTTATATTCCCCTTATGCTGCTGCCCATATTACTCTCCCGCTGCTGCCCATCTCATTGCAAACAACATTTAGGCTTCTATTGGGTTGCAGCAAATTATCCCTTGGGATCCTCCAGCTGCCAGAGCAGATCTGTGACAAATTCAAGTCAAGTATCTCGTGATGACTACCATCAGGAATTGGATTGGTTACTGCCATAAATCATTGCACCCCTTGATGAAGACTAAAACTCCTCTGATCCTTGATAATTGAAGCATTTACTCTTTTGTTTATTCTTGAAACATGAAAGTAAGAAGCTCTTCCAACACATGTTGTTTGTACGCCTCCTCATATTATGTACAGCACCAATCAATAATTTTTCAATTTAAACTATGCCAGAGTGAAATAATTTCTGTTAGTGATGTCAGTGCTTCTGAACAAAGGTAGTAAAGATGAAAAGTGAGTTTTAGAAAACCAGAAACATCACCCGGTACCAGCAACAAAACTCCAGGTGAATATACACAAGGAATATCCAAAATGCCCCAAATCCCTAGTAAAGAAAAGGTGATATTCTCTCCAAGTACTATCACTTTACTGTACATCTTCCCATGTGTTCCCCGTGTTCTTCCATGTGTTAATGAAAAATCCTGTGCAAAGATACCAGTTTTCACCCTGGAACCTTAAGGCAAAACCTGCTACTTTTCTCACATTCTTAAAAGAACACCTAACCTTTTCTCAAGGGTGGAATTCTGTTGCTCCATTATCTTTGCCAATTTCTGATTTGAAAGATGTTTCTTCTTGTTCATGTGGCTGGGTGGGAAAGGCACACAGCCAAGTGAAATGAAAATATATCCACACCCTGTTCAAAATAAACAAGCCATGACATGGGAAAAAAAAAAAAAAAAAAAGAAAGAAAAAAAACACATCCAGAAAAACTAATACTTTTTCTGTTTATATTGAGTTTAAACAGAATCTTAATCTATGTTTTAAAAAAAATTAAATTATAAATATAAAGCAGAAAGTTTCAACCATACTAAATCTTATTTAAGGGTGGCCCAACACTTAGGAAGCTAAATTGGCCTTTAAGAGCACAGTAAGGTCACAAGTTTTGGAGTGTGATTTGCAGATCTGATCCTTGACGTCCAGGTTAGTTCGAACACCCACGAGCATCTGAGGATGGCTGGCTTGGCACTGAAGCAGGTAACTCCTTATATGATTCCCTTTGTTAGCCGGGGATTAACGGAGATAGCAATTTCCTAAAGAGCAGTAATGACACAAATGAGAGGAGTTTCTACAGTGATCATCTGACCTTTCATTAGCTCTCCAGCTGTAAACCTGTAACAAAAATATTTTATTATCTGATTGGATTACTCTAAAAATACATATTGCAAAAGGCCAGATGGCACCAAATAAGGGTGCTAGAGGAATTAAAAACTTACAGATCCCTAAGAATAGGAAGAAATATGTATGTATTTACTGTTCAGCATCTCAGGTGACTCATAAATCTTAGTATCAAGCCATCTGCTCAGCTCTCATCTTCACTAATTCAGTCCTTATGTTGAATTACGCTCCTCAGTTATTTTTGTAAACACCTCCAAAATGTTGTATCACTCCTGGTGTATATGTTTCCGAGTCTGGAGGAGATGCCATAGGACATGTGGCTACTGCTGCGCCTCAGCAGAATCGAAGGAGGAACATGAATCTCCACCTTCTGCTGAAAGTTCACTGACATGGGTCCCACCAAGACTAGGGAAGACAGTTTATTACGTTAATGGAACAAACAGCTTCAAGACCCTAGGTGCCAAAGGAAATGCAGTAGCCAACTCATTACTGTCAAAAAGATTATGATGCTGTACAGTCATACTTATGACGTTTGATTACAGGAGCCAGCAGGAGGACAAATAAATCAGGCTGCAAATACACTGGCTCATTTAAAAGCAAATCTGTTTAGCACTACCAACCACAGCAAGAGTATGTACATTTTGTAGAGTGATAGGCACTTTTATAATTGCCTAGGCTTCTCAGAGAAAGTAATTCTTTGTCAAAGAGAATTTGGTTCATTTTTTTACAGAACGCTGCCATGGTATACTAACATGGCCCAAGCCAGCCTAGATGCTGAGCTATTTATCTTAATCTTAATTGCACATTAATCACTAAGTAACATCAGCCAGTTTTCCTTGTAGTTCAGAAGAACCTCCACTTTTCTGATTGTTTTGAAAGTTTCAAGCTGCATGCAGTAACGTAATAAACTTCAGAAGAGAAAGTGACAGAAGAAAAGTAAAGAAATAAAACTGTTCCCTTCTTCACTGAGAAAATTAATTTCAGCAGATAAAGTCTCTACTCTGCATAAAGACATTGCTCCTTTGCCCAGTCTAGCCAACTGCAAATTTTCCCAGTGACCTTGCCTAGATTAAGTTTACAGTCAAGCAATCCTCTCTTTTAAGTCAACAAATTTGGATTAATGACGCTCTGAGCTGGGAAACTGAGCTTTCATACACTTACCCAATTTGGACAACCAAAAAATTCCAAATTCTTGCCATTTTAGCTAGCTACTTGCGATGTCCAAAATTTCTTCCAGAAGACTATTTCAGAAAAGAGAACTGGCTACAAAAAGGCAAGCTGAGACATTACTTACAAACTGCTACAAAATCCTTATATATACATATAAATACACAAAGACACACACCCAAAACTTCAGCAACAAAAGCAATACTTGACTGTACAAGTACACATAACTGCTGGAGCTTAACCTCCTCACTAGTTCAGCATCTACACTTGAAATGGTGTAGAAAGCACTCAGTGGTATCACCAGCATGGAACTTAACCTATGGAGAACTAAAACCAACATGACATAAGGTATAGGAACAGGTCTCCAGAGGAGCTGCCCCTTTACTTGTCCTAAGAACTGGTCAGTATTTTTTCTCCAGCATGGTTACTGCTGGGAAGAAACCTGAAGGTTCACATAGATCTCGTATACCCTATCCCTACTATTCTTTTGCATATTAAATATTAAAATGTGGAGGACCACAAAGAGCCAAAATGTCAATAAGTAATAAAAGTAGAAATAAAATGAAAGATTTATTTCACTGCTTATCACCATTTCAATACTTTGCATATTGCAGGACACTAAATGTACTGTTTTGAAAGAAACATTCGGTTTGGTAGTGGAGGGGATTTAAGGAAGCAAGCATGTAGATTAGGGTCTCCCTCCTGTGCTGCATCACCTTTTCCAATTGTACTTCAGCTGAATGAATCCTAGACAGCACCTGGCCACTGAATACCTTGGGAGGTGGGGCTCTTGTTTTTACCCATCGTAATCTATTCTTAAGCAAAGTGAGAATAAACACATAACAATAATAATTAATTACTCTCTACAAGGAGATGGAGAGGAGGAGAAAGGGTTTAGGAATAACATTTCATGTACCAGTGCAAACAGCAGCAGCTGGAAGCCACTGGACATCTCCCCGTGAAGCCTGCCAAGAGTGTGAATTTTGACAAAGTCTGAGAGACTCTGAAGCTGCTCTCCACCTTACAGGTGATAAAAGACTGCAAGCAACACAGCTGAGGTCCCTGCAGGACCAGAGGATTCACCTATTTAGATAATCAATCACAGGACTGTGTTTTGAAGCATGCAACTATCACCACATTTGGACGTTTTTCTTTACTGTTATTCATGTATTTATCTTAGAACTATGGATATTCACCAAAAAGACTGCAGAATTGCACCACAGCATTAATAGTTATAAGAAATACATTTCAAAAAGATACTAACAAGCTGTTTTCCGACAAAACACATTCAGATCTTGTACGTATCTAATACACACACAACAGTTGTTCTAGCAAGCAGAATGCTACTCACCACTAGTGTCATGTATTAAACATTTTCACTTTGTTTTCCCAACAGTAGGTGTTAAAATTATATTCCTGCCACAACGTTCTCATCCACACCTTAGCACGAAAAGGTTAAACTATGTATGTAGTATGATCTCTCATCAGCCTTATCGTGAAAAACCCAACGTTGCAGCCACTTTCCATAAATACAGCACGAGTTGGGGGTTTGGTTCTGTTTACCAAATTCAGGAATCAGACCAAAAAATTGATACAAGAAGTTATATCACCAAGTTGAGGATGAGTCAGCAATTTCAGTTTTACTATTAGAAAATGTTCTGATTACTGACAAAGGCTGAAAGGAAATGACTGAAAGGAGCATCTCCTCTGCATGAGCCCCTTGTGCCATGCAGGTCAGCAGTGCTCAGACTATATGATGAGCTGCTGCCAGTTTCCAATCCTTATGCCCTTTTATTTTAAGTTTTGGGCAGAGAACTAAGGCTCTTTAAAAGCACTCACTTTCATTTTCAGGATCCTTAAGTCAGCCCATCATGTGTGCATGCTTTCCTCCACTATGCACAAAACCACTCTTGGAAATAATACTGACATTTGCAAGAGGCAGTTAAAAAACAAACAAACAAAAAAACAAAAACAACAAAAAACCCACTAACCTCCTACCAAAAAAAACCCACACCCATGACAGCCAGACCAAAATCTTTCCATTCTAAAGACACCAAAACAATCCCACAGGCACTACAAGCCCTGCAACATGTATCATTTCACTATGAGGAAGATCAGCTACTTGCACCTGCTTAGCAGTGGTTATTTGCTTCTGAAATACCTGCACCAGGAATCCCAAACTGCACCTGCACAGCAACATCTGAAACATTACAAGCTGAAGAAGACTTCAGCATGGGCCCAGCACAGAATGATGCTTTGTAGATATACTAATCTGTTACAGATGCAAACCCTTGTATGTAATCAATGCTTTGCATGAAGTCTTCCTCTATCCATGCAGGCATCTCCATAAATGCGTGACCTCAGTCACCTCATCTTTACAGAAACATTCATGAATATTTCAAGCTGACAACTCAAAAAGGGTATTTTGTATCCCATTAAAAGGTCATTTTGTGATAAGGTGCAGTCTAGCAGTAAAAATTTGCTCTTACTGGCTTACGGGTACTTACTATCTTAACATTAGCCTAATTAGTACAATTCGTCTTCAGAAAACTCAACTGGAAGGAAGCATATAATATTTATACTGGGCATCACAGTTTACAGAAATTATAGTTGCAGAGAAGAAACATTGAGGGGGACGACTAGTCTACCACATATTTTTGAAAATCTGACTACACATTTTACATACATCTATAACACAATACTTCTGTGGCACTTTGGCTGATTTGACTTTGCATTCTTATCCTGCAGAGAAAGGAACAAATTGAACATCAACTTCACACCAACAGGGCTATTTTCAAAACCCGTATTTTGAAGTGTCAGTACTCTGACTGTAGCTGTACACCTGCCTTTTGGTACCTGTTTCCTTCAGTAGAGTGGGGGAGCTTGAGACTGGCATCTCCAACTTTGCTGGCCACAACTTACCATCCCACCATCAAGGTCCTACCCAAGCAGGTTGCTTGTAACTAAATGCAAGTTGTTCCCAGACTCCTGAGTCCTTGCCAAAACTGGAGCCACAATTCTTTGTCCTGTGGGGCAGATCAATCCCCTTGCCACCCACCTCTGCCCCAGACGCTTCTTTGGGAGTGAGGTGTACTCAAAAGAGTTCACCATGGCATGGAGGAGGAACACACAAATGCCATAAACCACTACGTGTCCTTCAGCCCCAGTGCGCTCTTTAGGGAGGTTTATTGGCTTTTAAAACATGGTAGTGTGAATCATGACTAAATTGGAAGACAACTGAAAAGACACAGGACCATACAGAAGGACACAACTAACAAAATTTCCTATTTCTGGAAACCACCAAAACTGGTTGTTTTTAAAGTCACAATTATACGAGTGATTTATTGCTTCACCATGCCAGGTTTCCAGTTTACTTCGCCTCAGTCTCACCTCAGTGCAACCAGAAAAAACATTTGCAAACTGACAAAGGAACAGCAGAAAATGAGAATATATGTTTGGACAAGGCTCTATTTACTGGTCTAACAAAAGACTCCTCCTAGTGTAAACTTCACAAACATCATTTCCTTCACACGATGCCCTTGCTTAAATGATCTCATCTCTTCATATATTTTCATGAATGAAATTGGAGCTACTTCTGGTCCCATCCAAACACCTAGCAACAATTGAACTCCACCTGCTTTTCTCTGCTAATCAAGTTCCAGAGTCTCACATGCCTATGCAGTGATAGATCCACAGTGGATGCAAAATTGCAAACATCTGTTGGCACTATTTCCATAACAAGATTACACAAGCCCTTGAAGAACTAAGATCAAGTAAAAAAAAAATCCAAAAGACTTGAAAGCCTCATTAACTTCCTGGTTAATCGAAATCGGAAGTGGTCTTTAGAAGTAGTGTGACTTTTGAGATTTCTCCCAAGGACTACTTTTCATGGCTGCAATTGGTAGCAGGAAAACAAAAAGCTTTAAACCAGCATTTCTCAAAAGCTCTATGGCTGATTTAGCTGGAAAATGCACAAATTTTCTCAAACAGCAGATGATGGAGGATTGCTATTGATTCTCCCAGCACAATGGCAGGGTAAGAGGTACACAGTCTAGGGGGAAACAGCAAGGAAAGGTTATTTTGCTGATATACAGTTTAAAAAGCTCACTGTAGTGATGAACGGAGCCAGACAAAACGTGGAGTTTGGAAAATAGGTGGAGCTCACAGCCATCGTCTTTGTTAGAAGATACATGGCTTGTTGCAAATATAAGCAGCACCATGAAGAATCCAGCTGTGACAAACAGTTGGGATAAGACAGTAACATCAGAGAACTGAAGTTCTCGCATCAGATTCAGTTACAAGAATAACAGATAGGACTAATATAGATAGGAAGAAAGGTGTCCTGCTCTTTTGCAGTTGTCCCCTCTACTGCAATATTGCACATCCAGGAGCATGCATCACCTCTCTGCATGACGACTACTATGGCAGTGGTCCAGAACATGGGTTCTTAATTGTCTCTGGAAGAATATACTTCTGTTTCACCCAAAAAGTAGTTGCAGAAGATCAGCACTGCTTTTAGAATAGCAAATGCAATGCATTTAGAAGTTAATTCAGTCACTGAATAATGAAGATTTCAATGCTGCCAGCAAGGCACAAAATAAATAGGAAAGCCATGCTCCTTTTTGACTTCATTTTGTGGCCTTTAAGTGCAGAACAAGTAAACTTCAGGAAGGTGTAAGCATTTGTGCTAGGGAAAAGCACTGACACATCTGCCTGTTGGGGGACGGAAGGAGTGACACATTTTGCAAGGAGGAGGAGATGTGTCTACAGAAGACATCATTTGAATAACTCTTGATAAGTAATACTGAAGATTACAAAATTCTGGGTATGTGCCACATTTCTTAAAGCTATTCAAGTTCCCTTTAAATCTTATGATCACCTCCACTTTCTACTCCCACAAAAAAGATCTTGCTTAAAATTCATACTGTTTCATTTCAAAGCTAATGCAGGCACAAAACTTTCCTAGCCATAATATTAATAATTTCAGTACTACATTTTGATAAGCAGCATTAAAATGTCTCAACCACAAACTTACAGTGACCTCTGCTGAACAGTTAGTGCATCTTCCACACAGGCTGAAAATGGAGCTACACTGCCAAACCCAGCACTTGCAAATCAGCCACAAAGCACTATTTTGAAAAGAATGTCACTGTTTAAGCCACAAAACTCAGAGCTCTGTTTGATACTAAACAGATAAAAATTTATGCAGAGTATCTGGAAGAATATTCTGATAACCTAAAACAAAAAGATAAGCTTTGGACTAAAGCTCTATATGTCACTTTGTGAGCTACTTAATGCTATTAGCTACACCTAGTAATTTCAACTATTCACTGAAGGATTACACTTATCCCGGTAAATTAAACAGGCTGCTTGTGCTCCCAGGGTCTAAATAATGTCTGTGGTGAGAGAAGCACTGGCTGCAGTACAACTAAGAATACTTAGATTTTATAAATGACAAAATTCAGAAAACTCTCATCTGGCCTGCTTTTAAGACTATAGCAAATATTTCCATTTCTTAAAATCCTTTTTCAGGGGTAGGTGTAGCTGTCCAGCCCAGCCTCACCTACACCGGACCGCTGCTTCTCTCCAGCTGTGACCTCCAGCAGAGCAAGGTGAGCAGAGCGCTGCCCTGTGCATCCTGGCATCAGCCAGGGCTCCAGTGCACGGCAGGGGCTGTGGGAAGGGGATTACCTCTCCCACCTTCTCCCTACACAGTCTCTCATGCTGCCTGCTATGTGGGGAAAGCTCAACCACAGCTCTGTCTGTCCAGGGACAAAGGGTAAAAAGAACAAGTCCAAAAACCTGAAGAACTCTTCAAATTGCTTCTGGTCTCTGTTTCTCAGTTTGGGTAGCATTAGTTTTCTCTTTAGTACTCTCTTTTCCCTCTGTAGCTCCCATTTTCTTTCTGTCACTAGGCACAGCAACCATCTTCTGCTGGCAGACTCCTTTTTTCTACACAGATTTAAGTCCATCATCTTTCTATTCCTGTTAGAAATGAAATAGCTGAGACTCTCTGGCCAAATCTGCAATATCCTACAGCATTTCCCCAGGACCCAGAAAGAAGAGAGAAGGGGTCCCAGTGCACCGAGCCCATACAGGAGTACAGAAAAAGTGGTTCCTCTTTACATGTCATTTTAAAAAATAAATAAATAAATAAATGAAATGACCACACAACACTCATCTCCTGTGAAGATACTGGGGCTTCCTCCTAAAGAGGGGGTTGATCATAACAAACCTTCAGAAAGGTCTAGACTCAATGAACTATCTCCATCCCTGCCTCACACAATTGAGCTATGGTTCAACTACTTTGGTTTGAATAATAAACAGTAGCTTTGTTACCTCACCTCTTTTTTATGAAATATGGTAAAGAAGATGGTGTACATAGAGACACGATGCATTTTATTCAAAGCCAGCCAAACATTACAAATATTCTTCCAGCTTAAATATTTTTTAGTATTTTCATTACTTACACACTTCCAGTCTTGTGAAATTAAATGTGATTTTCAAATTGATGATATTTTCCTTTAGAAATCTGCACCTGATTTATCACTGATGGATTTAGACCCTTGTAAAGTGTAAGACTCTGAAGACACAAAAGAGCAAGAGAATTTAAGGCTGGAATGTACATAAGCACAGAACAGATCTGTCCTAGCAAATACATAACAAATGTCTATATAAACATGAGTATATAAATACATATACATACACACACACATATATACATAACACTGCCTGTATATTCACAGAGCATTCTAAAATGATAACAGAGGCTTTTATTTGAAAAATCATTACAAAATGAAAAAATCAAACTTTATACCATTTCTGTAAGCCATTAATGAAGGAAAACAGCGTGCATTGACTGACAATTTTGCCATCAGTTGCCAGTTTACAAAACAAACAGTACTTTGCAGTCTGCAATCATCAGAGCTCAGAACTTTCCTTGTGCTATTAGAAGATATCAAAAACTAGGATGCTCCCACCAAGGAGTGGTCCCAACTCTGCACGGCCCATCAGCTGGCAAGACCTCAACTCATCCCCCTTCCCGCGCACAGCATGGCAGGCGGCTGCACTACTGATCACGGAACGGGAAGAGCGAGCTCGCTTGCTAGGTTCCACCACCACACATTTTGGATTTATTAATGTTTACCAGTAACAAGTTTTTAATCAGTGCTTACAAGAGCCATTTAATCCAAACATGCACCTCCACATGCCACCTTGATTGTATTTAAACAACATCCCGACAAATACACCATATTGAACTGTTAGACCAACATAAATAGCTTAAATATTTAACTCACTCTATTACTTTTAAGTTTATATGCATAAAACTGGACTAGTTAAAACTCCATCTCAAATTGCATTACAAGCCATGTTACCAAGCAAGGAATTTGCATATTGAGCCGTGAAACACTAATCTTTCCCTGAGAGACTTCCCAATCACTCTGTTCATTTAGACACAACAGCTCCCAGGCCATGCTACAATATCAAAGCTACCAGACACCACCTCTTCAGTGCCCTACAGCTCTAAGCCACGAAAACTCACGGGACTCTGGATTTTATTATCTGTCATAGTCTAACAAAGTTTCTTCTTATGACTAAAATGAAACTTTTTATTTTAATCTTAAACACTACAATAATTTTGAGATAAGCAATAAAGGGATGGCAGGAGTAGTCCCAAACTGCAGATGAGCCACAAACTGACACATTTCAAAACGGGGGGGGGGGGGAAAGATATATATCAAATTGGAGCTGAAGCAGGAGTTGTTCAAATCCTTTTCATACTTTAAAATTTCACCCAACTCCTGTGATTTTTATCTAGAGTTTCATACCACAGGTTTTTGCTTAAAATGCTTCATTTTTTGAAGATACATTCTCATGCAGTATCACAAGAATGATACTCTCATGACCAACTTTCACTTTAAACAAATCTTAAAGATTTTTAAAAGGTAACCTCTTGAATTTTCAGCACTCAAATCAGGAACTTTGAACATTAAGGGACAGCAGAAATGAAGATCCCATGATCTAGCACAGAATTAAAAGACAGATTTAACTTTCATAACTTCAAAGAAAACTAAAGCTTTAAGTCAAGAGATAGCAAGTTCCTCCCATTATTTCTGTACAGACCCATGGCAAGCCTTGCAATTTTGACACTTCTACATCTGACATTATATACAAGGTCGTGGCTACAAACCAATCCTTAATCTATCCTATTGCACACATTTAACAGTACTTGTATACATAAAATTATATCGTATACAATTAGTATGTATAACATATGCAATTCCTCAGTTGCTGACTCAACAGCAAGATGGCAACTTACAAATATTTTATGGCATTTTACAGTGACTATAAAACCACAATATGATTTCCATTTTTTTGTGGCTCTAAATAAATCTCAGATTTGTTTTGAATGAATGAAAGTGATGCTCCCACAGGAAAACGCATCTTCAGTTTTTACAACATTCCATATACAATATGTACAGAGGGTTTATTTAGCTTCAGAGACATATTTTGACATCATAAAATTTCCTGTCTTTGGCAGTTCTGAGTGACTGGAATTAACTTATTTACTTGGAATTAACATAATAACTTAACCAGATGGTATGAGAGTTGCAGTTGATTAGATCAGTGACAATAATGCCACCAAGTCAGAGCATCTGACCTTGGCAAAACAAATATTGCAATATTTACAGTGAAAGAGGCAGACAAATCTGTAAAGAATGGCTGTTGGTAGGGTGTATGAACACAGAGCTCCTCATTAAAAGAATATGTTACTAGAGAAACTGAATGTTATCTTGTCACCTATTCTATAAAAATGCCTCCATTCTGAAAAATATTTTTAATATGCATTCCAAATAGCATTCATTTACATACATGTACTAATTTTCTCTTTTATGGTTCATTTCTAGATTTAACAGACACTTAGATAATTGAAATTTTATATAGCACACTAAACAGAATGTAGGTCATGCACTGATTTTAACGTTTTTATAAACCAAAATTACAACCAGGTAATATACATGCACCTTTTTATTTATTGCAGAGTTAAAAAACATACTTTATTAATGTATTTTTACCCTAAAGCTTTTTTTTAATGTCCAAATAATTTCCCAATTGCATCTCAAAATTAAACTCTTTAGTTTTCGTCTCTGTACCCCAGGGCTTTACTGCACAATGCAACATATTTTAATACGGTTAAATGCTACTGATGTTGCGAAATGTTATTCCTTATTGAAAATGGTCATTAATATCACTTCATACCTCAGAGAATATGGTAGTAATTTGGTAATAAAACACACTATTATCATCGTCTTCTAATAACTTGAAAGTGTTGTAATCCTAGGGCCTTAAATGCGTTATGGAATATTATTAGAACAAGCACATTCTGGTCATTATTTAGATGGGAACATTTCCCATGTCTCTCATACCTCATTCAGTAATTGCACGCTCCTGCTATAATTAAATTTGCCCATTTAAAATTGTCCATAATATCGTGAGGTTCATTTTCTGGTCCTCTGGGACACATCGACTCCATTTTGGGCACAACATACTCTTTAATGATGTATTTTAAATTGTTTATTTTTATTTAACTGACTGTCTAGAATAGTATCTTGAAACATCCTGAATTAGATAAAACAATTTAAAGTAGGGGAAGCAAAAAAAGCAGCAGCAATTTCCAGAATATATAAACCAAGAGTGAAATGTTTTTCCCCTCCTTGAAGTGACTTTACCTATTGCCCAGCAGTAAAAGACCTGTCTTCCAGGAAAAGATACTGCTTTGAGATGAGCAGCATTTACTGGCGACGGCCAGATTCACAGGAGCATAAATGCTGTATCTGAGGCTTGGCCAGGAGCCTCCCTACCAGAGCCACGTGCACGCAGCAGTCACCCACTTCACTCCCTTAAACTCATACCAAGATACCCAATAGAGCAAAATAAAACCTGAGTGAATTTCTTAAACGAAGAAAAACTTGAGGTTGCAATACAGTATATTTAAACACTGACCTAACAGTGTCCACGTGGTAAACTGTTTACTGTGAATAAAAATCTGAAAATGCATATATTTGAAAACGTAAATACTTAAAAACGTGTGTTTTGCAAAAACGGTGTCATTTAACAGCATTAATACCAGTAGTTGCATGATCTGATGAGTCTACTTGGTGTCTCTGTCCTGCACTGCAAAAGCTTGCAGGAGAGCACAAGGGCGAAGCTCGCTGTTTCCACATGCCAGCTGAAAATAAGTGTTAAGCCATTTTCCTCTCATCTAAATATATGTCCACATACAAGTCTCATAAGGGATCTGCACTGGATTTTGTGCATCAATAAACTGCAAAACTTGCACTCATCAGACAAATTGTGGGAAACCCATGAGCAAACTGTATCCAGACAAAACTAACAAGTCAGTCAGCTCAACCGCTTGGCACCCTCAGCCAAACTGTGCAAGGCAAGCCAGAGATACAAACTACCAGAAAATGGAAACTCCCGAGGAACTGCATCTGCGTTCACTAACTGCTGTGATAACGTAAGGAAGAAAAGCACATTTGCATCTAGAAAAGTAATAATGCTTAAAGCATATTCCAAGGCAACGTAAAATATCTCTACAAGAATGCACGATGGTATAAACGCATGAAACACATAAAATGCTGTAAGAAATAAAGCTCTAGAAGGGAGATCCCTTAAAAGTAAATACTATGCTTAATGGAACACAGTGTATTGAAATGGGAAACAAACTATTCCTTGTGTGTCTCTACAAGCCTATCTGGCGTTGTAAAATGCACTGAAAGAGAATACTGAGAAGAAACATTCTGTATTACATTTCTGCTACACCACAGATCACAAAAACATTTCATGGCTCACCTCTACTATGAGAATGAAAAACCTTCTTCAGCTACCTGTCAATAAGAAGAAAGCAAAAGCATCCGAGAGCAAAAAGAAAATCAAGCATAAAGGAGGAATCAAACCGTTGAGAAGGACAGCTTTTATCATCTGAGAAGTTTTTCTTGTATACAAACAGGAACCACTGCGTTCAGAAATATTAAAACATTATGGTGGAGACTGCAGTCAGGCATTCAGAGTCCTTATACTTGTGACATTTCTGCACACTGTTAATATTTTACATTCTCACTTACAGATGACACAAGATATCACTGGGGAAAAAAAAAAAAACAAACAACAAAGAAACTGAGTGACAAAGAACCTACCTTCACGTTTACACAAATGTGGATGAACAAAAGCTGAATAGAAATCCCCAAACACAAAACTTACACACACATCAGAATGTTTCCCTCTTTCTGTGATGTGTTACTGTACACTTGCAGGGGGAAGTATTATGTCACACCACCATGCTCAGAAATATTTATTTTTAAACTTTTACGAGTCTGCAGCTTTACTGGTTTACACTAACTACAATGTTGGAATTCAAGCAATAAACTTGTACTCGATGACAGTCATGCTCCTGCACCTTCTGTTCTGCAGACAACTAATTTAGGAATAAAGTATTATTTTTTCTTTTATATTGGCTTTATATAAACACGCTATGGAATTATCATAGCAAAGATACTGTAATCACCCTAGATCATTCAAAATTAGTAGTCTTTGCAATCCAAAAATTATAAAAATTCCTAACTTTTTTCTTAAACAAATTTGTTTTTTCAAAACAGATCCATACGTCTGATATGTCTCCAGTGGTTCAAATAAGTGGAGAAGTAGAAAGAAGCAATTAAGAAATTAATAAAGAGCCTCCACTGGAAAATGTCTAGGAGTCCAGAAATCAAAAAGGCTGAAAAGCCCTGCCCTGAAACAGCATCTTCCTAAACAGAAAACAGAAATTTGAATTTTCAAATAATGATCTGAATAGCTTAGATCTTGCTATAAGTTGTAAGAGCTTGAAGCATTATGCGTTCCTTCTACTGAAGTTAATCATGTCTGAATCCTTTAAGACAAAACTGATACACTAGTACTACAAATTAGCAGGCCAGATTCCCCCTGAACTTTGTTTAAATATAACAGAAAGATTTCCCAAATGCCTGGGAAAAAAAAAATATTTAAGTCACAGTCATTTATTTGCATTTGCGATAAACTATTATCTATTGAACAAACAGTAAAAAAGCATGCCATGAAAATGTACCTACGGCTATTTTATCCATCTTCATTTATAGCGGCCTACATATCTCCAAGTTACAGATTTTGCCACATTTTAACAAAAATTAAAAAAAAAAAAAGGTTAGTGAATTCATATCTTTATCTTGCATTGATGAAAATTAGTAAATTAAAGGAAATTAAAAAAAAAACAGTGTTTCCATAACCAGGTCTCCAATAAAATATGTCTCTCACCAAAAGGCATACAGGTGCAAATAGCAATTTCATCTACCTTTCTGAATAACAACAAAACACTGCTGCTACCAACTTTAATCTTTCAGTAAATTATTTGAAACCTAACAATAACAAGCAGTTACCCAGCTTGCTTTTTTTTTTTTTTTTGG
>JAVJGJ010000047.1:65281727-65307414 GCA_035590215.1 Microhierax caerulescens | reverse complement strand
GAGGTATTTAAAAAGATGTGTAACGTGGCACTCCAGGAGATGGTTTAATGGTGGACAAGGCAGTGCTGGGCTAACGGTTGGACCTGATGATCTCAAAGGTCTTTTCCAATCTAAACAATTCTATTTCTTGACTACATCCCATTCATTTGAAAGATAATTTTCATAAGATTGACAATCAAACTAAGCTCTCCATTTTTCAGCTTTAATACCACACCACATGAGACGTCTCACTACTCCTGACTATACTGAAAACTAGAGTCATAAAGGCTGTGGTAGAAAAATGAATATTAAAACAATGTTGAGTTTTCCCAAAGAAATTATCCCAGAAGAAAAGCTGTCAGTCACTGAAGTTGATACTATCACAACAGATGACAAGAAGCTAGCTACAGTGGAAGTGTGAAATGTGACCATCACTCTCACTATTTTCTGTTTATTTTATATAACAAATAAACAGTCATTAACGTTTACGGTATTTCCAATCAGTCAGATAATGCAATCAGCAGCCTAAAGTCAGATTAGGCAGCAGCTGGTTAGATGACTGTCATCTGTCAGGGGCTGTTCTTCTAAAAGCAAATAATACTGTCAGTGAAAATTACAGTCCACAAATCAAAAGAATCTAAGTGCTTGAACTGAAACGTGGATGAAACCAGACAGCTCCCACTGGATTTTCCCCATGTGCTATTACCTCCATGATCAACTCACTCTTCAAGTGACAGAAATTGCTGAGAAAGCAAAACATTGCTTGATTTCTGTCTGAGACCTATACTTTGAGCCAGAGGACATATTTTAAGATAATTAAAATTAATTTTCCTTCCTTTTTTTTAAGAAATACTCACTCTCACACAGAATAACAGGGGGCAAAACTTTGTTGCTATTACAAATCTGATAAATTCATTAGTTGGAAATGAGATAAAAATCATTTTCAAGCAGCAAATTCCATAACATTAGACCATAACCTTTTCTAATAGTATTAAAATGAAAGCAAAGACCATGCACACAGAATACAGTAACCATTCAAAATACCAAATTCAAAGTAACCAATGTCAAAACATTGCATAAATATCCCAAAATAATGCAAGTTTTAAGCCATGCAACTCTCTTTGTTCCACAAAACCAGTGGCAGAGCACCTAAAAGGTACTTTCAAGTACTGAAGGGTACTAAAGCACTAGTTTTCTGTTTCTGCTAAAGTGCCGGGAATATGACATTTTGAAATGGAGTGTTACCAGGACGTATGTTCAGACATCATTTTTTTTTTCCCCACCTAGTCTGTATTTGGAATATTGTTCACTCCTTAATATATATGGAATAATAAATGGAATAGAACAGCTAAACCTAGAAAGGTATTGCTGCAGCCAACAACACTGTCTTTGGAAATGTATCATCCTCATTTTGAGGATATAATCCTGCAAAATAGGAAAATAAGCAGCAAGAAAAATATATAAAGAAAACAACAAAAGTCAGGCAGGGATTTTATGAGTGGGGAAAAAAAAAAGTATGTTGCTTCCTTGCTAATCATGGAATGTCACCAACAATATTAAATGAATAATCAGTGTGCAGCAGCACTGGCTGGGTGCCACTTGGGCGCTGAACAGGTTTGCAGAAAAGGACAGGCAGATCCCTTCTGGGCAGCACTTAGAAGGCGAGTCAGAAGTGTGCCCTCACAGTGAAGGCAGCTGCCTGCAGACCAGGCTATGACAGCATGAGTGTGGCCATGGCCACCAGCATGGTGGAACTGGACCACAGGATATGCAAGGAGATGCCACGAGAACTGGGCTTGTTCAATTTTAAGGAGGCTAAGAGAAGCTTGTTGTAGTCTTCTATGGCCTAATGGGAGGACAGAGAGAAAACAGCTGAAATCTTCTGGGAGGTGACCAATAGTGGGAGGAGAAGCAACACTGACACTAGTTGCAACACTAGGAATTCATATTAGGCTTTGGTAACACTTTTTCATCCTGGCAGCAAACACTGAAACAGGTGCTCAGAGAGGCTGCGCAATCTCCATCCCTGGCGATGCTCATATTCAGACTGCACAGGCACTGGGCAAACTGGCCCTGTTTGGAGCAGAAGGTTGGACTAGGTGACTCCAGAGGTCCCCTCCAGCCTGTCATTTTGCAATTCTGTGACTGTTTCGTTTCTCACTCAGTGTGTGCCTACACTTCAACAGCAGATCAAAAGCATCAGCCAAGGCAAAGCAGGTTATCACCTGCTGCACGTTTGGTGAATACACGCAGAATCTATCAGCTCAGCGTGTTGCATTCGACCAAACTTAACCCGGTCTTCTGTGGGTCACCACCAGCCCTTTGTGGGCACAAGCAAGAGCGAGGACCCGCCTTTCTTTGCACCTCCTTGCTGCTCTACATTGGGTGCTGCCATGCCCTGCCAAATCAGGCACCTGGTCTGCCCTTTGGCTCCCCTGGCTGGCAGGGTTGGACCCCTGAAGGCCATTCCCACCCAGCTTTGCTGAGGGAGACTCACGCCCTGCTGTCAACATCCATGGCTCTGGAGACAGTGAAGCCATTCCCAGCCTCCAGACTGCTCCTCACAGCAGGGACCTTTGTCTCTACCTCTTCTTCCATGACCACTGTCCTTTTTTTCGGGCAGGGTTGGTTTTCAGAACAACCAGCACGCTGACCCTGCTCAGCACAGCCAACAGTTCCTAGTGCTTGTGCCAGGGGGATGGCCGGGGAGAGCACAAGGCAACTCTCCTTCACAACTGCCTTAGATCAGCTAAAATCACAAAGCCACATCTTTCAGAATCCAAAAGTGTGGGAGCTCTAATGACAATTACTCAGGCAGAATTAAAAATAATACCTCAATTTAGATCAGATGAACTTGTAAAATTGTCAAAATAAAGCCTAATATTTTGTTTGCATTAACAAAATTGCCAATTAAATTTGAAAAGCTCCTGGCAACATGCTGTTATTTCAACACCACAACAAAGTACGTCCCGAGATGGTGTGACCGTATGTGACACCGTATTAACCACCAGGACCAAAAGGTGCCAATGGAAGGAACCTGCCACCTCTGGGAGAGGGCGACTTTTCTCTCAGCATGCTGGAAATCAGCAGAGGAAGGCATTAACCAGCACCATCTCAGCAACCACCACCAAGGCACAATGATTTACACTGCTGCAGGAAGCACTCTAGTGCACACATCTGTAGAGGAATGAAGCTGAGTTAATTAACATTCATAATATTCAGCTGTGGGCTGGCTTCAGGGGTGGTGGGATGGCTGATGTAGATAAGGTGCAGCTGTGGCTGGTTCTGTTAGGGGGTTGGGGCAGCCAAGGAAGAGAGAGGAGAAAGAAGGAGAGAGAAGAGAGAGAACAAGCGCCCTGGATGAGGAGACTCTAGGAAAAGGCAGCAGAGGGACTGGCATGAAGAATATGCTGGCATGAGATAGTAAAAGACCTTGCTGCAGCCGGCTAGTTTGGAGAGCGCTGCAACACATTACCACAGTCTCCACAAAACAAACCTCAGCAAGAAAAGGGAAGCAGGAACTCAAGGCTCATGATGGCCAAGCCTCTTGCTACTGCACCATTCTGCTCTGATTTTACTCTGCATTTAACTCAAGGCAGGCTTACTTCACCAGCTACAACCCACCTTGCGCTGCTATGATCATAGTTTTACTAATAACAGCTAATCACCACCGTTAAGAGCTGGCCATGCTCCAGAGCAAATGAGTTTTGATAGACCAAGTTTCTTCTAACCACCCAGCTGCCAGAGGAACATAGACAGTCTTATCTCCCAGCGCTCTGCTACATGCATCACATGCTTTTCTCTTTGCATGCTTGTCTGGTTTAATTTTAAAAGAAACAGGATCAGATTTTCAAAACAAATCCTGAAGCCTCACACTTCAACTGACTTCCTTCTCCACAGAGAGGATATTCAAGATTCCCAAGAGACTTCAAAACAAGCTCTTACAAAAGATAGAAAGAAAAGCAATTGCAGATCACTGTTTTCAAAAAGAATGTCTGAAAATTAATTATTTGAGATTCCTCTCTTCCCTGATTTTTCTTAATAGATTACAAATAATTTCCTTTGCTGGCACTGGTGCCATGGGTTTTTCTCACCAGACCTGTCACACACCAGTAGCATCCAACCTGGCGCACCCACTATATATGCTCCTTACCACAGAGTTTAATGTGACAAACCATTGCTCTCTCCAAGTAGCCCCCTTCCATCAAATCCGCAACGCTCCCAGTGCTGTTTTTCCACTCAGTGTTTCCTTCTAATAAGAAAGCAGAAAGTGTAACTCAAAGGCCTTTGTCTGCTTTAGATGCTCATAACAAGGGATCCAGAGCACTCCTATTAACTGAGTCATACTTAAGCACAGGAATTTGGAGGTCTCCTAACAACAGCCTCTTTGTACATACTGTTCCACATCTGGGATAGTGGACTGTGCATCCCACACAGCTCTGGAACTATAGAGTTAAAGAAAAAAATAAGCTATCCAATTCAATTTTATAGCATTCCATGGGGGAAAAAAAATAGGAATATACAGGAATAAATCATGAATCTGCAGTCTGTGCAAGCTCTTTACACTCTTGTATGAGCCTGAAACCCTGCCAAGTTCCAAAACCTTGTATCCAAAACATAAGTAGTTATCAGGAAAACAGTTTCAGATCTTAATTAATCCACTGAGGCCCCAGCCCATGTCACAGTAATCAGTCAGATGGCGATGACAGAGAGGAACAGGATTTGAGAGGCTCTCACAAAACATCTAAAATTAGCACTGGATTTCTTTACGTTCCCATGCACATAAGGATCTTATCTCAAATTTTAAAAAAACTTATTTATAGGTTTTATTTCATGTAACTGAATTTGTTCTTCATTCAAAACATAAAAAGAGGTAACCTCTTCTTCTAAAACTATAGATTATGTTGCATAATACTTGTACACCTAAGAAGTTACCACCTACATATTTCTGTTATGTGGTTTTCCATCCCTACCAACTAACATGACAACAGAAGCAGCCAGTGAAAGTAATCACTGACAGATTTTCTACCTCAGAACAGGCAGGTCTAGGGAAATGAACAGAAATTTAAAAGTGATTTGTAGTAATAAATAATTTGATGGGAAGATTATATTCGAAGAGGTTCATTTTTACATTAGATGGAATATTTGAAATTGTTGGGTTTGAACACGTCATGATTTTCAATTTCTAATAAATTAGCTAATGAAAAAAAAAAGCAAGAAGTACAGCAATTTACCTTAAACACAGCGATATCACTGTAATTCAGAAACCATGACAAATGCCTTCTTAAAATGTTCTCAGGTTCTCATCAATATTTTACAAGTAATTTAGGAATCTTGATTTTTTTATGAAAAAAGATCAAAAAGGAAATATTCCCACAAAAGAGGGAAAAGAAACTGAACTGAAAAAAAGGGAGGTCAGTGATACAAAGGCCAACCAAGGAAGCAGAAAAGTTTCTTGTAGAGCATTATTCTTTTAACAGGCTTTGATTGATACCAGTCTACCAAAACATTCAGAACACTGATTTTGGCTTGTCTGCCTGTATAAGCAGAGGCAGAGTCCTGTTCCTCCAGGGAACTACCCAACTAAAACCTCATATATTGCGAGCAGCAAAGTCTACTATTGTCTCCTAAAACAGCAAAGACCAACACACAGTTTTAAATATTCTCAGATATCAAACATCCATTAGAAAAACGTTAAGACGACAGAAAGGAAAAGGCAGGCAGACAGGAAAAGACAGACACTCTACCAACAAAAAAGGCATTTTTAAGTAATATATCTCCTGTTATAATAAGCTCAATAAGTAACTCATGCCTGGAACAAGCCTGCGTAATCACAGAAGTTTCGCTGTACGGAGATGAGTTAGATCTGGCTGGCTGAAAACCAATCAGATACTGCTAACTTCAAATCTGTAACTTTTAGTATTTTAAAAGTTCAGCTGTAACAAAAGCAGTTGTGTTGTGTTCAACAGCATTTCCAACACACACAGCGGTAGCTGCTGTTAGAGGCTGGAGAGCAAGGAGGTGGTAAGGATGGTTTTGTCTCAGTTGAAATTATCTAAAGACTGAAACAAGCCCAAGCTTGCAGGAAAAAATAACTTTTTTTTTTTTTTTTCAGTTAGATGAAGCATTTAAGAGGGGAAAAAATACACATTCTCAAGGCAGAAAAACCCTTCTTCAGATCTATCCAATATGCAAGTTGATCAAAACAGGGCTTTGTCTGAAGTGCTTCATTTCAGCTGTTTCACCCACTAACATATTGCAACCAAGCCAAAGCAGTAAAAGTTTCTTAAAACTACTCCGACAATTCTGCATCTAAGAATGCAATCCAGACACACTTCCATGTGCATAATGATTTTAGCAAAACACTTTTTCCAGAAGTGACACAACAAAAGACTAAGTTGAAGCAGATGAATTTTTCTTCTTTTCAATAAAAATAGAATTTAGAGGATTAAATCATTAAACCGACAAGAATACACATTCGGGACTTGTTCAACCATCAGCTTGAACTCGGCAATTGAGCTCTAGTTAATTTTTCATTAACCACTAGAGGTCACCCGGTAACCATGGCAGCTATCCAAAAGATACGTGGCCTCAAGCACCCTAAGGTCTGGGAAAATTGAAATAACGCAGGTACTACTCACTGATTTGCACCTACAAATGAAATTTTTAAATTAATGTGAGTAGTCTTTCTATTTCCCCAAAAGATCCAATGAACATGAAGGCTCACAGATGTCATTTGTTTTTTTCAGATCTTTGTAAAATTTAATTTATTATTTTTACTTTAGAAATCACATCTCATAATAGAGGCAAAAAAAAGTCAGAGCTTGGTGCCCTTTTGAAGGTGTTCCTGGTTTCTTCAAATATTTCCTCATTTAAAACTTCTGGAACTTTGATTCAAACAAAGGTCAGCTGTGACTATAATTAATACTAAAGAAACGCACTAAACTAGGAATATCCTAGTATTCTACTAGTCAATATTTTGCTATTCAGATAGAGATTTTGAGTTTTCAGGAACAGAAATATTAATAAAAACAAATATAAACCTACACACATCAAATTAATTGTGTTTTTAAGTTAAAACCAGAATTTGCAGTGGAGTCAGTAACTTAAAACCTCTTAAATCCGAACAGATAGTCTGTCCTTAAAATTTAGGAGCAGATGGTCAGGGCCTGAAAATTACTTACTTGTGAGAAATTCACTTATATTGCTGATGAAAATCTAGTCTGTTCAAAAACATTTGTAGAAACGCTATTTGCAAAGTATTAAAACACATTAGATTCACACAGCTAATTAAAAAATCCCTGGAAAGTTCCTTTAAACCCTTCAAAAAGGCATCCTGTGCACACAACTGCAGAACAAGAGATGGCTGGTAGCAATTCCCTGCTCCTTTCATATTAGATTAAATCAGGTATCAATATACAAAGACATTCCATGAACTGACTCAATTGGTTTTATTCCATTTACTACAGCACACACTACACCTTCCCTTTGGAGAAATTTCATTAAACTAGATCCTAACTATGAAAGATGAAGTCCTGTGTGTGAAAGTCTTTTTACTGTGGCAGTGCAGCACTGCCAAGGCATTAAGCTGCCCTCTAACCCTAAGAACTGGTCCCACCAGAACAGGTGCCACTGCTGACTTGCATTACCTGTTCTGAAATAAGTAAAATATTTCACTCCCTAAAGCTCTCAGTCTGGTACATTTCAACATTAAAAATAATAAGAATAATAATAACAACAACAACGAGCAGTGAAACAGTTGTAATCTGAATAATAATTTCAAAAGTTTTAGTACCCATCACGTGTTTCAGCACAACAGACCACATAGTACCAAAAGCTTGCAGGGTGCCTATTACACTATAGGAGCAAATCCTTGAGACAAAAACACGAATCATAAATCATGCCTTAAAAGCAGAAAAGATGAGGTTCTTCATACAATAAAATTAACACACGTTTAGCTAGCTATTAAGAAATGTTATAGCGAAAAAAATCAGCTTTGCCTGCACACAAGCTTGTACACATACACACACACACTCCGCACACAGCTTGCAAATCAGCAGACTGTTTTCCACTTTCCATTAACACAGCAAGTTTTACAATCCTTTTAAGAATTTAGGAAGTAAGGATGTTTTCTTGAGGAATATCCAAATACAAACCTGCTTTTTCTGTGCCTGCTTTTTTTGAGCACCCAACGTAGCTGACTTAAAGCTAAGAGACTTGGACTGTCTCCTAACTTTCACTGAATCTCTCCGGCGATCATATGAAAAAGACGACGACTTCTTTGTAATTTTCCTCTTAGGTGTGTCTGCCATTTCATCCACCAAAATATGGTTACCTTCAAGCAAACAGCGTCCCAAGAAAAAAAAAACTTAGTACCATCAAGCTTCCACCAAGCTTACAGGGAACAGGCTTCAATCCTATAGGAAGAAGTGGAGCAACTTACAAGGAACACAGCCCACTTAACAATTTCAGTTCTTCCAACAGGTTGTACAAATGAAAAAAGCAGATGGTCCTGCAACGCTGTATATCACTGAAGAGCAGGCAGAACTCCTTCTTGCTGTATAAACTCAAAGAGGCTTCAGCAGTGATGCTAATCTGAAAAATGTAGTGACTATCCTGCTGAGCACGCTAAAGGTGAACGGAAGGTAGTTCCCTGCACACCAACAGGGTGTGGAAGTACACCAACAGGGTGTGGGGATGAAGCAGAAGACTTTGGGTTCAAAGCATCTTCTTAACTCCTTCCTTTCTGGGCTACTGCTAGGAAGGTACCTGAAAAGTCAGACTGGTGAAAGCTTCCCAGACAAGACAGTACTATTTTCTTCTCTTTGGATCCAAGTCACATGCTTAAAGAAACTTTATCATGAGTTAGCTGCCCCATTTATCAGGAGCTCTGTTTTAACCTAATTCAAATATTCCCTTTCCTCCCCTTGTCTGAAAGGCTATTCACACTACAAACCTATGAGTTACTTTTATCTACTAAGCCAACTGGAGAATAAAGTCCAAGCCTATGTATGAATCTTGTCATCCTTCCTGAGAATAACTATGAAGTTACAGTGTTTCTTAAGACCCGCTGGTATCAATGGATAAGAGTACGACTAACAAATTTTCATATCCTAGTAACAGTGTGGGAATCTTATCAGAGCGCTGAGATTGCAACTTTTGTACCAGAACTATGTTTAGGTAGGAATGTCTCCTTGCATAACATATTAGTCAAGGAATGCTATGAAGGTGCAGAGCCCCAGACTTAATGTTTTTGATTTCCTTCAAGCAAAATATATCCGAAGTGCAAAGCTGTGCATATGGGAACGTGCCTGCAAATCAAATGCTGGCAGATTTAAATCTGTGTTAAAAGACAAGGAGGAAAACTATCATTTGACAAATTTGTGCCGTTGTCCAGGGTCTTTTTCAGAAACTTGTCCTTATTTTATTCATGACGCTACTTCGCATATAAAACAAGTGTGAATAATTTATACTTGCAGGATCATCCATTACTGTAATTAAGCTTTAATATGGGTCAGTCCTCTAGCGTATGAGTCTCATCACTTCTGTTAGGAAATATCTGTGAAGTTGGAACAGCATTTCTTTTAAACCCTGCCGATATCAAGGAGTAAAAGGGTAGTGTTAATGAATTCCCATAACCAACTTTTTCTGCGATTTCTTCCTTTGTTGTAGGATTAATAATATACCTCTAGGACAAAGTGATATTGCTAAAATTAATGAAAAGCTATCAGAATATCATGCATTTATTAGCTATAATGGCCTAATTCTAGATTCACTGCAGATTTTTGGAGATTTAGTGTGAAGAATTAGTAAGCTTCATATTATCTACAACTAGATCTACGCAGTGAATCTGTAATATTACAGGACAGAGAAAAAATCCATTATTAAATATTTTTAATACAAAGTATCTGTTCATTGTGATGCGTTTATAATACTGTAGCAGTCATCATCCACGGCCGCATATTGACATTCAGTGTCACTAATATTAGACACTGTGAGACCATCATTTCAACACTCTCTGTGGTTTTCACCAAAGTTTAAAGAGACTCTTGCTCACAAATTGAGACCCTACTTAAATTACCAGTTCCCATGATTTACAAGCATCACCTTTTTGAAGGGTAAAAATAAGCAGACAATTCAGCATTATACATGCTTTTAAACCATGATGTCTCAAGAAAAAAATGCCCTCTAAAACTTCTTGAAGTATCTGCAGCATTTGACAAAAATCACGATATATTATAAAAACTGAAGTCAAGGCAAGTCTGAAAAACTTTTGCAGATAGCGACTCCTATGATATAGTCTAATCATGCCTGTTTGCACCAAAAACAAAAAAAAAATAGCAATTAAGACTAGAAAGGCACAAATAAACTTTAAAAGTCCATTAAAATGCATCTCTGACTGTATCAAATACCAAGTACAATCCTGATCATTTCACTTCAATAAAGAAGCACATCAGACCTAAACCAGGCCAAGAAATACAACAAGAATGATCAGAGTTAACAAAAGAATTTCCAAATAAGAAGTAGTAAATTACAAAGAAAATTTATAAAGGCCAGAGGTCCTTAAAATCTTTAAAGATACAGAAGAAAGTCTGGATTATATTTATTCACAGCTCCCCTAAACACAAGAATCTACAGCACTCAACAACCAATTTTTAAAACAAAACATGGTGTTTTACACACATCTCCTTTCGTTAACTTTGCTAATGAAAACTTCAGTTTCATTTGATGCCCCAGATCTTGCACTGAAAAAGCAAAGAACATTCCCCAATGTCACCTCTGATTTTACAGCCATCTACAGTTTGCTTCTTCCATCCTCTTTTCAAGGCTGAGAGCCCTGGTCCATTTAGACACTGCTGGTAGAGAAGCCTTTAATCTATACCAGCAATCAATGTCAACATTTGTTCTGTGCTTTTGCTATTTCTACAAAGTGTTCTTGGTTGCTTGGTTTGTGGATGGAAGGAGTAGAGAGGGCTCACCACCAGCATGTACAGCAGCAAGATCCCATCACCCATCCCTTCTGTACCCCCATGTTTCACCACAGGGACCACTCCAGCAGCTGCATGGCTGCTGGCAGCCTTGCCGCACTGAAAGGGAAGGTCTCAGCCCACTCGTTTTCCCGCTCTCCCTCTTTTTACTTCTTATTTCACACCACAACCACTCCCAGCAACAAAGTCCTCTCTCCCTTTCCTCCTCAGCTTGCCAGATCCTTCAGTGAACTGATAAAGCCCATGAAACAGAGAGAAACATTCAGTTATTTTTGCAAGGAGGAGTCCTGTGCCATTTCAGTGAACAGATTTGCTACAAGATGGAGTACAAAGAGTGCCAGAGCCTGCACGAGGTAAAGTGGCAGGACAGGGATGACAACACGGGGGTGAGGCAGACACAAGGGCAAGCTGCTGGAAGCCTTCTTAGATCCTGTGTCTCACAGAGCTGTACCTTGCAGCATAAGTCAATGCTTCCAGAGGTCTATTACAAAACCAAAAACATTTTCCCAAATGTAAGAGCTAGCTCAGAACTCATTATTTTGTGCATTCCGTTAATGGAGCCTCTCTCTAAAAGCACATCACATCTGCCAAAACGATATTTCATCCACCATGTTATTGTCTACTCCCTCTGTATCACTCCTGCAGCCCTTCATAACCAGCATTTACAATCAGCGTCTGGTTTCACACAGTAATGGAATTTGTCACTCCAGTACTCAAATCCCCCTTCCCTTTTTTCACAGCAATTACAAATATATTGAACAACACATGCTCTATTTTCTGTCTTCGAATCGATTATGTATCCATAAGAACCTTCCTCTTATCCCTTGGCAAGTTTGTGGGGTTTTGACTGTACTAACCCAATCACTGTTGCTTAGGTCCATCTTTCTGCTGAGAATATGGGCAAGTTTGTGAGGCATGACTTTCTCTTCATAACAGTGTCATAGCCTTCCCCAGAATATCATATTCATGCACAGGCCTGCTTCAGAGAACAGTTTGTACCAAGTCATTCCATTTTCAGAAGCCAGATTTACCCGCAGCTCTTCAGGTCCCCGCAGAAACCGATTTACAAATATACAAATGTCACTTCTCTCCTACCTGGGAATTCTTAATGCATTGCTACAATTACCTCAGTAATACAGGAAAAGACCTGGGATATTGCAGTTTATCCTAAAAATAAAAAATTACAAACAGAAATGTAGTCTTCACAGAGCTAGAAAAAGTAAATGATGATGAGATTACCAATTTGCAGGACAGTGCTGAAAGATGAAAAACTAAGAGCTACAGATGGGCGACAACATTTAGTTACGTCTAGGATCTCATAGTGATTGGAAAATGCACATTTCAATATTAATATGTTATGCTCAGTATTTCCTCACTTCCATGGGTTTTAGTTTCATCCATAAATACTGTGAATTTATTTATTAGAATTATTACAAGCATTTTAATTCTATTATTTGACAGAAGGTAATATTTATATTTGGAGTCTATTATTTCCAAATATGTCTTCATTAAATAGCAGTGGGAATAAAGACCACACAAAACCTTCAATTTTCTATTTTAAATCCATCAGCAAGTCAAACCTAAAAATCATACTGACAGTAATAATGAGTCAATAGTGTTAATGCAAGAAAACCTAGTTAAAACAGAGACATTCTGTTTGAAACTAATTTGTCAGAACTTCGATTAATATCAAATTGTCAATCTCTAAAAATGTAATTAAAATAAAAAACACTGCATAATACTAGATGGCATCAAGAGCTCATTGTTAAACTTTAGTCTTTGAATTTTTTACCAGAAAATAATCATACAAAGGGTTTCTATCCCAGTATCAATACTTTCCCAAGCTCAGTGGCTCAAGTAGTTATTTTAAGCTGTTGCAAGAAAAGAATGCCTTATGCTCAAAATGTGTTTTGCCAAGTCACTTATGAGTAACAACAAATTGTTTCAAGGTCATCCTGTTTTCCTGGGATGCAGGAAGGCAGTCAAAGAACAAGAGGAGAGAAGCTGCACACTGTGGCAGAGCTAATCATAGCAGTAGTTGAAATTCAATTTGATGGATTTTGAGTAAAAAGGAAGAAGGGCATACAAATCGTGGTATTGTAAACACTACAAATCATATTTTTGAATAATTTTTTGGCATTTTTAGGTTTTGCTGTCAATTTGCTGCACTGGATGTAGATGTTCTTTCATTCACTCCAGGGTTTTAATCTGTTAATGGCAGAAATAAGCTGCAGAGGTACAACAAAAAGTTGCTGTTGTTCTCTAGTCATGTTTTTAGGGTTAAATTCTTATGTTGCAGAGTCAAAGAGAACTCAAATTAAATTCAGCTGTAAATTTGCTTAAATGAGGCAGAGAGGCACCCAAATTTAGAACAAACAACACTACTTTTGAATATTCTGATTATGTGCTGATGGAAATCTAAAGATAACACAAGTTTATCTGTGCAACTTTCATCAACTTCAAAAGCTCTTTAACATTTTGGAGAGAATGAACAGACACAGGGTTACCAGAATCTTATTCTTTTTACCAGCACCATGTCACCACTGTCTACCCAGAATTTACTACAGATAACTGTCCCTAAAGGTAAGTGACAGGACCAACATTAGCAGCAGTGAGATACTGTAATCACAGTTCTCCAGTCCCTAGCTAGCCTTTAACCTTAACATCATAATGCATTTGCTCAAAATAGAGCTTATTTTTGCGTTGGTTTCAAGTTAACATTTGTTACAAACAAAATACAGTCATCCTTTCCAAACCCACATTTTGTGTATCACATGCCTCCCTAACTCAACAGCGCTTTCCAAGAGGAAGTAAACAAAACAACAGTACTATTTAGAATTGACCATCTGTTTAACACAAAAACCAGAAGTTCATTTCCTTTCCACCACACTGGGAAAAGCTCCTAATATGCCTTCATATTATATGAAGGAGCTGCTCAAAGACTTTCTCCCATCACACTAGAAGCAAGCGGGCACTAAATTTATAATAATATTAAATCTCCATAGGTCTCTGTAAGTAGACGCAAATGAAGTGCAATTGATTACAGTGAATTTCAGCAGCAATTTGATTACTCATAGTCAATTAACTCTATTAATGTTTACAAACTCCGTTTCAGCACAGGTCTAGGAAACTAATCTCCATCCCATTCTCACCAACAGTATTGCACTCAAAACAGCAACTTCTTGTGTCTTTCTAGGAGGCTCAAAGGTATGTCTAAACAGCAGTAAGCACCAACATCACCTTGTTCTTACAGTGACCGGGGCCATACACTGCCACCACACACAGACACTGTGGTGCGCATGAAACTTTGCTCCAGACAGCACCAAACTATATCCCTCTGTTGTTTTTTTTTTAATCCCTGAACTCAGTGAGCACAAGTATAAATGATGCAGGGTCAAGAGCTGACTGAATATTTGGAAACAGTAAGTCAATCAAAGAAAGCCCATTCCTTAGTTTAGAGAAATAAACCCAGGCTGCAATTCTAAGCATACACCAAAATACAGTGGTTGTTTTTGAGAAGTGTTGAATTTATTAGCACAATGATGGAAATTATAAACTTCTGATGCTTTTACATTTACAGGTTGCTAATCCCAAGCTACCAGAAACTTAACACATTTGGACAAATTAATTTATGAATAACTGACATTAGGTTCATACCCAATGATATCTCAAACTAGCTCTACTTGCCCAGCTGCTCACCAAAACCAGTGGCTGTCAATAGTAGATCCTTGTTGTTCTCTTGGCAAGGAAAGCCTCTGATTTTTCAGAAATGTAGTTATACCAAACACAGATTTTGCTCTCCAAAGCTTTTCACTAAGCAACAGCCTGAGCATTACTATGCAGGAAAAAATTACATATAATTGCACATAGAATTATTTTTTTTAGTTGTGCAAAATACAAGTAACTATTTCAGTGGAAATTCAACTGGGAGCATATACTTATATAAACGGGAGATTACACAACAATTTCCTAAGTATTTTTTTCCATGGATAAACAAGGGCCTAATGAGATCCTTAATAAGTACTTTCATATCACACTTGAAGTATGAGGATCACCGAAGTGTCTGTGCCTCAGCCTGCCAGGAGAAACCATGGTTAAGGATGGTTGGGGTTTTTTTGTTTTTCTTCAGTTGGTTGGAGGGTTTTTTGCTGTTGAAAATATCTGCCTACTAAGAGCTGAACTGAGGTCATCAAGTATTTATCATCAAGCTGGAAACGTGTCAAGTTGACATATGCTTTTTGAGAGCCTTCAAACAAAGGGCTACTTTTACAAGTAACCAAAATCCAAACAAAACTGTTTGCTAACCTATCCTTAAAATATTGTTCTAATCACTAAATGCACAAGAACCCTATATTTTTAAAATAATGAAAATAGGTTATGCAGTTGACTAAAAGCAAGTTAATGGGAGTTACTACATTATTTCTGGAAAAGATGTATCGGCTATTCATCTGCCCAAGCTTTTCAAGGAGCTTCCTCAAACAGCACCATACATGATCATACTTAGGATTGGAATGGATGCCATTAGTTGAAAACAGATTGTTTCTTGTAGCCAAATATTTTTCAAAACCAACAAAACCAAGACAATTCATTTGCATACATGTACAAAGACAGATAAACACAAAAAACACTGATATATTTCCACTGAAAAATATCTTTCCATAATAAAAGCTGGAAAGAATTTGCACTGCAATCAATCACAAAAAAAAAGTTTTCCAAGAAAAAAAAAATTATCCAAATGAGCATTTACTAGGTTTTGTTTTAATACTGTTACTACCATTAACTTCATTAACCAAGTTTTCATCAGCAACTTCATGTGTAGTGATATTGTGTAATACAAATGTCAAAGTTGCATGCCAGCTAAATTAGAATGCATTATGCACTTTCTGAATGATCTACGTCAAAGAGCTTAAGAAAAGCTGTTTCAGAAAGGAACAAACAGCTTAGCAAAATCAAATTTTCCATGTAGTTTGTTTTATGTTTTTCTCCTTTTTTTAAGGGGGAACAACACTGAACTTCACAAATTATTCCAGACAGCAACTGGAATCCATTCTGTTTTAGTAAGTGACAAGAGATTACCAAAATATAGGGACAGAAGAAGCTAAATTAAGTCACCCTACCATGCTGCATGTGAAGGACACCATCAAAGATACTTCTCTTGTTCCATTCAGAACAGCTGCTGTCTCTCAGGGTCTTTGTATTTGTTACAGGATAGACCATTTTCTCCATGGAGACAGTGGAATAGGAGTAAATATATTCTTTACATTACTTGGAGTTTTATTTTACTAATATAGTTGACTATATAAAGAAATAAATCCATCAAAAGGACAAGCTGGTCCTTAGCTGCTTCACATTCTGTATCATGCTTATGTGAAATGTACAAACAATTATAGCATAAAACCCATATTAATAAGACAAAACTTATGTTTATCACCATGAGAATAATACTTCTATCTGGAAAACCAGAAGACAAACTGATTTTCAAAAGTACAGATGATAGGTAGTAATCAGCACAACAAACTTGTCTTCAAGAACTTCCTTGTGAAAATGAACAATTATTAGGGTGTTCAGTTTTGCAATATCCTAGATTTTTGTATGTTCCCCTCCCCACCAAAAAAAAAGATAGTGTCACGTTTAATTTTGAGCATAAGTAATCCTACAGACCTCAGTAACAATTTAAGTGTTTAGACATCATCTGTTTAAAAGTTTTTAAAAGATATGCTGATGTGTAGATATATAAAACCTCATTAAATGGAGATATATTCAGAACCTTGCATTAATGAGACCTATATCAGGTTCTGCTAACACAAAACTAGTTAATGCATTTGCTATGGAGGAAGCATAGAGTGTCAAGCTAACAACCCAAATCTAAAGGGAACCAGGAAGGTCAGCTGTAAAATATAAGATGGGAAACTGAAAAACAATGACTAATGACTGAAATGTTTGAAAAGAATCAAACATGAAGGTCAAGTGAGAATGATTAATTCAAGGATATAAACCAGTACAGCACAGTGTATTTATATTGCACCTTCATAATCAGTGCTACAAGGTCCTTCGAAAAGAGGAAATTTAATTGGTAAGTGCTATCAGTAGAGACATGCCAGATTCACAGAATCAAAGGATATGAGCTTGGCAAATACAGAAATAAATACTACTAATTACTAGGTATCTTGTCCATCTATACACAAAAACAATATTGTAATGATGGCTTTGCCTGTTTCAGTTCCAGTCAGAGTTTTTCAACTATTAGTCATGCACATAAAAACACCCACAGAGTTTCACTGTGAGGAATTACCCCACTAGAAGGTGGCAAGGCAAGGTAACAGCCAAAGAATGAGGTCTTGCAGTCACCAGAATTCAAACTTCTTCTGAAGGGAGGAGCGTATGAGGAGCTAAAAGGTGCATGATTCAAGTAACCTTAAAAAAATAAAATACATATATATACAGACACATATATATGTGTGTGTATATGTATATAGTGACAACTTGCACCCGCCTCCTTGAGTCCTCTAAGTAAAAGCTAAACTAATCATGCAGCTGAGCACTTCAATACAAGATAAGTAACTAGAGGTTTTATTTAGCTTTTCGTGAAATCTTAGCTGGGCACTATTTTTATGGAAGAAATTCCTGAAAACTCAGCACTGTTACTCTATACAACTTGAGTAATCCCAACATTTCAGACAGAGAGGAGTCTCCATGTCCCAAGACTCCTCACATATTTTTGCTTTATAAAGCCCTGGTTGAAATAACTGTGTCAAATTTTGTCACAAGAAATAACTGTGGGCAAAGTATTTATTTCTGAAAAGTTAGCCTAAGAGTCATCATTTGGCCAGTTTTCAAGGAGCCTTCAGAATGCCTGTTGCTTCCAACAGAGGCAATTAAGGATCTTGACTGTGAAGGAGCGGGGTCCTGAAATACATTACCCAACTGAAGTCTGTCAAGCTCAGACACCCTCAAGAGCTTCAGCAAACATGTGGCTTTGCAGAGAAAAGCGGTGTATTTACATATGACTTTACAGTCTGCCACAAAATGTTTCTTACCTACCCTGTTTGAACATGTAATTCAGAGACACAAATATCTATAACCTCATCCTAACAGTCAATAACAACAACAACAAAAAACTCTTAACTGACTGCAATCTAAATCTCTACTTAAAAAAGCACAAAAGCACTCAAGACCCAGCAGTGTATAATTATTTTCTCAAGTTCTGTGTAACTAGCAGTTCCTCCCAAGAAGAATTTTGAAAAACAATCCACCAATCCTTCACAGTTTAACAGCAGCATGATTTCTTGCAAATATCCAACTGGTAACATTTTTGCATGGTAACGTGAATCTTTTTTGCAGTACTGTTCCACTGCACTAAGGGTTTTTTTTTTATTTTTGCAGCCTCCTTTCCTTTCTCGACCTTTTAAAGAACCGAAGGATGGAAAACCCATGATTTCAATAAAAGATTTCCTGCACGTTTTGAAAAACATAAGAGGAACAGACTTCTCACATCTATCAAGCAAGCTATATAAAAAACCTGAAAACCTCTGCATTGACTCCCACTTTTGGACACATGCAGGAAACAGGGAACACTGATACACTGACATGCAGTGTGCGCCGAGCCGCTTCCATAGCTATTTGTACTTACACGGTCTTTGTCATCGGCTACATCACAAAGAATGTCATCGAGATCTAAGATCCCACCATCCCCATGTTCCAGCCTATGTACTTGTATCCAGTAGTTTGGATCCTGCATAAAAGGACAAGAAAATAGTATCAGAGACCACATAAGAACAGAATATTCCACCATATAGTTAACATTACAGTCCTACAAATGCTTGAAGTTAAAACATCCATTTAGGTCATATTTCCGTAAACAAATGGAAACTGAGACGCAAGCCAAAGTTCTTTTTTTAAATTGCCCTAGATTAGATAGGTACTCTTCCCACTTTTATCAGTTCTGTATGAGTCACAGTTCCATCACTGACACACAGGGAGGGGAACAGCATTCCCAGTGTCACTGAATATATGCACTACATAAAAGGGGAACACATCATCCTCAAAATGAACTATCTCAGACAGTGGTCAACATGCACAAAACATTACAGAAACAGCCATAAATGTGTTGGTTTGGGTTTTTTTACAGGACAGCTATAAAAGGTGCAAACCAATATTTAAATGGTATCAAAGGGCTTTGTACCTGTGCTTTGGTGGAGTTGGTAGATGGGATATATACATCTTAAAAGAGCACTTTCCACATTTTAATTAAAAATAGATACACATACACACCATGCATACAAACACATATATATATGCATACATATGTGTGGGGGTTTGTGTACATGCATGTGTCTACCAGTAACTGGGAAGACTGGCTTTATAGTTTTTATTATAACTTTTGCTACAAAAGAAAACCATAAGGAATAAGGTGGTGTCCACAAAGTGTCTTCTACATATTGCTACATAACGTGCTATTCTTAAAAGGGTTGTTTTCTAACAGGGGAAAGTTGCACTGTGAACACACAACCTGAGCACGATACATAATCTTTTCTTGCTTCTGAAATACTCCCCCGTTAACAGTGCCAGTGCCCTGGGGTTTTATGTGTCTAGCAATAAGAGAACTTCCTTGCTTTTCATCCAGCAGGCAAGACTGCAGAAAGTGACTAATGTGAAGACTTTAGAACTTGCAACATCTTGTACAGTTCCTAACTTTCTAAAAATAGCAATTAGCATCACAATCTTTTCAGGTATCAGTGTCTAGAAGTAAAAAAAAAAAAAAAAAACCCACAACCAAACCAAAACCCACAGTGAACAAAAAAAAACAACAAAAAAAAAAAACCACAACACCCAAACAAACTACAATGATACCAAAAAACACTTGGAAAAAAAACCTTCCACTCAAAGAACTTGAAAATTATTTGATTTCTTAAAGGATGGAATAGAATAAGAAACAGGACAGCCAGAATTTCTCTAAATCCATATAGGCTTTTAAATCTTGACAGGACATGCTGCATGAAGAAGCATCAAGGAATATTCATTTTGGTTGTAATATCCTAGAACTCTGTTTATTTGCATGTGATATATATGCATAGGTCAAAGATTTCAGAGAAATTTTATAACCATGAGACTTACTTCATTGTTTGTGTAAATATATCCACCTGAAGTACTGCAGTAAATCAACATCATCATCAGATGTTCATATATCAGAATTGCATTTTACAGTCATTAGGCTAGTCATTTCAGAAATTAAATTACAGATTTTTTTCCTCTAATTTCTCTAAGTATTAAATATCATTACCTTACTTTTTTTTTCTAAGTATTTATTATACAATTAACTGATTTTTCTAGTATATGGCTTTTCCCCAAACAGCACTTACTGTTGCAGCACATTACAGAAAATAATTCAGAATCCATTTTTTAAAGTATAAATTCAGCATTAATTAAAAATAGTACTATGTTCTTCACATTGTCATGCATACAGAGGTGCACATATAGCTACACAATGCAAAAATTTACTTTGTAAGAAAAGGTATGTAATGCAAGTACTAGGATAAACTTTTGTTAAGTTTTTAAGTGTTAGTGGAGTATTCAGACACGGCTGGAAAAAGCCTTTTGCATACAGAAGAAATCCTTCAAAGTTCCTTAAGTCTAAACAAATTCTAAAAGGTATGTCCACTGAAGAAATGTCTTTGTAAACTCTGCTCTTAAGCTAAAAGAAAAGAGAATCCCTCATCCTCCAGCCCATTACAAAAATCTCCTGTCTCTCATACCTACACCAGAGACTGAAACACGGTTGGGAAGACCTAGGGTTTGGAGACACAACAAAACTGACACACTAGGAAGCATCTTGCATTCCTAAAGGACTAGATTCAGGTTTCCTCTGCTAATTTCTCCATCTCAAAGCCAAGTCAGAATTGAACCATAAGCCAGGTTTCACTGCAGAATCAGAAATGGAAAACCTAGTTCAGGCTTTAAGAGAGCCTGTTCCCTCATATGTCGCACACTTCACCATTTTTGTTTGCATCACTTCATCTTCTTACTGAAGAATGGAAACATTAAAAACAGAGAATTGCAATGTTGGCTCACTGACTAGACTACATCCACCAAAATAAACAGCACACAAATTGAAACTACAATTACAAAATTCCTTATCCTTATGTTTTTCTTCCTACCAGAAGTATTTCCCACTCCAAGGCAAACGTAAGAAAACATGCACGATTATAGAATCAATAGTAGAAACACCCACTTCTAAAGCATTGTTGTGCTACTTCAGCATGGACAATCTACAATAAAAATAGCTTTGATATATAAGCTGCATCACTTTTGCTAATTAGTTCCTTTAAAAGTCTCTTGATATTGCATAAGAAGTTTTAGATAGACTTCATTTTTCCTCCATCACCTGTTTGTTGTGCCATAGCCTGAACTGCTCTGGTCGCTTTTCCTGTCAGACAAGGTCCTGATACAAAACAATACGTTAGCAAGACTAGACAAGAAATACATAAAACTAGTTTGGCAAGAATTTACTCTGGCAGGATTTGGTAAGTAAATATGAAATAACAATGAAACTTTTCATTAAAGCCCTCTCCAAACTTCACAGAGCAGTCCTTCTCTTGAGGCCCTTTTACCCTGTTAAAGGTTTCACATAAATCAAGGGTTTGGTGGGGGAGGCTTGGGAGAGGTACTCACATTGGTTACTCTGTGCTTAAAAAAAAAAACAAATAAATAAAAAAAATGTTTTTACCATGTTAAGAAAATCCAGTTATTTATGGTTCCAGATTGTAACAACTAATTCTATGAATTAACCAACCAAACAACATAGAAACACCCAATCTGCATAAATGTTCACATTTAAATTCCTATTCTGTGTTCCTTCTACAATGAATATATGTTGTATAAATACGAGTCAGTTTGTATGCTCTGTTTGCCAAATACAAAAGAACCTGGACCCAAATTAACACTGATTCGAATTCGAGTACTACCACATCGACGTTACAAAGGTATCTGTATTCACAGCTTGGTCAAGTTGTATTTCTCGATCGAAGCCAGTAAACAGACACTCATTCTTGCCTACGCAATAGCAGTAATACAGTCTTCAAGCATTTTCTGAAGCAGTCAAAAATACTGTTTTGGCTTAGACCAGTTACTGAGTCATAAAGTGGAAATTGGCAATTAACAGAGTTTACTGGAGTTTGCACAACTTCATCTGCAGGGTAAACAGGAACAATCACCCCTTCAGGACACCCAAAACACCTTCGGGGTCACCCTCTCTGGGTGGCAGCACCAGGCTCCCAAGTGAGATCTCAGGAAGGAGGGACTGGTTCCAACACTCACCCACCACAGAGAGATGACCTGCTCAGGCCATGTGCAACAGGGTGCTTACATCAATGGAAAAGAAAATGTCTTGTAGTTATAAAACAAGAAAAATGCAAACTATATTGAGTCTACAAAAGTCAGTTTGTATAAAGATGAAATAAAAATTACTCAGAAGCTTTTCAAGAAACCTGCTTCAGAGTTGTTCTCATTTAAGAAAACATCCCTGAAGCAGACACTTTAGTGGTGTTTCAAAACTGAATTTGTATATTACAAATAGATTTTCAGTTTGCCAACAAAACAAAGCCACATTTATATTCTCTCACTGTTATGATTGTGTAAAAGAGTAGTGCACTCTCCAGATCTGCAATACATTTAGATATAAAAACATGCTTTGATAGAAAACATTAGCTACACTGCTCCACCAATGTGTAAATTAGCAATGTGCAATTATTTTTTAAAAGCTGTATAGATGCCTTTGTCACTTGTTCATGCAGAAGAACTAGCAAGTTCACTTCATTGAATAAAAGGATAGAAGTAATGCTAAACCTGATTTATAATATCTTCATTTAAATATTGCATCACTCAGCTCAAGTCTAAGCAAGTCAGATCTCCTGTTTCCTGTGTACACCCATTTAACTATTCTACTTGACTATGATTATAAAGGTTCTTACAATTTAAACTCATGAGCACTACATTTTCTGCTCCAAAGACCTCTATAGTGGAAGATAAATGTTTGCTAAGTGAACACCAGCACTGAGAGTGGAAGCAAGAGCACACTACAACAGCAGTAAAAATGCAGCCATTCATATTCTGTTTATTCCATACAACATGACAACTCAAAAGCACAAAGGAAAAACTGAGAAAACCATTTAGTCTAAGTAATATCATTCAGTATTCTGTAGCTAACAATTTTATGTTCCCACATAATGAAAACAAGGACCATATGTGGAAGACAATATCTAGAAAATGGAATGGGTTCTGCAATGGGTTCTTATTAATGGCATCGAAAGATTTCTAGTTCCTTTAGATCTAAATAAGTGTATTGGTTTTTGCAAACGTACCCTTCCCAAAAATATATAGAAGCATTTAATATCAAAAGCTACAATAAATATGATTATTCTTTGAAATATTTTGTCCACATCATACCACAAGAGTGCACCACAAACTTCTTTGAAGTAGCCATCTATTTAACAGAAAGCAGAAAATTGGGCTCCTAAAAAGCCTCTTAGTATATATAAATTATGCCCACTTCTATGATTTAATCTCACCTGAAGTCAAAAGACTACTTTATCAGTATGGCTGCAAATACATCGTTAGGGGTGGGATGTGAGGGGAAAATTTCTTGTGTTCGGTTTGAAGCCCATCAGAGAGCACTACTGGGGGAGGACAACAAGCCCATCCCAACTTGGGTTTCCCAACTGCAGCTTTCACTGGGGTGCAGACCAACTGTGGTTGTCACTACAATTTATTACACATCTTGAAATCAAGTAATTCAGTTTAAAACATTATATTTTCTAATCTGGTCAGGCCAGAAAAGTATTTCTTGCCACAGAGCAGTGTGGGGAACAGACTGATTTTGCCAAGCTGAGCTCACCAAGGCTCTGTGCTTATCACACATCATCCTTCTAAAACTGAAATAATTTAAATTTAGATATCATTTATAGCTTTTTGCTTTAAGATCATTTTCAGTACACAGGTCCTTAATGATTGTTAAAAAACACTGTCAGCTGGAGTCATACACAGCTACTTCAGTGTAACTCTCTAAAGAAAACGGACTCGCCACCAGGACGAGTGAAAGTGCAGAATCAGATCCAAGTAACTTCTCGTTTATAAATGAGAAGATAAAGGGAAAGTAAGTATATGATTTCAGTTTCTGCTTAAAATCATCTTGAATCTAAGACAACACGGCCATGTATGTGGCTATTTTCGCTGTTTTGAGTCCCTTGAGAACAGATAAAGCCTTTGTGGCAAAAGAGTACACACAGATCAAAACCAACTAAATCATCAGGCTGGGGTGTGTACTGGACTTGTCTGTTCAGCAGCATATGGCACTTGGGCGTGTTAACATAGTCTGAAAGAAAAATAATGGTTAATAAAAAAGGAATATATCTGACAATTTGCCAGTGAATTAATTCATTTCCCTGTCTAGCTCTGTGCTGCAGGAGGGAACCGTCAAAACAAGCAGTCAGGTGCCAAAGGAAAGCCATGAATGCTCGCAGTGTCAGCTGGATTCCAGTTACGTTCCACAGCCTGATAAGCTGGCAAGAACAAGTCCCGGGGTTTGAATTGCATCTTCTTCCCGTCACCTGTCTCGAATTTCAGGCACAAAGACCTGCTGCATTACATATGACAGCAGCAATGAGAAAATCAGCTTCAACAACGATTGCACTCCCTAAAGTATTGATGCTGCACCACAGACAGTTGGCAGTAATGATACAGCATAAGTACATTCACCATCTCTGCAAGGGCACAGGCTGGCAAAATACTTAACATCAACGAAAGTAGCTCCATAGAGCTCAGAAAGCAACTGATACCTGTAAGAACTCTTAGGTTACCAGGTGATGAGTTCACGGGACAATTACCTTTTCCATTTGTGACAACATTCGATCTGCAATCACTCCCCTCATAACAATTGTACACCACGTTTACTCCACCTTTCCCTGTGTCCCATGAAGTCAAAAAAAACAGGGCTACGGAAGCCTACAGAAAACAGCCGAACTCCGTACAGTACAAAATAAGCTGTAAAACTGCTCTTTGTTCTGGGGGTGTACCACACTAACATTTATTTCTTGGAATTTTGTATTGCTAAGAAATAGGGATACACACCCAGAAAGGTTATAAATCGTGCCATTACCAGCAGGTTTGGTCAGGGATTCAACTTTTTGAAAAACACAAGTGTATATAAAGTGTCTTCAACCAGGAGGTATACAATGATCCCAGATACAAAACAGTTATGAAAAAAGAGAAAGACACGCAAGTCTGATCACTGAAACATCTTGTTCCACTTTTACAGTCACCCAATGCTTTCCTAGCCTCACTGAAAAGGGCTTTAACTTACCAGAAATCCAAGAAAGACAAAATCTGAACATCTGGCCAATATCACTCTGAGACACTGAAATGTCAGAAAGGGTGTTAACAAACTAAAAAAAATGTTAGGTTTTGCATGCCTCCTGCATGTCCATTTTCAACAACAACAGTACTCTAACTTAAAAATTGATCACATTATCACTTTCATTCCTCACCATATTAGTCTGACAGCCAAAAGAATGAGCCAATTAGTCATTCACTTCAGCAATTAAACATCTCCTAAAACCCACTACATTGAAATAATATGGTCAGAAATCACTGGAACACTACCACATATGAAGTTGTGATGGACTACTGCTGGAGCACAAAAAAGTCTCAAAGAAATACTGGATCTTGCT
>JAVJGJ010000047.1:65268239-65280424 GCA_035590215.1 Microhierax caerulescens | reverse complement strand
CCCAGAACTGAACACAGGATTCGAGGTGCGGCCTCACCAGTGCTGAGTGCAGGGGGACAGTCACTGCCCTTGTCCTGATGGCCAGACTGTTGCTGATACAGGCCAGAACACTACCGGCCTTCTTGGCCACCTGGGCCAGATGCTGACCAGCATCGCCACGTCCTGGGGTTCTGGCTGCGTCCATGGGTCCTGAAAACCTAGTCCAAAAATATTGCACTGAAAACATTGCTCATCGTCAGAACTAATGACTTCAGTGGCATTTCTTCACAGCACACAGCGCTCTGACCACTAGGAGGTGCCACCACCAAAGGGCAGGTCCAGGCTCCCGAGCAATTTGCGGATGCCTGGACTCTGCTGATAGCACCAAGTCAGGCACCCATAAAAAAGAAGTTATTTCGTGCTGCCACTAGGATGCACGTGGCAACCAACCTTGAGGATTAATAAATGAAGAATAAAGCTTTACATCTGGCTATGAAAGATTAACACATTTTCACCATGACTACTGATTCTTTATGCTGTGCACAGTTATTTTCTGTTTGTTGCAGAGGAATTAAATATTCAAGAAAGATATACTGAGTGGAGTGACATTGTATCTCTGAACTCCCTCATGTCCCTGCTGTGAGCGCTGAATAACACTGTCCTGCCCAAACTGCAAAATAAAACTTTCACATGGGATTTATCTGTAGGAAAATAGCAGACATCTATCCAAGCACTGTCACAAACTACACAAGTAAGGTACAAAAAAAGTGTGCTTTTCAGATTATTTTGCTGTAACACAGAGTTTACTCCATAATCTGCACTAAAATACAACCAATAATGCAACAAAAGCAGTTAATCAATTGCAATTTGTAATTATTTGTATTAACTCCAGGTGACATACGAATTAGAGTAATGAAGCTCGTGAATATATAGTGAAAGGTACTGGGTATAATGGTGCACAATCATCTATGCGGGGAGATTAAAATTTAGGCAACAACTCTGAAGAAATGCAGAACATCTTTGCATTGCAGCTTGACAAATGAACCATGGGTGAATTCGATGAAAGAGAGATGTGCTCTCTGTTCCTTCCAAAAGCTTATCCTTTACCTCCATCCATCAATACAGCACTGCTTGGATTTAAGTTTTCAAGTTTTTTTCAGCCATTATGATAGCTCTTCAAATTCAGTACTAGGTTTAGCTTGGAATAATGGATTTTACTAGAATAAACATCCACATATGTATGTCTGCACATACTTATATATTGTAGGCTAACATGTATGATTGATCTATGTTGATAAAAAGAAAAAAGTGAGTCTGGTAAAGCATTTCAAGGTAAGACTTAGGACATAAGCAGAAGTATAGTTGTCTACCCTAGTGACATCCAGCATGAGATGAAGAAATTAATTTATTCTGAAATGTACTAGAAATTAGATTTCCATTTGGGGGTCATTAATATCAAGCACCATAAAAGATGGAAACAAACAATTTTGAAATATGCTCCCAAGTGGGCACAGTCAGTTAATCAGGTAGTATCTGAACTCTAAATAATTATTAATATAGAGAGTTGCAAAAACATTATTATATACAGTGCCTCACATTTCCAACATGCTGTAAATTACGAAGAAAAAATATGAAATGCCTCTCCTTTCTGATGACTGCATTATTCCTTTAGGAGTTTATAAGTCAAGGCTTGGTGGGTAGGACTTTGCAATATAAACAGCTTCACTGAACCATGAGGAAGGAATGCACAAGTTATTTGAATCACAGGAAAGTTTATCTTTATTTAGGTTAGTTATGGTATCTTCTGTTTCTGATAGGATTTAGAGTTTTAGCAGCTCCCCTGCCACCTGGTCAGCCATGCACAGGGGCACCCACAAGCTCTCCCTACCCCCTCCACAGTTCCTGTAAGTGGAGGTGCATGTGGGAAGAGATCCCCCATGCTCCCTGCACCACACCACAGCAGCACACATGAGCAGCAGGTTGCTTGGGCACCACCGGCTGCCTACATAGTAACTCCCTGTCCCGTTTAGAGAAGCAACTCATCTGTTGGATCAAGCTGGTATATGGCACAATTAAAGTGGCAAACATGCTGAAAAACACCTACAGATCAGCACTGGGTCCCAGAACCCAGAAGAGATATGAGGAGCCTTTCTACTGATTTGTGTTGTAGGAAAACCCTGCTAATAGTGAGTGGGGGACTGAAAGGTTCGGGAGCTTCCACTGTGCCCTATAAAACTGCTCCCAGGACTACAAACATATTCCCTTCATTTTTTTCTCCGCATCTGTGTGTGCATTTCAGCTCATACAAAAAGCTTTCCACATTGCCTAAGCAGGCTGACGTGAGACCAGAGGAACCCTGCACACCAGTCTCACCCGTAAGGATCAGGCACCTGTGGAACATACATAACTTTGTTTAACATACGCCTCTGCACACACACAGAGGTGCCTCTGGGTCAAACCCACCAAGGAAAATTGGTTTCCAGTTAGCATCTGCAAAAGCAATGTGGAAATAATCATAGCAGCGTGTTAATTTATCTGTTACATACTTTTCAAGATATTTTAACCAAAACAGGCCTTATCTTCATCTCTAGGGAACCATTTTTAGCAACAATATTTAGCTATTATTTTTCCAAACTGCCCAATCTTTTTGAAGCAGTATAATTTCAATACCTTCTTGTGGTACTGATTTAAGTGTGTAGTCACTCATTTCTAAACAAGCCCAGGGTTTTCTGAAATTTTAAAAACAATCACTATATAAACTCAACTACTATAATCATGATTATTTTATAAGTTAAATAAAAACAGATCTGTTGATCTCTTTGGATTCAGGGTTCTGATTGCTGCTAATCCAGAGCAGGAACTGTAATGCAGCACTTCACATTATGGTGAAGGAGGGAAAATACTTTAAAACCTGAGTCCTAAAAATCGCTATCTCAAGAATTAGTTGTTTTGTTTTCAAAGGTATTCATAACTTCTAAAGATAAAGACTTTTTAAAAAAATTGATCCTGACTTAACCTTAGATTTCCCATGGCTGTACTCCTACTGTCTGACCACGCTGCAAGGCATTACCATGTTTAAGATTAAATGCAGTTAGCACCATAGCAGGCTAGATACTGACCAGGAAAACACAGAATTAATGCTGAGTGCTACCAGCTCCACATTTTACCTCTCTTGCTACGTCAGTTTACAAACATGTTTTGTTCGGAGGTCACCACTTACCGTTCCTCCTTGTAAATCTGCAATAATCCTCTTTTTCAAATCAGTAAGTAAGCTCAGGCCTGGTCTAGGCTTGAGGTTAGCCCCACCTTAACCAGAAGAAACCAGAACCCCACTCCCACACTTCTGAGTAGTGATGAGAGCCCATAACACAAAAATCTTAACTCCTCTCCTTGCCCTGAGCCCTCTCCTTCCCAGTGACTCTCTTCACTTTCTAATTCCTCCCTCAATCTCATTTCCAGTTTTGGACTTTGGTATAAGTACCAATAATCACCTGCCCCCCATGGCTGCTGAGTACACCGCAACCTTCCCTCTTCCTCTGGCTTCTCAAAACCCGCTCCTCTCCATCATCCGCTTTTACTTATGGCTCACCACCACTTCCATACCTGGCCAGCAGTAGAAATAGACCAAGACGCTAAAGCAAACACAGATAAATACTGGAAAAAAATTATTTAAGAGCACACCTCTTCCATTTACTACACCAGTATTCCTTCCAAACTGATGCTGCAATACCCTCACAGACCGAGCTGCATTAGTGCCCATCAATATAAGCCAAGCTTGCCAAGGTAAACCCTGAAAATAAATCCACTAATGCAGGACGACAGGGGTTAGCATTGAAAACCTCCTTTCACTTCCTTAGTTATCTTCTCCCTTGTCACCTCCAGCGACAGCGAGCAGCTAACAGCAAGCAGTACACTGAACTCCAACCCATTACACATCTTTCAAAATTGCTTAAATCTCAAACAGCATGTCTGCACTCGTCAAAATTAAAGCAGAAGACTTTATTAAGAGAGAAGCAAAACCAGCTAGTCTTCCTGACCAGAAAAGAAAGCAACAAAAAATAACCATGAAAACCAGTGAAGCAATGCCAAGCCCTGTTTTGAACAAAAGATAAACCTTCAAGTCTTCTCAACTGAGCTTTGAGTATATTGTATAGCAAATCGTAAAAACTGCCTAATTTTTTGAGCTCAGGACACCACAATTTATATCTCTAGAGGTTTTGATTCATGTAAGAATGATAAAACACTCCAGTGTTCTTTGACACAACTTATAATGTGGTCTAAACTAAAAATTCCCATCTTTGTAACAGAGTCAACCTTGGCAGAAGATACAGAGAAATTATTGCAATTGCATGCAGAGTAACAATGTTAGAAATACACTGAAATGCACCATAATATTCCATCTAGAATTATACCTTCAAGGCCTGTAAAACCCAGGTAATTATCTTTCTCCTCTTCTGTTACACAAATTAGAGAGTATCCACCTCTTGGACAAACCTGAGTTTGAAACCTCATTTCTAGTTCTTTGTGTGCTTTGAGAAACTGACTTTACTGAAAATGTTTTCAATGTAACAGTGCAATTATATTACATATATATATATATACACACACAGACACATATATGTACAGAATTGAGAATTCTTCACAACTAATGGCAGAAATTTCACATAGGATTGATTAAAAAAATTTTAAAAAATTAAAAAACATTTTTAAAAACAAAAAGCATTTTTTTAAAAAAACAGTATTATTCATTTATGTCCAGCACGTATGCTCACAGAAAAGTAGTATGTTTTAAAGTAATGCAACTTCTATTTTCTGTACCCAGCTCCTTTAAAACAAATACTGTATATTTGAGACTAAGAAGAACAAGCAGCAAACTGTGCCAAATAAGCTGTAGGAAAAAAACAAAAAAAAAAAACCAACACAGGTTCTTAGAAACAACACAAATATTTTTTTCCCAGAAAACATGTTTATATTGTTCACCTGGTATCTCTCCATTTGGTACCCCACCAAAATAGAGACAGAAGAAGGTGCTAGCATCTCTTGTTACCTTTGAATGATCAGTGCATAAATAATGCTGTTATGTACATTGAGACAGTGGTTTAGGCAACACTAACAAAAAAAAACCCAAAAAAACAAAAACTGCTTGCTGTTCTGTAACATAGTAGAACAAAAAGAAAGGAGCATGATAAATAGAAATAGATTAAAATATGGTATCTTTTTGACTCTTTTAGTGTGTGTTTTAGACAGCATACACTGACAGCTCTGCAGCCAGTACTGCGTCAAGCTAACCAATGTTTTAAACCATTTCATCTAAGCACAAGCCTCCATTCACGTCTTTTCGCAAAACACTTCAGATTAATTGATTTAATTTTGCAAGTTTTCCCCTCTAGCAACAAACAGGCCTTTGTCTTGTCTCTTCTACATTAGTAGCAACAGCACTGGTAAAAATACAATGAAAGCTGCAATAGCTGGGATTAAAAAAAAAAAAAAAAATCCCTCAGTTTTTTAAATAGCAAGATGTCTGGACTGGCAGAAGTTTGCAAGCATCAAAATAACAGCCTTGTGTGTGTATACATACACACACACACTTTCTCTCTCTTGTACATAAAACCCACTCTTCAGTTCCTAAAGCCAAGAATACTGTTCTTAAAGAGGGAATCTACCGCAGAAGATTTTTGTATTTGGATTCTCAGCTTTCTGTCAAGCTCTGTTCTGAGTCAGAAAAAGAATTATGTATGCTTACACAACTGAAAATGTTAAGTAAAAGAAAATCTTTTCTTGATTTTGGAAAAAAACTTTCCAAAAGCCAGAACAGGCAGTTTCGTTCTCCAGGAACAGAGGGGCTTGCTTTCTAGTGGAGAATTCAACTCAGCAGAAAGTCTTACAGCTACTTTTATATGCTTTTTCCTACAGGCAAGTTACTCGCAACGGTGTGCAGACTAAAGCCCCAGCACAACTGCACACACAAGTCAGTTATACACAACACCTAGATCGTCAGCTGGGGACCGAGCTGCTCCATGGCTGTACCAGACAGGCTGCTGCAAGAATTCCCAGGGAAGATCCTAGCCTATATATAGCGGAGAGGTCATGAACTTTCTTTCTTTGGTAAGACAGGGAGCAAGATCTACCGGCTGCAAGCTACAGATAAAGCTGGCCAGGGGCCTTTGCTGTCTTTGAAGTAGGCAGCATTTCCTACTCACGGCCCCATACCCCTTCAAAACTAAAGGGAGGAGGGGAAGAAAATCAAAGTTTTGCTGGATTTTTATGCACCAGTGCTGAAGAAAAGGGAGAGGCAAGAAACGTATTCATTTAGCCCTCAATTGAAAAACCAGACTGTTTATACGAGTAGATGTAATAGATCGCATGACCATAAAGTAGGTGGGGGGACACAAGCCGAGCACACGCACAGCAAGGCAGGAGGGATTACACTCACTCGGCTGTTGTGAATCACACAGTGAGTCACAGCAACACCCTCAGCTAGGCCAAACACATGCACAGATTTCATCAGGTTTGCGCTGAGCAGTAAAATTCAGCCCTAGCAACATTTTATTTTGCTCATACCTGTTCAATCCTTCCTATTTTCTAAAAGGCTGATTTTATTTCACGCTGTTCTTTTACATAGCATACAGGTTGTTACACTAGGAATGCAGTTCCCTTTCTGTACAACACAAAAATTAGCAATAGAGTAAAATTTCATCATTTGAAAGAAGAGAAATATTTTAGGCAGCTTAGAGATACTAGGAATCCTCACCCTTAGGAAAAAGTTTTCTTAAATGCAAGCTTCTTGAAAACCAAATTTGAAGTAAAAAAAGTCAGTTTTGTAAAGCTTTCATTTTCTAGGATATACACCAGTGTCAGTGATGAAGACATCCAACATCTGAGTTGAGACGCAGCTCCGTGGAATGCTCTGCAGAGTGTGAGCTTGCTGCTGAACCTCCTACTTCCCAGCTAGGCATCCTGCCCCACAGAGACTCCATCTCTGAGACAGCCCTCTCATGTATTTTAGGTAATAGTTTTTACAAAAGCTGCCTCTTGCATTGAAATGCTGTAAAAAACCTAAAATCTGACTTCTTTTCACACAACAGAAAATTTATTCCCTAGCTAGTTCTATTACTTAAAACCACGGTGGTTTCAAAATTTACTTAGATTTAGGAAAAAAAAAAAAAAAAATCAAACAGTATTGGACTCAAAACTTTCAGACCTCTCAAGCTCATACAAAACATTCTTTTCAGACTGAGTATATCAGATAAGATCAAACATAATACTGTGATAGTCAAACATTCTCCTAAATTATAAAGACAGGGGCAAGGGATATATATTCTCTTGAACTCTGGAATTTTTCATGCTTCCTATGAGAAGTATAATCTCGTTTTACATACGATAGAACATATTCAAGCTGTTCTCTGCACTGGTCTGTAAATAAGAGTAAAAGCAGACATGTTTATGCTATTAATTAATCCAAAACAAACCATATATTGTAACAAGAAACAAATCAATTGGAATTTAGCACACTGATGTTTTAAAATTACTTATACCCTCATAGCACATTAAATGTAATAAAAATTCTTATACTTTACATTTTAAAATAAATCTTAGCTGGATGATTCATTTATAGACATTAAAAAAAAAAATTAAAAGAAAGTATTTCCTTGAAATTATTAGCAGTCCACCACATGACCTTTGATAAGCTACACATCTCTTTCAAGGTCCACAGGAAAAAGGGCATGTCTTCAAAATAGCTACTCTTCCAAACAAACAAAAACAACGTGCTTAAGCTTTCATACTCACATGTGCTCAAAAGACCAAGGTTACACTGAAACAATAAGATCAATGTATCAATGACATACATCAGAAATAGTTCCATAAGTAATTATGTCTGCATATATTACTCTGTACAGAATTATTCAGGATGCCTTGGTCACAAATAAAAAAAGATACCTGTATTTTGATTCATACCACCATCTTGATCAAAAATGATAAAAAAAAAATCCCAATTACTTTTGCTTTAGGTCTGTCAAACCTCAAAATCCAAAGACATTTAACTGCAAACCTTTACTTTGAGCTCACTTTTTTTGTGTGCATCAAAAACGGGCGAGGCTATAGGTGCTTACTGAAAATGCAGAAACAGGGTTAAGGTGGGGTGCACAGAGCGCACCCAGCTCAGCTCGAAGGTGCAGGCAGCAGAACTGCAGCTGAGCAGCAGCATGGGCAGTGCAGGCAGTGTTGCCCATGACGTTGTGGTGATGCAGAGGAGAAGCTCAGTGAGATGTCCTCCTCTTCCTCCACTCACAGCTTATTACTGACATTGCCACAGTAGCTAGAGATTTCAGTGGGAACCAGAGTCCTACTTTCCCAGAGATGGAGCACCTGCCTGGGAAAACTTACAGCTCATAGCTGATCTACTTGAAACTATACTGACCTACCTGACTGACTTTCCTAAAATTCATTTAATTATTTCCAGGTAAGATTGCATGTGGACAGGGGTGTCCCACAAGTAAGAGGTGCCCATAACCTGTCAATGCAAAGTTAGCTACTTTTAATTTTGGAACAGGCATATCCACAGCCTCTTTTGGTGCAAGCTCAATGAAATGAGAAACACTTCCCATCACTCTGATGGGGCTGAAGTACAGCCTTCATATCCGTTACACGCTTGCATTACATGGCAGAAGGGCTCTCTCCCCTTGTTTCTCTCTTTCTTTGCTCCCCTGGCTGCCTCTGAAGCCAAAAGAAGAAAACAAAAGAGGGCTTCAGACGAGAAGTAAACATTAGTATACTCTACCCAGCAGTAGTAGAGTTTGGGGTCATTACACAAACCAGTGCCATTGCAGCCCCTTCAAAACCTGGGGATTTTGTCCCACACCAAGAAGCCTTAAGAGTCTAAATTCTATGGATGAGCCATGGGTTAGCTGGGGCAAGCAGGAAGGAGGGCAGAGGATGCAGTTCAGTGGGTGATGCTCAGCCAGCTTTTCAAGATGTGCAGAAGCAGCTTCAAACACAGCACAGTGAAGTCACATGAGAAGAAGAGGGAGAACAAGGGGGACCCCAACAGAATTAGTCATTACTAACAGATATCTGCCCTTTAAAGAAAAACTCATCATCATTTCAACCAAACTCTGGAAAATATAGTTTGTTTTTGGACTTAACTCACAGCTCAAATTTTCACAGTGCAGCTCAGACACAGAGGAGATAATTGTAGGGGTTTGTGCTTGTATTTGGTTTTAGAATACTTCTGACTGTTTCAAATCTTAAAGGCGAAAGGGAAAGGTTACTCAAAACTTTCTGTTTCTTACAGTCTCTTTTGATTACAGGCTAAAGCCAAAAGACTATCCTGAAACGCCAAGATAAATGTGTAACCACATAATTGGTCTGGCACAAATGGCACTGAAGTCACAAGAAATACCCCCAGCTCCAGAGAGATTCAGCCTGTGCTTGAGCACCACATTAAACTCTCGTTTACTGTTTGCCCGAAAAGCCATATGCACATGCCACAGGAATGTTTTGTCAGGCTCAGGCAGTGATGGTGGACATCAAGACCCCAATACTTCCAAGACAGCTATATAGCACAACTGCATTGTTCTTCTTGCTCACCCTCAGCAAGCACTTCAACTTGCCACAGAGGTACAGCCTACAAACTTTAGAGGAGGAAGAATCTCTTCTCTGACACAAAAAAAAATGATTTTTTAAAAAAATTATCTGTATACAAACCTGTTGGTGGAGACCTAACATGAAGGGAAACCTCCCATATTCCCTCCTCCTGCCAGAAGTCCCTGGCATCAGGAGACATAGGCAAGGAGGGTGCTTAATGGTGGGACTTGATGATCTAAAAGGTCTTTTCCAACCTAAACACTTCTATGATTCTGTGTTTTATTCTAGCAAAATTCTTGCATGGTATGTCTTTACAATGGGTCAATGTTAACAAACATTTGCAAAATTTTGAACTTTAAGTACACAAGAAGCACTCAGGAAGCAAAGTAAGTACACAAATTTCAGAAGTACATTTGATTCTTAACCCACGGGACAAGTAAAGAGGAAAACTGTCATTCTGCTATAAAGCAGGTATTGCGCTGTGATACACAGCAGTTGGCACATTTGAATAAGTAATGAAAGCATGTCATTATATGTAAGATGTCTATATAACAGCAAGCTCATCAGTTTATATGACTCCCACCCCTTCACCAAATGAGAGCAGATCCTGTTTGACAGCTAACAGGAAACTCGGACATACCACACACAACTTTGGGGACAGCAGGGATAAATTAAGGAATTTCAGTGTAGTATTATAACCCAATGCAGGACAGAAACAATTGGAGGTCATATGTGATGTTCCCCACCACCACAGTACTGCCTGCCCCTGGAAAAACATCACTGCGAAGGTCCAAGCCACCCACATGTTCGTTTTTCTTTATATACATTTTTGTTGCTTACTCTGTTCCTGATTATGCTGATAAAAGCATTTTGATTACTGTGGTTGAATTAATACTAGAAAATGTTTTGGTTTTTTTTAAAAAAAAAAAAAAAACAGACAAATTACTTTGTAATTCATGATACAGATTTTTTTTTTTCCCTGCCTACTTTTGGAAAGCAGAAGGGAGAACAGGCACACTTAAGAATGCAGTAGTTACCTGTCAGTCTTCAAAACAAAATGCTAATGCTGAGACACTTGGGGTAATTTATCCATGCCCCACCACAAGCGGCAGCCTGGCCTGGCCTCCTGGAGCAGGCAGCACAGTGACTGCAGGGATGGGGAAGAGGAGCTGCAACAGGGCTGCCCAAGCCACGGGGAATGGAGGGGAGATGGATGTACCTGACAGGCTGGACAGGGAAGCACATTCCCCTCAGGATAATATGGCATCAGCAAGGCTCAGATCACAACGCAGAGACCCCACTGGATGAGATGTGGCTCTCCACACACCTAACGCTGACCCATAGCCAACGCAGCCTACCCCTATGAGTGCTGTGACAGTGGCCCCTGGGAATACAAGCCCATTAAGCAAGCCCATTGTCCCCAGGCCTCCCCCGGCTCTGCTCCTGCTTCCCCTCAGTACGACCTGGGTCTTTCTTTTTGCTATTTCTTGTCTCCTCACTTGGTTTTCACATGCTCTGCAGGTAAGTGGCTTCCAAATGCTGCCTCTGCAGCAAAGTGACGCACACCGGGGAAAGCGACACCGGCAGTAGCAACGACTCAGGTTGGCTTTAACAGCTATAAAGTAGCCTCAAATTCAACCAACGGGCACTCTGTCCAACAGTACCAATAGCCCTCAGTCTGCTGGATGGTAACTGCTATTCCTCCCGCCTAAGCCAGCACACTGGGACCTCAGGTAAAAAGAGCAGTGAGGCATGGAGGCCTCCTCCGTTCTGCCGTGGGCTATCACAAAACATACATGTAAGGGACGATAGGAAGCTCAGCAGGAATTTCACTGTAGGTTGGCAAAGGGTAACAAGATCCTTCCCAACTTCCTCCCCTCTCCTATTGAAAAAAAAAAAAAAAAAAGTCTAAGTCACATCGGGTTTTCCAAGTCCTCTGCCAAGCAAGGCGTACAACCATGCAGACCAAGGAAAAGACACCACAGCAGAAATCACGGATGCATACTTACCTGTCTCTGGGGGAAGAATAAACCCATATGCTACAGCCACCATAAACCAGGTGATCATAGATCACCAGGCCACAAATGGTCTTCAATATGCTCAGAAATACACTACCCAAATACTACACTGCTACTGAGCAGCTGGTTTTAGACACTGCATCTCCACCACTTACCAGAGTCCTTCCCAACAGGAGTCATTCCCAATAAAACGCACTGTTGAGGCTTGCAACATGAATCCACAAAGAGCTCCTTACATATCATACTGGAAAGTAAAATGCAGAGGGGAAAAGGCAGTCCACCCAGGCAGGGTTAAGGAAGACCACCCAGTGATCACGTCCACCCCGTTATTTCAGTGATCCTTAAGACAAAACACCCCCCAACCACCCGAGCTCCAATGTTCCTTCTCCTGCCAGCACCACGTGCCCAAGCCAGTCACACCTGCAGCAGCCTTTGGGCAATCACCACGTACATACCAAAGGGCTCCAGCATCTGTGTCACTTCACACAGAGCCCTTCAAATGTTCTGACCGGCTGTAATGTAACCTTGATCCTTAAGACAAAACACCCCCCAACCACCCGAGCTCCAATGTTCCTTCTCCTGCCAGCACCACGTGCCCAAGCC
>JAVJGJ010000047.1:65238180-65268139 GCA_035590215.1 Microhierax caerulescens | reverse complement strand
TGACCGGCTGTAATGTAACATTTGTCATGTGGCAAACAGTAATTACACAAACACACACACAAAAAAAAAAAAAAAAAAAACCAAAAAAACACCCACCAAAACAACAACACCCCCCCCCAAAAAACAAAAAATAAAAAACCAACAAACAACTACACCTTTTGCAAGAAACCTTTCAGAAGAACACTACCCTGCTCTGGTAACTTACTTGCTTTGTTGATATTACAATATCTTAAACAATAAACAAAAATGTAACTAAAGCAGAAATAGTAGCCACTTCTAGAAAAAGATGTTTTTGTTTTAAACTGAAATTGACAGTCAAATGACATGCTCCATCAAATTAAGATTTCAAAGGAAATTAAGCAAGTACTCCACAATGACGGGAAGTGAATCTGTGGACAAAGCAAATAAAAACATTTTGTCTGCTTTGCTCCAACTCTTAACATATTATTAATGTGGCTTTATCTGTGTACACAAGTTTTAAAGATAATTATGTTCTGAAAATGCTTACCAAAAGAATATCTGATTTATTGGAGTCTTTAAAATAACAAAGGTTAGCCAGAGAAACATAGCTATTGGTGCATTAAAATGCAGCTACTGCTGCACAGCGAAGAAAACTGTTCCATACCCAAGAATGTAGCTGTTACATCATGTAACACAGAAACCATGACAAAAATGACAAAAACCAAAATGAATGTAAGCTAGCTTCCTCAATTAGCTGAGTTTACTGTGTAAGACAAAGAAAATCCTATTTTATAACAAACTTGATTTTGCCTTCAGTAGTATTTCACAGATTTCATCCCAGTCTGGTCACTCAAAGCAAACAGGCAACCCACAGGGCCAAGGCACTGCCCTCCTCCGCGCGAGGCACATGCACAAGCACCCAGCCTGTGCTTTGGCTTCTGGCATTATGGGTGTCTGGTCTTTTTTTTTGGAAAAAAAAAAAAACAAAAACAAAAACTTTTGCAGATTTTTCTTTTTTTTTTTTTAATATATATATTTTTTTAAATAACCAGCCTAGATATCTCATTCTGTTTCTTATATCTAAAACTTACAAACCAGAAGTAAATAGAGCTTACTACAGAAATAAATAAAACCTCAGTAAATATCCACAGTCTAGAGACACTGGACTGTGAATACAAGCACCTCACTGCAAATGCAGTTTCAAGTATGACAGCATGGACAGGTAAAGGAAATAGAAAGATGGGCAACAGTCAAGTGCTACCTCTGTTCTTCATATTTCCTTCTGTTCCCACAGATGTTTTCTTTAGGATAAAATTATGCCTTTAATTAAAATTCTGGTGCATCCACATATCATACAGTTACACTTACAGGCCTTGTACTGCACCCTAACTCAGTTTTGTTTTCACTCGCTTGCATTTTAAACAAGCTAAGCTTTTTTTTTTCCCTGCCCTTTTTTTTTTTTTTAATGCTTATGATTAATCAATTCTTCTTGCAGGAATCAATGATGTGCATTCCACTTAAGTGGGCTCAGACTTCCCTTCCTGGTGTCCCTCAGTGCACATTTGTACTCATCAGTGTATCATTTCAAAGTGCAGAGCTTTAAGAAAGGAAGCTCACTCTGAAACACTGACCGTGTCCAGAACTGGTGCCAGAAACCCTCTACAATGCGCTGCAAAAAAGGCTCTGCAACAGCCACGTATATTCTGCAGCCTATTCCATTTTCCGCAAATTTCTGCCTCCATTAAGAACATGCTATTCACTTGCTAGCAAACTTAAGTACACGCCAACAACTTGTTTTTTCATTTTTTATTTTTTTTTTCAAATTTTTTGACTGAAATAAGTTTGTATTTTTAAAATCTGGAAGAAAAACTGTGAGCAAGTCTCCCCCACCTTGTCTGGAAAGAGCATGCCTTCTTTACTGGGGGTGGGAAGGATGGATACAGCAGAAGTGGAGAGAGTAGAAGAAGGTATGGGGAATGCATGCTTGGGATTTTTGGTTTTGCTTTTGGGTGTTGTTTCTTATTGTGTTTCTTTTTAACATGTTTTTATTATTATTTTAACTTCACAGCTATCCTCAAGTGTCAGAAGATTTAGGAGAAAAACTTAATTCCTCAGCGAGACACAGCGCTTGAGCAGTAGACATGGGAATACCTGCTTTTCATTTCAAAGTACATTTAGCATAATGCTGTATAAATATAGTAAGGAATTACCTCTCAAGAATTCTAGAGAACTCTGTTCTAATGAAACAGGCAGGATGCTTAGTGCCTTTTGTTGTGAGAGCGTCTGATGGGAATACCACTACTGGAAAATCTGGAGCAATACTCTCACTTTTATAACTTCAAGTGAGAAGAATTTTGCAGTATAAGTAAAACATCACAGAAAAAGTAATTTTTTATTAAATCTTGTGCTTTCCATACGCTTACAAAAGCTTCCAATATTAGGCATTCTTTTAAGTGCTGCACATCTTCTGTTACCTAAATGGCTATGTTTACTAAACAGAAATGGTACCAGTGAAAAAGCACATGTGATGCTCACAACACATGACAAACTTTAAATGAGCACCTATACCACCTGCCACAAACATCAATACTCTTAAGTGCTGCTTATGACTTAGGGGAGCAGAGCCACGTGAGAAGCTGCTCTGGGCACCAAACATCAAACACACCTGCAAACACAAGCAGGGTGGTGACACTTTGAAGCCTTCCAACAGAACAGCTCAGAATGCTGGAGGGGGGAGAACAGAGACAGGGCTGCAGTCCAGGACAGGGCAAAAAATAAAGGAGCACTGCTGGGGCCATGATGAACCAACACACCATGCCCAGGGAGGCCCGAGGGGCCACTGCTAAAGCAAAGACCACCTGAGTGTGTGCAGGACCCCAAAGACGACAACGCACCACTTACTGAGCTTCCTCAGTAGGAACTTCTAAAGGCATCGGCTTTGCAATACAGTTCTTTGTCGGTCACTCCAAGTTTCTTCACAAGCTGTTCCAGGAGCAGTTAACAGAAACCAGCAGTACAGCAGGACACACAAGGCTGCAGACACAGGCCTCTCAAACAAGATGCACGTAACGAAGCAATGAAACACACACAAGCATAACCTTAATGCTATCTGCCTCAACAGATTTTAAATGGGCTTCTGAAATTACCTGCAAATCTTGGCACACAATAAAACTTCGGTAAAACAAACCTTACTACGCCATGGAAAGGATATACCAATTTTTGTTTCTTTTCAGAAGTATCTCCCGAAGATTTTCAGTAGTTGAAATAGCAATCTCCCCATAACCGAAGGCTAACACAGAATTTATGGCTTCACTGGAAAAAAAGACAAGTCACACCAGAAAAAGTCTTTTTCATATTTACAACAACAATTGCTTTTATACTAAAATATTTCATTAGCAAGATCTTGAACTTGACATTTTTCATCAACAGCAGAAAACCCCGTAGGTGACTCAACAAATAGCGAGGCTGCCTCCAAAAAAAGTAACAGTGAAATGGAATATAATTGTTCACACTTAAATACCTCTGCTAATAAATAAATTAATAGATTTGTGGGTATGTTAATAAATTCCTGAGCAATCAATTGAGAGGAAGGCAAAGCATGGCAGTACCAGGGCAGGATGGGAGAGCTCCCACCCTCAGACCCTGTGTATGCATTTCAGTGGGGCAACACAATGAAACCCCATTTCTTCCCTTTGAGAGGGGCAACCACGCTACTAGATATCTGCTGCAGAGACTGGTACCAACCCCACCAGGAAAAACAGCAGATTTCTACATCAGATCTATTTGCCGATCCAGCAATGACAGGTTTTGGTGTTGTTTCTTGAGGTTGGCAGGCAGTGTCATAAACAAACCCCAGTGGAAAAGCCTGCTCTCTGCAGCTGCACATCTCAGTGTCTCATCTTCTGCCTCCAGATACCTTACTTTGGGACAGAGTTCAATTCTTAGAGACAGAGCTCAGAAATTTCAGTTAAAGATAAAAAACATCAATACCCTACCATCTACCACACCAGAGTCTGTTTAGTAGTTTGGTCCCACTATTATGAAAAAGTGTCTCTCAAATACAGCAGGACTTCCACATCCTAACACAGCACAAAGACACAAGCCAAGATGAGCAGATTCACTTAGCTCAGGTCTTTCTGTTCCTCATTTACCTCACCATCCCTATCTTGCTTAACACTGAGGATCCAGCCCATCCCTCCCCACCACAGCAGCTCAACAGCAAAACCAAGGATGCATGCTAACTCAACTTCAGTAAAATCACGACCACCACTCACAATCAAAGCTTGTGATCAGTTTGCTGTGCTGTCATCATTGTAAGAGCATCTCCTCCCCAAAGCAGACTTGTTCATCTTCTACATCACTTCGATTATATCCATCCTATTTATTATCCTTTATCAGTCCTATTTTTAACCCTTCTGCTCCTTCCTTAAAAGCAGATGCCTCCAGCCTTTCTCCTTCTGTTCTCAGCTGTATCATTCACGTAACATAATGCCTGTAGCAGAACAAAACATTTTGTCTCTGTCCTTCATTATTTTATTTTTAAATTGATTTAAAAAGCAAGAAGCAGAGACCATGGAAGCCAAGACAATGCAGCAATGCAAAAGCAATGAGAGAAGTCACCCCAGGGAAACTGCTATCTACTGAAATGAGATACAGGCTTCTTTTTGTCATCAAAGAATTAACAAAAGAGCATGCCAATAATTTATAAAGGAGTAGACATGAGCATGAATGATGGGAGAAGTTTCTGTGCTGCAGAGGCGCAGAAGACAATGATGGCCAAAAAGCCGGAATTTTTACACCAGGTCCAATGTTTCTTAAAGTAATTATAGATGGATAACTCACAGCTCAGACCTGGAAAAACCTCTCCATATTCCTCCGTTGATTTCACACTGGGATTTGTAGGTGCACAGTATTTGGACTAAGAATCCCAGCATCGTGCTGCCCTGGTTTTTCCCTTTGTGCACAAAGAGGAATGTGAATATCAAGCATTCCTATTAAACATGAGAGGGGAAAAAAAGTGTGCAAGCATTTAAAGATATTGCCTGCATGCATTTGTTGTTATTAATGCCCTAACTAACTACTACAATGTGAATCAAATGAAACAAAAAGCTGGCTGCAGGGAAGGACAGTCAGTCTTAGTGGGAGCTGGCTTTCTGGGTTGGGTGATTTTTTTTGAGTTATCCACAGTGATGGCAGCATCAGCATGGTAACCCCTTCACAAGCTTAAAGAGGATGTTAAATTGACCACATGTTGACTTTAACTCCAAGTCACCCTGGTGTGCAGCCAAGTAACTTTTGCTTTCCTCCAGCTCTCCCATGATTACACACAAACTTGCAATTTTCAAACACTGCCCGTCCTGGTTCCCGTCTGCTTTTTTCATACACAGCGCACATGCTTCCGTGGTCCTGCTCCTTGCAGGCGGACTGCTTTCTCTTCCTCTCCCCCACAGCCCTGCCCAATCAATTTCTATGCAAAAAAAAATATTTCACAACTTTTTTCCCCTCACAAATTTTGTCCAAAGGCTACAAGAGTTTCTGGTCCACTTCAAAGTATCGCTGGCAGGGCCATAACTGAGCCTTCCTCCCTGTGCAGCACAGGCATTACCGGAAGGATGATTATCCTCCTTGGCCTTACTGCTTGCCTCTGGCTACAACATCCTACCCTTCTCCATTTGGGAGCTACCCTACTTGCTCATCAGGTTCTTCCCCATTCCTGCTGCCGCTGACATTTTCCAAGGCTTCTCCTAGAGAGATCATTTGCTTACCTCATCCCAAAAAAAAAACACACCTTCTTCCATTTTGGCTCCATCCCTTTCTCAGCAGAAGCCTCTGTCCCCCCTGCAAGCAAAGTCCCTGCAGCACTGCGGGGCGAGCCACGCACAGGCTCCCTCCCCAAGTCCGTTGTACAAAGGAGGGAAGCATTTCTACGAGAGTCAGCATCTCAGCCTGCAATAGGCTCCCGAAGCAGGTGAAAAAATCCACATTTCATGGTTTTGTACCAAAAAACACTCTTGGAATGACAACTGCATAGAGCTTGGACCTGCTATTGATTTCACTGCCAGTGATGACATCCAAAAAAAAAAAAAAAACCCACAACCAAAAATGCTACAAGGAGGATTCCTGACTCTGGCTACCTACCAGTTCTGAAGGTATAGTCCATATTTTACAAAGCACTGGAAGTCCTTATAAATCTCTTCAAAACACAGTTCAAAGCCCAGGCTAGAGGGCAGAGGACCACTCTTAAGAGGAAATGGTGGAAACGAGAAAGCTGAAGTATATGATCCTAACAGGTTTTAAGAGTTTCCCCATGTTGTTGTTGTCCACCTAAATCTTGTAACTTACAGTAAAATAAGCAACATCTGAAAGCAATGTAATGGAAAGAAATATGCCTAACAAGTTTATCCTGGAATTAAGAACTCCTTCTTCTGGCCAGTGTTGATACTGGCATATATTTTTACAATGCTAGATAGCAGTATTCCTTTCACTCAGATACCACCATGTAATGAGAGGAGACAGCCTAAATAATTCATAAAAAATTCTATGTTGAACATCCACCATGCAGAACATAAAAGATTTTAAAGCAATCTGGTTTAAGGCTGGGAGTTGCTAATTTGGATACTTCATTCTAAACCACTATTAACTTCAAGACATTCAAAGCCCACTTATATCAAGCCTGGCAATGCTGGCACAGCAAGAGTTCCAAGAACCTCAAATTTGTGCAAACTTCTGAAGTGAATAATCTGAGAAATTAAAAACTTCAAGGAAGTAAGTATTAAACTCAAGAATTTTAGGATTTACCTGGTGTGAACTTTCATGGTAGCAAGGCCTGACCAGGCAAGTTTTCTGCACTGGCAAGGCACTTGGTTTTAACCCTGAATCCCCAACGCACCATCCGGATTGCTTCACAGGTCACTGTGGGTGCTAAAGCACGTTTCACCCTTAACAGCATTTAGCCATACCAGTGGGTTCTCTGGCACCTGATCACTAACTTACTACACCCAGATTTACTGCTTCATGGTAACTGCTATTCATGATACTTTGTATTTGTTCACACTACCCAGAGGAAAAAATGCTGTAAATTCAAATTTGACACCTTTAATTCAGTGCTTGGATCCACAGAAACAAGATTTCCCAGCTGTGAAGCATCTTTTTTGAGGACATGAGCAGCTCTGAGTTTAAAAACCTACACTGTCAGCATCATGTAAACAGCTCCTCTGGCTTCACAACACATTTACAGTACTGTACATAAATTTCAGTACATGCAGGTATAAGCTTCAGTGTTTACCAAGACAAAGCAGGAAAATGCCAAATTGAAATTTAGAAAGAACAGGTAGAATAAATATCGTAGGGCTCATCTGCACTGAGGAGCAGAATTGCTTTAAAATACCCACCACTAAGGAGAAGAATTGCTTTAAAGTACCCACTCCATTCCCAGGTGCTCAATGGCCACCAGCACACACACTTCATCTGCTAACCCAACAGACAAGCACATAGTTAAATACCGTGCAGAAAGAACTCACACTAGGAAAAATAATAATAATAAACCAATGATACACAGAGGGGTGATTTTGAAGGATTATGGTGAGAAGCAGCACAGAACCAAAGAGAAAGCTTCCTGATAGACATACCAGTACAGAGTCCTGAGAAATAAGGTTGTTTTTTAAAAAGAAAGTGGGTTTTGTGGTGGTTCTTTTTTTTTTTTTTAAAAAAAAAAAAAAAAAAAGTAGACGTCTTCCTGAAAAGATTTTATGATCACTAAACTAAGCACCACCAGGTTGCAGTAGGGTTTTTCATTGCTCACATAGATGAAGAAACAGCTTGCAAAGCAACCAACAGAAACCTCTTTTCATCTTCTAGACTCTAACTTCAACACAACACAGCTCTGGCAGTTAAAACTTTGTTTCAGTGGTGAAGTGCAGGCTTGGAAAGAGATAGCTCTGCAGCCCTGAAACAATTCTCAGTATTTTTCTGAGCAATGGCAAGCAATAGATATTATAACAATAGAGGTGACAAAAATCTCTGTTGAAGAATAACACTAGCAGTGGTACGAAACTCCTAATGGCTGTCCATCCTGAACTGAAAACATTGCACTTGAAGACTGCAAATGCGTGTTTCACCTCCCAGTACTTTTGAATTCAACGTACACTGACAACTTGACCGCATGTGATAGTATTCATGCCAAGATATTATAGATATAATGAAAGATTTCCTTAGTAAACTCTTATAAAGAACTGTAAAAAGTTTTACTAACAAATTTATCAATACTGCCAAGCTGTTAGCTTCAACTTTCCTCCAAAACAGTGCAAGTAATAGCCTGCAACCTCACAGACCAGCTTTTCTTTGTAACAAGCTGTAGATTAGCGCTACTTGACACTACCTACATCCACAAGGGCATTCTACTAAGAACAAATTTCTTTTAAAAATCACATTATATAAATTGCAAAACAATACAGTTTGTTTCTCCCAACACACTATATAACAACTCCCTACTTGCAGGAACAACTGTTTTCTTCTTATACCTTTTAATTAGAGTTACAAAATGTTTACAGTAGAAGGAACAATTGCCCTTTTTCATACAGCTTCTAGATCTGCTGCAACATGCCTACGTATCTGATTGACACCACTTTTCACTACACAGATGTGGTTATACAGCCCTGGTACTTCTCTTGCACTTCTTTCCACGGCTCCCAGTATTTATTCATCACATCTCATATGTACAAGATTTGCCCCTATCCAATCACCACTTAGCTATCTGGTTTCAAAGTTGCAGAAACAGCAGGGATGCAGATATTGAAACACATTTCAATTCAGTACATTATTTGGTTGAAATAAGTCATTTAAAATTATTTCCTCTCAGATTTTTAACAAAGTCAGTGTCAAGTTTTATCCAACCAGGGAGCAGCAAAGGGAAAACAAAATTAGGTGATAGATATGAACAAGTTATGTTGCTTTTTTAAACCTGAACAAACACCTATTGAGTTTGGAAAGTTTATCTGAGCTTATTTAGAAAAATATACGCATGATTTTTCTAAACATTTTGATTCACAAGTGGCTGACCTCAACAAAAAATTTCATCAAATTATTGATGAAATAGGAGTAAATGCCTTAAGTGAGGAGAAGCTGGACAATCCCCATCCCTCCTCCCAAGAACGCACGCAAGGAAGCCTTTCTCAACATGGTTCAGCTCCATGGAGCTGAGTACCCCCCAGAGCACAGAGAAGTCTGTACTTCAGCAAGGAGTTGAGAAGTACAATCTCATGCAACCACCATCCAGCCCTCACAACCTCCTGCAAGGCACAAACCTTTTTATTCAAAGTAAAGAAGGGCAACCTACCTATGGCCACACAATGAGCTAGCAGCAGGGATTTTCGGGGAGGTAGCTTGTGGTTTTTTTTCCCCTCCATATATGTCCTCCTACACATAGCAAACAGCCACTCAGCAAGATCACACGCTGGTGTGAAAGGGGAGCTGTGACAAGAGGGCAGTTATAATGGATGGAATCCACTGGAGCAACCTGAACAGTCTGCCCTGGAAGTGTGTGAGCCTAAGCAATTGCCGGCATGCTGCAGCCAGCTCCCAAACTCTAAGTGAGCTATTTCACATGGCTACTTCAGGACAAGGCACTGCCTCTAAACAGAGCCTGCAGTGCTGCAGAGCAGCCGCAGGCACCAACCTTGTAGATTAACAATTAGGCTACGCCCATCAAACTTAGGTTATCTTCACCTCCCTCAGCCCAGCTATCTCAGTGATAGGATATCGATTTCTAACATCACTAAGAGCTGCAATTAGAGTTTTGTGCAGAGTCCCTGTGTATAGCAACAGCATTTAATGCTACAAAAGCAGCTTAAAATTATCCAAGAGAAGTTGACAGTTACACAGACCAACTCTTCCAAACTGAGTTTAAATTCTCAGTATGGAATATGAGCCAACACAAGGGTAAGGATTTTGGTGATGGCAGCATGCACATGTGATGTGCAACAGCTCTCTCACATTCTGACATTAGAATGTGGCAAACACTCTGCGGCTAAATCCTGACAAGTACAAGCCTTTTCAATGAAAAATTCAACATCTTTATTCTCACTGTTGGAGGCAACGTGACCTTTTTGTTCCTTCACAGACACCTTGGTGCACACTCCCACCTCAGTACGAGTGCATAAATTCAACACATTCTCTCAATACACACCTGCAGCCTCAGCATAGCCTCACCCAGACAGGGCTGGCTCCAGACTCAGTTACCATGCCAGCTGATTCGCACTTTCACTTATTGTTGGCTTCCAATTGCAAAGATCCACCTTTAACCAGCAGTGCATTTACCCTCAGCAATGATACTAGTTTGGTTTCTTTCACAATGATTCACATTTTATATTACGTAAGTTCAAGCACCCACCAGGAGTCTGGCATCATTTCACCAAATAAAAAGAGCTACTACACATAGCAAAGTTCTGGGGTGGGTTGTTTGTTTAGATTACTAAAAAAATGTCATGGTTTGGGGGAATTAATATTAATTTTGTGAAATAGCAATAGCAGGAGGGATCTGGATGTTCTCTAACAAGACTCAGTCCAAGAAATACAAGACGTCCCATGCTAAAATGAACATTTTGTTTAATCTTTGGAACCATGTTTACTGCTGCAAATGGACAGTTTTTAACCTAAATCATGGAGAGTAATACATATACAGTGAAGACCATGAGATATGTCAGTACTTGATTACAATCAACTATCTCAAAGCTTATTCTACTACAATTACTACAGCACTCTGTGCAGCAAATGTGTAAGGGCAACTTGTATATCTGAGGTGGCTGCCAGGCAATGAGATACAGTGCATTTCTAGAGACAGCTAGCACTGAAGGACAGCTGTCAATATAGAAGGTTATGCAAATGCAATACTTAAGAACTCACTGCTCATGATTCTAAATCTAAAATATAAATCAGATAAATGTGCTAAAGCAACCACTGAGTTGACTCTTGAGCACATGGAGTTACAAGACCTGAGATTTCTTAGATGTCTTATCACAAACTCAGGGCTAGCTGGCTCCATTCCCTGTCCTACTTGCTCAAGAGGTGCATATTACCAAAACAGCAAGTGTTGCACATCTGTGAGAGCCTTGTAAATGCTAAGGAAGCTTCAATTCTTGTGTGAAAGCTGACTGCCAAACTCCATAAAATCATGCTCAAATTAGCTGTTCACAAGGGCAACAGAAAAAAACAGAAATCTGAATCACCGACTCCATCCACCACTGAATAATTTCTCTCAAAAAGAAAACATTAACATTTGCAGGCACAAAGCTGCAAAGGCAGAGACACCGCAGAAAGACACAAGCATGAACAGTGATTCAAAAGAACTGCAGAAAATAAAATTTAGGAGAAAAATTACTGGTTTAAGATCATTGTAGATTTCTTTCTCTAGAAAGGAGGTAGCCTTACACTCGTGCAATTTATCACCAATTAAAAGCAGCCTTCTCACTGGGACCACGTCACCTGAACTGGCAAGAAGGCTGAAATCTCAACCCTCACCCATAAAGGGAAGCAGGCTAACAGAAATTGATGCCAGTAGCACCAAATCACCTCAAAACCAGACTGCATGCTCAACCCAACCTGTTAAAGTGAAACCGCTGACACTGAAGAACCAAGCATTTTCATGCTCCACCAATCCTCTACCCTGAAGAGAAATCACACCCATACAGAGGCTCTCCATCACAGGAAATCATTCATAAACATTTCGTTGGGCCACCCCAAACACATTCTAGAAACTTTGGAGTCTCTTGAGAAAAAAAAAAAAATTCTTTCTTGATAAGACAGCAACTGAACTCTGCTTGAGAAGGATCTTTGTATGTGTGCATAAGTATGAGCATGACAATAAAGAAAATACCAAAATAAATTAATAAAATCCCATAGAAGTTCAAGCTCTTCAACAAAAATTAAGCAGAGTCACTTTAACTCCTCAAAATGTCAGAAACCCGACCCTTGGGACCACTCACTTAACTCCTTAATTATAGACTCTGTTCCTGTAACTGAAATCCAATTAAATTCAATCCTGTGATTACCCAGAACCCAAAAAAAGATAGTGAGACTTCATCTGAAGAGAAGCCACTGCAAGATCAAATGTAGTCTCTTACCACATTACCCTTTTTCTCTTCAGTTTTCTTTAGCAACAATACTTAGTTTAAGCTATTTATTCAGAATAGGAAGGACAAATACCATCACAGACCCTGCAAGTATCCACAGGCAAAGAATTTGATTCACAGGGACCTCCAGTGCCACCAAAGAGGTTCAAACAGAATCTGCTCCTGAAAACCCAAGACCCACCATTTCAACAAAATAAAAGGCTGAAAACTCATGTTCTATATTCAGACTGGAAATACGGTGCACATTCTCAACAGCAAGAAAATCACTCAGCAGAGCATTTACCTACAGTTGGCTTGAACTTCACTAGAGCTCCTTCAAACCACAGCACAGCCAAATCCAGGGAGCCTCTCTGGCAGACCGTCAGGAGGGGCTGTTGCTCCCTCAGGCACATCACCCCGCAGGGACAACGTGAAGGGTAACGGCACACGGTCAGGCTAAGGAGGCATGAGGTCCCCGCTGGCCTGGATGCCACTCACCCATGCAGCACCTTCCTCCAATGGGTGTCACTGCAGAGTGACCCAAGCAAGTGAGATCAGTGACGTTCCACACCTCCAAGAGCAGGCTTTACGGACATGGCCAGTCCCCTGTAACGGCTTAACACAAATACATCCTGTCTCTCCTTCCCACCTCCATTGCCTGCTGCCTCTGCACACCAGTAATCCCCAGTGACCCAGCCATGCCCAAAGCACCAGCCTTGCTCAGAGCTGGGAACTGCAGAGGGTCACCCTTAGGCCACCTCTGTTCACAGTGGAGAGTTGCACTGCACAGATTTCATTACATGTATCCACCTGCAGGGCTGCTACCTGAAGAAACTGCAAGTCATATAATGTTAAATGTATACCATTAAGAGTTTAGCTCCAGAATTTGACAAGTAGCTGTACTGGCAGGTCACACTGCCTGGACACAACTCTGATGATTTCAGGTTGTTTCTACCCAGTTTCTACCAAAATGTGACCCTGATGACATAACACACCACAACAGAGCAATCACTCTCCTGTAGGGAACTGGTACCATATATTCTCATCCCCAAAATTCAAAAGTGGTTTTATATTCAATAAGTGTGGCATTCTCACAGAGTACAGAAGAAGCTGAGTTGAGAGGATTTTCTTTTTCAGATGCTCTACTTTCAGGTTTGATATGTAAATATCAAATTCCAGACACCTAGCAGGCTATTCTCACCATCCATTCACACAGCACAAACTATAGGATGTTTGCAAAGTTTTTTACATTTTGTAGATAAGATACAGGGGAAAACATGAATAGGCTTTTTCTGTTTTAAAAGCAGATAAGGTATTTCAATGGCTAATCAGGCTGGGACGACTCCTATTTATTTTTTTGTACACAGTCCAGCTGAATGTTAACAACCAAGCCCATGCTCTGTGCAAGTGTAATAAAAAGGGGGTGCTGTAAAAAAAAAAAAAAAAAAAAAAATAAAAAATTGAGCAGTTTGCCCTGGACTGATAAAGCAGCAAGCAAACAGCACAATTGTACAGAAGCGTGCTTGGTTTGTGAAAGCAGACAGTCTACCCATGTTAGCTTTACAGCTACTATCAATTCCAATGGGAAAAAAAAGAAAAGGAAGAAAAATCAGATCATTTTCCTTTTCATCTGGAAACATAAGATTCAAAGGAGTGTCCTTCAGCACTTCCCATCCCCAGGATATGCCACTTTATCTTATGAAGTTCAGTTGACTCTGGCCATAGTCATGCTTAAGCAACCTGTAAATCAGTGAACATACCTGTTTTTACAGGCTTTGTACTTCAGTGAAAATGTATATAATTGTATAATACAGTTACCTACTTACATTTTTAACTAAATTCTTTCCCCTCCTTCACATAGGTCATTTGGGAGTTTTTTTCCTGACATTGGTTTCTATATCTAGCTTGCTTGGCAATAAGCTCATCCAATGCATTTTCTGTCTGTTGTTGCTGAAATGCTGACTATACACCCTTTTATTAGTGGAAGTGTTTAAATGAAAAAAAGGTCTACTATGTTTATGTTTTTTAACAGCTAAGTTTAAAGTCATTTAATGGTGTACAAATTCAATATAAATATATCCTGGCATAGAACAGACACCAATATCCTTTTAAATCATCATCAGAACAATCTCCATTTGGAAACATACCCACTTACAAACTAGGAGACAAACAGAAAAGCAGCAACATCTGAACTGGCAGAATCCTACCATCACATACTCATTCATCACTATGCAATGCAGTTCAATTGCTTTCAATAAAATTAAACTTTTGTTAAAAGTCCTGAGTCAGTAGCATTTGCAGGATTCCCATGACAGTACTGCTGGTAGCTGAAAAATCCATCTGTCTGCATCCTCTTCACACAGCAAGTTCAGGCATACGAGAACAGCACAGTACACAAGACCCTGACTGAGCCCAGACAGAAAGCACACTGCGCTAATCACTCCTGCACGCCAGCCACCCCTTCTGTTTTGTATTGCATACCTTAAGGAACAGCTCGCGTAATCAGGATGCAAGATTAATAGGACAGGACAGATTTCCTTGATTACTGTACTGGTATAGTGAATAGCCTGAGTTTAAGACAGCAAAACTCAAGAAGAGCCTAGAAGACAACCAGAGACAGAAAAAAAAACCCATAAATATATATATATGGCAGAATAAAGGAAGAGTTTATACGTGATTTATAAGCACCTGCAGACCATCTATCTCCTCCTTTCCTCTACAGCAGATGAAACAACCGCCACAACTGAAGTACTGCTTTCCCTACAATTTCTACCCATAGCATCGTTATGTAACTCAATAATGCAAGGGGACCAGGAAACTTTCTAAACCAGAGCTTTCAATGTGCTTATAGTGCATAAGAGGGAAGAGGACGCTGTTGCGCAACAATCAACTGCAAAAATCAGAAACAGCACCAGAAAAAATAGTAGAGGCTAGAAACTAGTAGAAGAGAATTAATTTTGATGAAAATTCTAGGAACACCGATGCCATTGAACAGGTCAGAGATAGCTGTTCCCAAAGGCAGCAAAGGAAACGAGCGTCAGCGCTGTTAACTTCAGAATGATTAAATCTAAATACAAGCAGCTTTTATTTTCTCAGGGGCTTTCTAATAAAGAGAGATGTGTAGAATGAGAGATGTGCCACAACAAGGACAAGATGCAAAATGCATGTAAATTATTAGAAGTGTTTGCTACTAGGCTTTGTTGAAATCTCTCAAGCTATCCAGTTCCAATAAATTACTTTGCGTTGTATGTCCTCATGCCTAATAACAGCACATTTGTCAAAGGCATACAGAATCACTTGAAAAAAAGTCTAGAGGCAAAAGAAGAACAAGGGTTATGAAGTCATCTAAAATTATTTAGTAAATGCTTCCATTTGCATAGTCCACCAGCTGCATCTCTGCAAAATGCTGGAGATAGGATGATGACTATGACAGCTGTTAACAGAACCTGAAGGCTTCAACAAAAATGGTAATAATTAATGGCAGTTGTGCTACAGTATGGTTTTTAAAACAGAAAAGAATAAGCCACCACTTATTAAACTCACACCAGCTTTTTAAAAAGCTGGTTTAGGGTGGAATTATAATTTGAAAAATCCCAATTTTCAGGTCTTAGTATAATTATTTAATATATATATATAGCAAGCACTTCCCTGTATGCTCTCTCCAGCCCTACTGCAGCTCTGCATGTTTCCTTATCCCTAATATAGATCCTGAATATGACATTATAATCACAAAAGCTTACAGGTACAAGGGGAAAACATGCTTTCCTCAAGCACTGCATGCAGAAGGGATTAAAAAGTTTTGGTAGATTGAGTTCCTTTTAAATCAGTATCAGTATCACAGTAGTCTACTAGCAAAGCTGAGACCAAGGCAATTAACCCCATCAATCTAAAACAAATGCATATGCATGAAGACATTTTTTTTTCTTATCAGCACCAGCTGAACACTATTAAAGCACTTACTACCTCTGATTTTTTTGCCCATGACCACTTTATTTACCACACTTCTGTATTAGAAAAAAACGACAGCACTTTAATGAGAGAAAGAAAAAAAGAAAATAATTCACTAGCCTGGATCAATATACTCCCTTCTGAAAATCTCTCATAGTTAAGACAGATAACACCACTGACAGATCATCTTCTGGCTTCAGTGTGTCACTTAACTTTAAAAAAAGAAAATCACTATTCATAAATCACTTTAGATAGCTAAAGTCAAACATAAGCATTTCCTCTGCTTTCATTCTCAGTTATAAACAAGTATGCAATACTGGAATCAACATCCTCACTGCCAAGTACAGATTACTATGCAGAAGTTTCAGCCACAGTATGAGTATATTGAAAAACATTATATAAGAAACAGAAATTAAGTAGTTTAACATGATAGACTCCACACTTTTCCGGGAGGAAAAAACTTGCTTTTCAATAGCTTATTTCCACAAGATATTCCCTTTTCAGCTTGGCAAAGCGTGGCATGCCTTTTCACATGGAGGCTGAGCTACAGGAGAACAGAAAGATTAAATACAGCAATGTTTTACCACATCCTTACTAGAGGGGACAGATAGCTTTGCAGTTAAGGAGTCAGCAGGTCAGCACTATATTTCCAGCTCAGTGCCGAACTGCTTGTGTGGTCCTGGACCAGCCAGCAAACTCCTGTGCCTCCCTTCCCCACGCACTCCCTGGGGATAATTACATACTTGCCAAACTCATGCTACCATGTCTCTTTGCAAATTTGGGCTTTGAAGTAAGAAGGTGGCAAAGCACAGAAGGAAATTACCCAATTAAGAGAAGCAACCAGAGAGCCATCTCCTTGCTTCTAGTTTGGGTGTTGCATGCTGTTACAACTGATGGATGCATCACAGCTTTGCTGCAGCACAGACCAGTACTGCAAAGTACTTTTCCCTTTCCTAAGGTAACATAAAGATGCAGTGAAAAACCACAGAAGGACTTGACGCAAGTACCCACTCTCTGCAATTAGCATCATGCTGTTGTGAAACGCAGTGCACAAGGTCCTCACAGAGAATAAGCCACAGGAATACACGATGCTACTCCCAGGTGTGTGCTCCCATTCTCCATCACCTGTAATTGGCATAAACCTACACAGCTTCCCAGTTAATGCAGGGCTGTGTTGGGAGAGCAGTGATTCAGAGAAGCCCACCCCTACCCTGTGCCCCTATTTCACACCTGAGAAAGCAGAGCACCGATACATGCATTTCCCTTCTCAAATCACAGCATCAGTGAAGCAAAACTAACTAGATATTTTCTGTATCTTCACCACAGGATTCAGGTCAATGCTTCTGAAAGGAACCAAAAGACACTGCCTCTGTTTACTTAAATCCTAACCACAACATTTATCATCTCCACCACTCACTTCTAGAGATACTTCCTTCCATACCTCAGGTTCCTGCACACTTGGAAATTTGTTAAAATGGAGTAAGGAAAAGTTGTCACGAAAAAAATACCTCTCAATTTTTTACAATGTATTACTAAAGTCACATTAAACTTCTCTGCAGTCACTCTGATTTGTGAATTACAGCCGAGTGGATCCCTTAACTTTGCAGGGACATAAAACATATGGTCTTCACTAACAATCTGTACAACCTGTATGCTTAATCTTACCTCCATGTTACAAAGAAAGGCAATTTGAAGTAGTTCATCCTATAATGAAAGCAGGCTATAAAACCCATTAATCTACTAGAGAGGAATATGCCACGGCAACCCAACCACGCTGCAAATCGGAGCCTCCGCTCACCTTGCAGCAGAGCTGGTGCCTGTGCAGCACACAGCAAGCACAGCTCAGCAGCAGCGAGTCTGGATACAACTGTGGAAATTCAAGTCCACAGCAATGGCCATGGCAAAAATATAAGATATGAAGAGAAAAGCCTCCATACTTTTAAACATTTGAATTTCAAGTGGATTTTATCAGCTAATTTCCAAAGACTTCCCAAACCGATAGCTCCTGTGCCAGTGCACAGCTAAAAAATTACTTGAAAAGTGCTATCAAGTTCTTGCAAAATAGTATCATCACCATTAAAGTGACCTAAGTACTAATAAAGCACGGATCTAGTTTTAATTAGTGGAATTCTATACTGAACATAATATGCATTTAAATCCATGCTTAAAAAAACACTGAAGCAGTAGATTTCATTAGTTCCACTTTTTCCTTCTGCATATTTACATTTATTTCAAAACTACTCTAATATTTTGCTTTTCCTTCTCCACTTATCAACATTCCCAAACCAGCAGAGCCAACTGAAGCTAAAAGCCTTGTCCTGCTGCTGGCATATCACCAACAGATGTTCAGAGCACTTAGTTGCAAGGCTGCAATCTGCTCTCTGAAGAAGGCTGGTAGCAGGTGTGATGATCCGGTCTGCAGAACAAACTACATATAAAGATGCAAGAGGGTCGGGGGGAGGACTCCACCACTTTGCTGTTACACATATCATGTTGGATTTGTAGGCCTGCTTGTTCAGAGGAAGGCAGAGGGGATCTACAAAGTTAAAATAGAAAAATCTTAGCATCTTTGAGCTCAGTGTCCGATTTTACAGCTTCTCACATGCTGCAAAGCAAGCAGGTAAGCACAACAGCAGGCTGACTCCCATTTGCTGTTGACGCTGAGAAAGGTAGAATTTGCAATTGCAAAGAACAGACCCTCCTATTTACTGCATCTAGGCACGGTTTACAACTCTGAAGCCGTGTGGTCTTCACCAACAGCTGGCTTTCGGAGCAGCGCATCAGGTGAAAGGCAGGCTGCAAAGAGCTGTTTATTACAAACTGATTTCAGATCTCTGCTCCTCTTCTCAGCTTGTAGCTTACATTGCAGAATAACACAAAACACAAAACGAATTATTACATTCAGCACTTGAGTTCAGAAAGGAACAATGCACTTTTTGGAAAAAGCAATAGGAAAATTCTGGATGTAAAAACACCATGCTTCTAAAACAAGAATTCATTATGGATTTATTTTTTTTTTTCAGTATCACACACAACTTTAATCTCCAAAAATAATCAAGGAAAAAATGTGTACTCATTGTATCTTAAAATGGATCTCTATTCACTATGTCTTTGGCATCCACCAAACTTTGGAAACAAAGCCTTTCAGAAGGCAACAAAACACTGGCACACTGAGTCCGAAGCAACTTGTGGAGGCAGCTACAGTTGGAGCAGTCTTTATACACAGTCTAATCACAGATATAATATATGGTCTAATAAAGGGAAACAGACCACCCATAAAACAAGACATAAGTTTTACAAAATCAGCTATTATGATTTACAGATTCAAAATAGTTTAATAACTTTCATATAAAACAAAGGAAAAAAATCCCTCTTTTAATTGTGGTCTGCTATGAGACCAAGCAAATGCTGAGTTATGAAATGGAAGTAATTCCAAACAAAATAGACCATTTCCTACAAACGGGACTCAAGTACAGTAGATGGCTATGGTAAATATTTAACCACTCACCAAAAAAAAAAAAACAAAACAAAACAAACAAACAAAAAACCCCACAAACAACTACAGAAGAGTAGCATTCATGCATGAGCAATTACAGGCCCACCTTGAGAACATTTTTAGAAAGGGGACTCCCACACAGGTCTATCTGATCACCCCATACAGCCTGCAGGAAGACATCAGACCACTGCCCAAACTTTTCCTTACCCATTTAGCTGAGCACTTCCCCTACAAGTCACTGGCCAACAGAAAACTACCACTATGAAAACTAGAAAGCAGATTTAGACTCAGTCTGAAATACACAATTGTCCAAAAAAAAAAAATCTCAGAAGTAGATTTATGATACAGTTCCCTTTAGCAGCTTGTTTAGACTTCTCCAGATGCTAAAAGGTAAACAGCAGTACATCCAAGCTAATTACTTCATATTCAAATATCAAAAGAATATTTAACTCAGCACAAATTAGCTTTTCATACAAGCTAGCTCCCCTTTGCTGCTGCTTTCATTCCCCAGCTAGGGAATTGCACCAGCAAAGGAAAATTCCTACCTCCACAGAGACAGGGTGAGGACCAGAAGACTTTTCAGCGAAATATTTTATAAACCCCAAAAGATACAATACTGGATACTCATTATCTGTGGATTCCAATTTAGCAGGGGGCTTCAAGCTAACAATAGCTATTTTGTGGCAACACCAAAGCAACAAAATGGCCATCAGGAATTTACTTCAAACTGTACTAATAAAGGAGAAATTTACAAGACACTGATTACAATAACATTTCACGCATATTAACATCTAGGTTTAGCATTATGTTCTGGAGTGATTGCTGGGCGCAGGGTGAAACTACTCCCTTGCCTAATATAACCACAAGTTAAATGCACTGTTTTACATGCAGAGCCTAACATTTTCTTTTTAGACCAGGTTAGCTAAGTCTAGAAAATATAGAAGGTTTCCTCTTTAATCAAATGGCAGCACTTAAACATACAAATATTTTGCATGCAGTTACAGACACTTAAAACCACGTTCACTAGCTGTTTTACAACACAGAGCCTATGCTAACAGACAACTCCAAACTTAAAAGACCTACTTATTTCCCCCAGTCCATTTTTTGTTGCAATTTCTTAGTTCAGACTTCAAATTTTCCAGAATTATTACAGACCACATTTATTTGTGCTATTTTGCATTTGAAGAAAAACTAGAAAAAGCAATAAAAGCTGCTGTTAAGAAAACTCAGTGAGGGCAGAAAACATCAAACCTATCTTCCCAAATCAGTATTCCTAACACCAGAAAAAAAAAAAAAAATATTCAGTATAGGATTTAGAAGTGATGCTCTGATGCTCTGAACTCACTCCAGAAGACAAGACTCCCAGTCTGACTGAGTGAGGACAGGAGGTGTCCTATGTGCTGGGGCTTTTCCTTTGCCCTGTCCCCAGCTGCCTCGGACCTACAGTGTGCAACAGAAGCAGCATCTTCACCAAGATTAAGCTGTTAACTTGGAACACACCCTCACCTTGATCCAAACTCGCACTGCCACCTGAGCACTGAGCACCCTCACAGGAGCCCTGCAGGACCTGGAAGCTCAGCCCAGGAGAGCCACGGCCACGGCCAGGCTGGGCTCCCCTCATCGCCCTCAGAAAGAAGCATTACTCCTCTTATCCAGTGCTCATCTCTCTGTAATAAAAGGCAAAGCCATGTAGCAGAACAAGCAAGATGTATGAAGATGACTACTCTCCAACTGGCTAAATACTTACAATTCACAATATTATTTATTTTTAACTTTCAGCACTGCCTAACACTTCAAGCTAGCAGTCTTCCAGCAGCTTGGTACTGCCAAAAGATGGGAGACAAATGCAAGGGGCGGGGAGGTAAAATCCTTTCCCTCTTCATCTTCCGAGGCTGCGCACAGCACCGAGTCCAGAGGCTCATTCACAGGAACAGCTAGCCACCACAGCCCGGCCACTGCAGCCCGGCCGCCAAAATTCTTTTAGTACTTGGTAGCTGGCCGCTTTCCCAGCCCTCGCAGCTGCAGGCAAGCAGTCTTCACAGGAAGGCAGAAGGAAAAAAACTGACAGCACAAACAAATGCACACTTAAAAAAATGCAAATAACTTTTGGTACAACAGGTTCTTGGAGAGACCAAATTTAATCAAGCCTTGTTATTCCACTTAGCGGTTTATTAAAGAAGCTAAAGGTTCTAAAGCTTCCAATTTATTCTTTTTTTTAAACTGTCACTTAAGTTGTTATAGCAACAAAACTTTCAGGCTACTTAATCTCAGAGACACTCCAACAACCCTAGATGTAATTTTTCCAATTTTTATTAAATTCTGCTTCTGCTCCTTTCTGTTCAGAAGGACTCCTAGAACTTGGAACAAAGTTGGCCTCATTATATGCGCAAAGAGGTCTATCTCTACAAGTTTCTCACGAGTAGGATATTGCTTCTGACATTTAATAGAGAAAAAAAAAAAAAGCATTGTGTGGCCTTTGCCTAGGGGGAAGATAGAGTAACTCAACAACTTTGAAAGCACATGCAAAAAGGATGGGGTAAGGTGAAACTACTTTTTCATTTAGTAAGTGCGGCTACATTTCTTCAAACAAACGAAAACACCTAAGTGGGTGCCACACGCAAACATACAGGCACTCCCAAAAGTCCTATCTCCATTTAAAACGTCTTATGCCCACGTAATTTTTTTTTTCCCCTATTAGCAATACAACATGAACACCAGAAACATTTTAAATTGCCTTTCTGAGTCTGTAAATACATGCATACCCGGAACAAAAATCTTATAAATGTGGCCACTTAAAAAGAAAACTGCTAACGATATACCAGCTTGTTCCTCCTGCAAAGGATTCAAAATCTTGCTGCATCAGCAGCAGGCTGAGCGTGAGAGAATGTGGAAAGTATGGCCAAAAATGTGACATCGCTGTTCCAAAATAGTGTCTATTTTCCCTACCAGATCAGAGATTCACTACTTTCACTAAGCTTATTGCCCAAAAAGGGAAGCTTCCTATAATATATACCACAGGTTTCTTTTTAAAAAGGAAGCCTTTTGGGTGAGGTGTTGTGCCACTGCGGTCAATTTCTCATCCTCCTCCTAAACTGACCACTTACCTCCAGGGCACCAAGTTAACCAGTTTCTTCCCATCTTCAGCTCTGTATATTTGTCCATGCTTAATTTAGTCCATTACTATCTTCCTTCCACACAAACTGTTTCCCTCTCACGTGAAAGAAAAGGTACCAGGATCTATCCTTACCAAAAAAGCACTTCCTTTCACCAGCCTCCAAGGTCATCCAAGTCTTTTTCCCTCTCGTACAGAAGACCACCCTTCTCCCCACAGTCATTTTCCTTCTGCCATCCCTGTCTGTTACCATAAAAGTCCTGATGAGCAATCCAGGAGGTGACACCAACCAACTGCTCCAGCACCAGAGCACGGTGCCTGGCAGGAACACAGCCCAGCTCCCTGGGATGCTCATCTTTGCTCCTGGGAAGCAAGAGTCACACTCCCTTCTCAAGGAAACACACTTGGTCTCTATTACTCTTCTCCTTTACTGGAGACCCTGGCCCTGAGATGTAGTATGTGGGATTTAGTCCAAGAGTTTTTTAGTAGGGATACATTTCTCCTCTTGTCTGGGACTAAATAGTTTATTGTGTATCACTGTGCAGTAAGAAACTGAAGTAGGAAATAAGTTACTGTCATGTACGTGCTAGCTGATTCAAAAAGAACTGCAACAAATACTGCAACAAAAAAGTTACTAAAATTATTTCTCATTTAACAGGTATCTGGAACCAATTTAAGAAAATATCTAAGGCTATCAGCAGGAAAAAAGAAATCTGACATAGCTAAAGTATTGTAACAAGTGAAATTAATGTGATTATCTCAAAAACAAAAAGGCTCTAGCGCTCACTTAAAATTATTTTTCCCCAACTTAGAATTTGATCATTTCTCTTTCACTAGTAATATTAGTAATTTTGACAAGTATTATGTACATCTGTGCTGCTGTATTTCTTTTTCTTTCTTATTTTTTTTAAACAGCACCACTGGATTATGTAATGTAGCTCAAAGGCAGTTTAGGTTTTTTGGTGTTTTTTTATCTGTCTTGCAGTACCAGACTTGCTGAGTATTACAGTAAAATGACCTCAAAGAAACAAGCAAAACATATCATGCATATTAAAATAGGAGGGGGCTAAAAAAAAAAACAAAGCACAGATGCCCTAAAGTATCTTGCAGAATTTTTTAATACTTTTTGCTCCACTTTTTATTTTCTTACTGCTCACAAAATATTTCTGAGTGAGAACATCTGTGCTATACTCTGGATTGATGTTAGAAGAATTCCACTTTATTTTCAATATACATAAGCATTGGTTCAGCATTGTTGCTGTTTTATCCATTCAATTTATATTTGGATGAAAAGGTTTGTTTTCCTTTGAAGAATCAGGAAATTGCTCTAAAGCTACATGAACCGTATTCTCTATAACTAACATCACCAGTGTTTCTCCCCCATTTACTCTATCTTATTTTACCAGATTAAATGTGCCACAACCAAAAGATGTCGTAGTCTGGGACAACTGAGAAAGTGTTACTTCCAGTGGTGTTTTTATAACAGAACTAAAACATCTGTGACCATTATAAGCAAAGTTAAAGTGTAAAAAGCTATGAGAATCAGACAGCGTTCCACTAGTGGAAGGCTATCACCCAGGAGAAGAAAGGCTGGCAACTCCCTAAACCCCAAATTGCCTCCGGGAACCTGAGGCACAGAGCACTTTCACAGGCTCCTCTGCTGTCACCCCCTCAGAGCTACAGGAATTGCTCACAGCAGCTGAACGATGGGTTTGCTCAAAGGGAAATCACTCTCAAGCCACTCTTCCACAAACACACACTTCACTTTGATCACCGTTACTTAAAGCCAAAATACTGAGAAGCCACATAATGCCAAACTGAAAGCAATGACGCATCCCGTCCAGCTAAAGATAGGTGCTGCTCACATCAGCCTGCCACCGCAGCACCACAGGTACCCTTTACTGATAACACCTTCAAAGCTGAAAGGCTCGCATGCTGTACGCTTTTTATGCCCCTCTGTAAGCACCACAGAACCCAGCCTTCCCCTTCATTAGCCCTGAATAACCCCAAAAGCATTTACCCTGTTTACTCAAACAACAAGGGTACGGCCCCAACGTGGCTCTCGGGCCTCCCAAGGACAAGCCACCTCCCTTGAACCACAGGTGGCTGAACACGGGTGGCAAGAACTGGCAGAGAGGGGCTGCAGCAAAGCCTTGCCCAGGGTGCCCCTGGGCTTGTGTGGCTCACCACCTCCGTCTGGAGCCACAGGTCCCCCCAGGCACATTGCTGCTGTTCCCATGCAAGGGGCCTCCACAGCCACTGCCTCACTTCATCCAAAGGCTCGGTCCTACCTTCACCCTGCAACTTGTCCTGCAATGAGTGAGAGTCACCTGTATCCACAACCGAGGACAACAACAGGAGAGCATTCATTTGCCTGAAAAGGCATAGAGAGTTGAAGAGGTTAAAAGGGAGTTTTCCATAATGAGCAGAGGGAATTAAATCACTACATGCAAGACACAGCCTTGCACTTCCAGCACCAACTCCCAAACCTGCAGGATCACACGATAGCTTTCTAAACATGAAGCAATCGTGAACCATTTCAATACTTTTCTTCCTTCAATTAGCAGCTCTCCACTGCTGTTCACAGCTTTCACCAAGCCACAGCAGAGCGAAGCTACTCATCAGCTGCATTTCACTGCTGCTGCTGCTGGGAGCCCAACATCAGCAAGGAGGTCAAGAGCCAGCCTGAGAAAATCGCCAGCAGCCCCAGGGAATCTGGGCTCTCTTGGTTGACCTCAGGTAAATCATTGAAATACTCCCCAGCCAATACCAAGTGCAGAGCCCAGAGACTTCATCCTGGTGGTGTCAGCTAGAAGTAAAACAGTCAACTGGGCAGCAGGACTGAGAAGGATTTGGGGGCTGGTTGGTTCTTTTCTTGGGGTGGAGAGGGTTTCTGAACATTCTGGAAACAGCCTATAAGATTTCTTTCTACTTACTCAAGGCTCAAGACTTACACAAGTATCAAAATGAAATCCAATTCTAAAAAAAAATTAAAAAATAAAAAAATTCATTTATGCTGAATTTCTCCGTTGTGGCCTTTCAGTATTTTCATTACAATTTTAAAGGGGTCTCTGCATGGGCGCTGTGGAGGACCCTGCTAAGCCTGCGCCCAAACCAGCTAGACTCAAGCAGGGAATGTGCTGAGACCAATACAAACCCCAAGTATAATCAGCAAATTTTCATACCAACCCACCCTGTGTCTTAGGATCTATAAACAATGCCCCAGAGACAGTCATAAACAACTATGAAACTGTTCTCTCCACAGAACATAAAAAGCATCAAAGTCACCATTAGGTACCTGGAAGACAACCTGCTGTCCGGGAGCTGAATTAAGCAAATCATCTCAGGTCCCAGTTAGCTGCCACTGGGAAGGGGATGGGGGGAACGCACCACATATTCACTGAGACTACATCTCTGCTGATGAATGTCAGGCATACCAAAGAGGTGGAGCTTTAAGCTCTGGGTGGCCTGAGCTTCCTAAATACAAATGATGTGAGAATATGGTCATTTGACACCTGTTACCTTTGCTTACACAGCCAACTTTCCCCAAGTTCTGGCCTCTTATCAGCAACTGCCTTCAAATGCTATCAATGAGCAGACTGCAATTTCTTTTCACAAATATTAACACAGCACAGCTTTTAAATTAACAATTCAAGCATTGTTCCATACATCACAAACGCCCGAAAACTTTATCTCCCACAACATTAGGTGAAGGGTGGGGGGAAAGGTGTCTCAAAAAGGTCCTCCTAAAATCTTTTTGATTCAGCAGGAAAACTTCTACTTACTTAAACTAGAAAATCAGGGTTATATACAAGGTCTAGGAACCTGACTACAACCGCATGGTATGCAGGACATCAGACTCAACTATCACAGAGACTGAACGATCTCCATAGGACTTGAACAACTCCTATAAATCTGTGATTTCTTATTTCATGTTCCTGTTTACCACGTTCAATTACATCACACAAAGACAACACAGCAACAATGAAAATTTAAAAAAAAAACCAACATACTATACCTACCCATTATCTATGCATGCTTACTTATACTTGCAAGAAAAAGAAGATAAAAGGTGAAACACAATATCCCAAGAAACCCAATGCACACAAGGATTATGGTGACAGTCAAGTCACCAGAAAAAAAAAAAAAAAAAAAAAACAAAAAAAGTCAGAAATGTCTCTGGCTGCAACTAGATCAATCCAAAGCTACAGGATGCACAATTATTTCTTTTTGCTAAAAGGTTACCTGACACATCATTTCTGTAATAACTTTCCACATTTTAACACCAGTTTATAGTCAATCGTTTCATAAACAAGATCTCAACTGTGTATCTGTCTGTTCCCTCTTGGAGCAGCCCATCATCACTTGTCATTAATGTTAAGCCAGTGAGGTGTGGCTGACTTCCCCTCCTCAAAGTCCCTCTTACCTTCTTGCCAGCATTTTTTAATCATTAAATTAATTGCTAGGAAGCCATAAGCAGGACTAAATCAACACAAAACCTGCACAGCCCCTACCCAGCATGGTTTGGAGAACACACCCACCATTTCTCAGGTCAGCTGACCCCTGCCCAAATTGTACTCATTTAACAGTCACTCAGAAATTGTTACAGTGGCTTCATCAGTCCAGCCATGCAAACAAGGTTTCAATAAGCACGATCAATTTTTGCTGACTCCAGTCGCCCTGGACAAGGTGGGCTTTACAAACATCTCTTACCATTTGCTTGTTCATTCCCCACAAACACAACTTGATGAAAAAATGGATTGTTTCAGACACAAACCTTTTTTTGGAATAAAAGTAAAGGAACAGAAAGATTTCCTATACATGCTACACAGACCAAACTTCAAGCATAGCCTGGCATATTAAGAACTTATTCGACATCTAAAGATTTAGTATTGACAGTAGCGTTAATCCATAATGAATTTTTTGAGATTTATAAATCCTCAAAGACAGCTGCATCCAGAACTAACTGCAGTAACTAGGTGTGTTACCTATATGCTTTTTAAGTCTTAAAATTTTACAGAGAAGAGAACCTTACTATTATGTGGATTATTTTTCATAAATATTTTTTCCATTCTTGACATGTCTCTTCAACCTAAATAGTACCAAGCCAGATTAAACTGAGGTCAAATCTTGAAGTTACTTGCTCCTGACAGTCCACAAGCATGATACCAGGCTGCCTCACCACGATTGCAGAGGTATGTCAGAAGTGCTCACCGTGCAGATCACTAATTGCTAATCACAACCTGGAAACCATGACAAAGCAGGAGGTAATCTGGGAATGGCTGACAACTCAGTTTGCAGAGGTTTCAAGCAGTTCTCCTGAAGGAACTGCTGCATACAGTGGATACATTTTTGCAGGACGAGAAATGCTGGTCTTCCTGTAAGTATGATAACCATAAACTTAATACAAATATTTCAAATACTCTTCTACCAGATATGCCTTTTTTTCCATAACAGCACAGTGGTGGTGAAGTAGATTTCAGTGTCAGCTTGATACCAGCTGCCAGATTGTTATGTTCATATGTGCACACATACTTTCATCCTCTCGGTTTAGGAATTACTTTGTCCCTCCTCCTGCCTCTTTCTGAAGTGAAGATTTGCTCATCTGCTACACTAGCTTAGGAAAAAAAAAAAAAAAAAAAAAAAAAAAACCACACCACAACATCTAACTGCTATAAGACGACGGTCACCTATGAAACTCTGCCATTAAAACCATGAAATTCCCACATTACTCTACAGAGAGCTCAGCAAACAGCACTATACATTTACTTACAAGACACAGAGGATTCATCTCCTTACTACCTAAACATTGCCACAGAAAATCTTTGGTGATTTTAAATCAAAAGTAAGGTTTGACAGAGACAGTATAAGACACTCAGAGAAAGCCCATGGACTCTGTTACTGTTTTCAGCCACAGGATTTCCATATAATAGAAACAATCTCAGTAATTATGGCTACCTCAGGTCCACACCAGTGGCATATAGCATAACCACTACATAAATACTAATAAATAAAACCACTCTGTCATTTTAAACACAAGACCGGGAGCTCTGGTAACTAAGGGCTAGTGAAAGTCTGGCTTCATCTCTGTAAAACGTCTGTTTAGTAAATACACAGACATGTTCAAAGAGAACTTGACATTGTTTTTCCTGTGTGTTTCCACAGGTGGGCCATTTCTTTCCCAAACAAACCCACACGTTTGCAACTATGTAACCTTTCCCGGTGACCGGCGGGCATTCTTCCCCTGGCTCACTACTGCAATCACTTGCAGGCTCGACATTACACTGCAGAAGGTAATTGCCATCCCTTCGTGCAATTTAGCAGCTGGAAACAAGGGCGCAGTCCAGTGCCACACCAGTTACACAGGCCACAGTTCTGGAACCCAACACGTCAAAATAATTGACTTTATTAATGGTGTAACACCGATGACAAAACTCTGCAAACGCTTCTCATCTGAACGGCCCAGTGAGGCATTCGGTGCTCCCTCAAGGGACACACTTCACCGCTCACTGGTTTACCTTAACCAGAAAGGTACTTTTGGCCACCATCTCCTACATGCATTAACTGCCGTATATAAACAACAGCTGGTATGTAGCCACGGCCATATCCCAGTGAATTGGTTTACTCTTTTGTATGTTTTTTTTTCTTCTTCTTCCCCAGCCAGAATCACAACTGTGTTACAGCAGGAATAGTAAGAACTGCGAGAGAATGTGTTTGTGCTCTTCACCACCACGTTCTTCAGGAATCAAGTGGGGAGGTGACAGGAACCTCTGTTACTTTTCTCCTCCCAGCAACTGGAATTCTGAGAACACCAATCTTAAAAATTGTCTTGGGAATCACTTCAAACCAATCAACCTACTGCTCAAAGTATTCCTTCCACTGCGGGTTTCAGCGAGGCTGGCAGTCAGCATTTGCCAGAGCAAAACTTCCAGGTGCAGAAGTGCACAGAGCGTCAGGAGGGCTGAGGGGAAAAGCACGCTCGGCTGCCTGCATGGATCAGGTAGAGCACAGAGGAACGGCGCTGCTCAAGTTCTCAGCCAACGACGGTCACATTGTCCCAACAAACCAGCTGATTAAAAAGAAGTTTGCAGCAACGTGGGGAAAGTACAGAAAGAAAAAAAAAAAACACAACAACGAAAGAAGAGGAAAGAAAAAACAAAGCCCAACAAGTCGCCTGTGGCAGTAAAGCCAAGTGTGCAGCTGCCTGCGCACCCACAGCCAGGGATTTCAACATGGGGCTGAGGGCGGCCGGCGCAGGCGGCACCGAGCTCAGCCCCGCCGCGGGCCGGGCCGGGCCGCCGCTCCCTGCGCCCCCGGGCACCGCGGGCGCCTCACGCA
>JAVJGJ010000047.1:65213726-65236939 GCA_035590215.1 Microhierax caerulescens | reverse complement strand
TGCCCGGACCGATCCCCGGGAGTGTGCGGCGGCGTCCGCCTCTCTCTACCCCGCCGGGGCCCGGGATGGCGGGGCCGAGGCCGAACCGGCGCCGGGAGCCCCGCAGACCCCGCGGCCCTCGCCCCCGGTGGCGTCGTCGGTGGCGGGCGGGCGCTGCCTGCTGCCCCGCTTCCTCAGTCCGGGGGGCGCGGGGGAGGCCGGCAGCGAAGCGGAGCGAACGGGCGCAGCGGCCAACGGAGGGTTCCCGCTGCCCCTGCCGGCGTCTGGCGAGGGCCGCCGGGCACAGACCAAGCCAGACGGTCTTCGTGGTCCTTTGGGTGTCTGCTAATGTAACAGAACCCGCACGGCAAAAACGGGTGCGGCATCAGCAACACCCGCATCAGTGGAACCGCTGAGCGATCTGCTACCCAAAGCCATCAGATGTCGCAGGGTTTTACAGATAGCACTCACGTTTTGCAGGGATTTCGCTGTGGACAACAGGGTTGCACAGTTGGCTGGACGTTCATCTGGCCTGGCAGCGTACTTCTCTGGGGTAGGAACGAGCGATGAAGCAATTCAGATTAACTGCAGAGTGAAGGCAGAGTTCAGAGGACAAGAAGGCAGGGGAAAAAGCTTTCTTTTTTTTTTTTTTCTTTTTTTTTTTTCTTTTTCTGAACTTCCATATAGTACTAGAGACACGAAGTTGAAGGCAGCTTTGCAGCACATAACATCACCATCCTTCTACTGCTGCACAGGGTGCCCAGACACGTGTCCTCCGGTGCTCTCTACCCGGCAGCTGTCTCGCTGGTTGCCTGCTCTTGGTCCTGTAGCAATAGCTGTAGTAACTAAGAATTTCAAACCTGGTACAAATGGCAAAGCTGTGTAGCAGATACACAGTCAAGCAGCGGAATTAATTCTGTTCTGAAAGCATCAAAGGTGAAACTTTTGCCCAGTTTAGTCAACGGTGAGAATGGCATCCCTAAGCCTTGGCATCCCTAAGCCTTTGCATCCCAGTTAGCAGTTTCCAGCAAAGTAAATGGAGGAGTCAATTTATATTAGTTTGCTCCCATGTGTATCTGGTCCAATTCATTTGAAATCCATGGAACTTTTCCTACTAATTGCAGTTTGGAAAGCTTTGGGGCACTCATAAGATCAAATGGTTCATCTGTTGATCTACAGATAATTCTAAGCTTAGATGTTAATTTTATTGCCATTACCCACCTGAGTTACCTGAACTAATAATATAGATGAGGATCTGAATTCTATATGAGGAACACTAAGCAGGGAACAAGCACACCTGCCATGTTATAATGTTTTATCATATCCCCAGTGTTCGCTTGTGTAGAATAAAGGCAGGAGTTCAGAAAGGCAGACATGAAATAAAACTGGAGTAAACAGTTTACAGCTCGTCACTGAGACAACTGAGCACACTCCACATTTTTATGGCCATAGCTCATCAAATCTATTATTGGAAAATGTTGAAAATTTCCATTAAACTGCTGTTTCTGTACTTTTTAGGTGATCATAAGAGCCATTGGAAACATACTGAGAGGATGAAAGAGATATAAATCTTTGGTTTAATAGACATGACCTGAGAAACTTGCAAAAACAGATGTTAAAACGTGGAATCAATAGAGACTCTTCCAAGAGTGTCTTTAACAAGCGATTTTACAGTGGCATAGACTTTGTAATGTTCAACATTATACTTCAGCTGTCCTTTGTGTTTACCAGCTAAAACATAATGTTGCATATCAGGAACTTTACCACACTGCTATAAAACTTAGTATTAGATACAGTTGCTGGTCGACAGTAATTATTTCACTGCTTAGACTCAGCCACAGGTTTTTCGTGTTTTTCTGTGATTTAATTCCACCTCTTACTGTCTTTAGTAAGCTTCTTGGCAGTATTCCCAGCTGTTCTAACAGTCTCCTGGAAAAAAAACGTAAAACAGTTTAGAAAGAAATATTGATAGTTTTTCTATTAAATGTGTAAAACAGGAAACTTCAGTAGTGAAATACAAAGAAAACAAGTTTATCCTGGGATCTGATTTAAGGCCAAAACTTAACACAGGCACACAGACACACACACAGACACACACACAGGATACATACACACTCTGGAAACATGTTGAACACAATTTACCCAGTATAGCATTTGTTGATGTCTTAGAAGGAAGAATGAGCTTTGACAAAGTAACAAGGCTGTGAGATTATTCAAGGTCTGATTATGCAAGATAAAAGAAGTACAAAACATTATTATAAGAGATTATGAGAAAAGGATTATACTAATCAGGAGAAAAATTGGCAAGAGATGCTAGTTTACAAAAATTACAACTGCTTTCCAGGTACTTAATGTGAGGACACTATGTTGCAATATGGGTGGCATATATACAGTTCTGGATGTTGAGCTTTTCTCCGCTAATACCCCGTAGAACCTGACGATTCATTATTAACTGGTACACTGTTGGAAGATTTCCATGAAAAGGCAGTTATCTGTCTGGCAGGAAGGGGATGGATGGAGAGAATCAGAGCTTGCCATTACTACTGATTAATATTCAACTTCTGTTAAAAATAGATTTCAACCACCAGGTTGAAATCCCACTGCAAATATACAAGGACTCAAGGAGTGAGAATCCCACAACTCAGTGAAGATCACCAAAGTACTTTTTATCTGAATGTTAAAAATATTCAGGCAGTGGAATGCTGATGATTTCCAGAGCTATTTCACAGTTTATCCTGCCTTTATACTCTCTATCAAAGAATTTTTCTGTAATAATTCTTTATGTGCTCACCCTGGTCTGACAAGAAAACATTGATTCAGTATACAGTATGTTTAAAGTTCACAGAATTTTAAAAACAGATGTTTCCTTAAGCCGAGTAGAATTAATTAAGAACTGTGGAAAGACCAGTGTCAAACTGTAGAGTAATAATATTCCTCAAAGAATTAGAGTTTTTTTTTAAAAAAGTTATTAAAATCATATAGAAGTCAAAGTTTTTTAAAAAATCATAACAGGGTAGCTAAGCTATATGAAGCAGACAAAAAAAATTAAACTCTGGCACCTGATATGAGTTCAAAGCGCCATTTTGTAAAAATTACTTAGTGAATACACCAAACACTATCAGGTTTTGATGATTTAAGGTACCTACCTGCTGTTTTCCATACCTTCACAAATCTGACAAAGTTCTGAATAATTTGCATTTTACTCTGAGTTGCCAATTTTATCAAATTAAACATGCCTGTGACTATTTGAGGTCTTTCTGTGGGTAACTTTTTAGCTATAGGGGTTGGTTGACTTCTCTGCCCTTGTATTTTGTGATTTTTCTACTACATACTGATGGTACCTCCACAAAGGAGCAAGGCAATGGTTCCTAACATCTTGTTTTATGAATGAGACAATCATTAAAGCTTATTAAGTAATTGTGGCTAGCTCTGCCCTGGAAAATAAATTGGCTGAATAAAAAATTATTTTCTACAGCTTTTCAAAAGAGGCTGGGATTTGGGGAATGGAAAGTCCTCAAATCATTAAAAAGTAATTACAGAATCATGCAGGTGCTAATGTCAGACTTAGGAGAAGCAGACACACAAAGTTTGGGAAGAAAAGAAGAACTTTCTTTGTGGTATTATAGAAGGAAGAAATTGTAGTAAAGAAGAATCCACGATTGTGAGGAAAAGCCACAAGACTCTTGACCCTTCCAGGGGCTCCAACCTGTGCCTGAAGCAACTTCAGGTAACAAAAAGGTGGTTAGGATTAAAGAATGTTTATAGGTGAATTTACAACTTTTTTTGTCTCTATCTATAATGGGTTTTTTAAAGAAGAATTTTAGAAACTCTACTTTTTAAAAGAACTCTTTTCAAGGATTTTTGATAGTTTCCTTAACAATTCTCTGTGGTTTTCAGCTGTCATCAAGCTGTTTAAATGGGCATGCTTTCTCTAAGATATACCAAGTAATGGCTGTGTTGTGCTGACAATTGGGAAGGCCTGAGCTAGCATATCGAGTCACTCTGTGGTGTGGGTGTTTGGAAATGATCCACAGGAAAGGAAGCAGAATCATTAGAGGTCTAAAAAGTGAAAATCATGACCTATATGGAAAGAAAGAAGATATTGGGGTTGTCCAGGGCACAGAAGGGGCATTGCCAGAAGATGCCCGAACAGTCTTTGTGTATGCCGAGTGCTATGGACCTATACCCAGAGCTATGAATTATCGTAAGGAAAACATTCACTCAACTAGCTTTACCCAGCCCCAGCTCTCATACCACATACTGTATTCGTGCTATGGGCTGAATAGAATTCTATTTGCATAATGATACAGGTAAAGTTCTGAATGTCCCCATACTGCAAAACATGTATCTAAGTCAGATGTTGGAGCTGGCCATTCTTCTTTTGCCCTTAGGGCCATGGAGAGTCTGCAGCTCAGTTCCCCACAGTGCTCAGGAGCCAGCACAGGGATCATGCTAGAAGATGAATGATCTGCCACCTTCTCTCATGCCCTTCCACTCACTGAAGCTCTTCTGCGGACTCCAGCCATGCTAGTGTGAGCAATGTGTCTGCTTTTGGGATGTGAGACCAGTTACCCCCATAGTCCACCATCAGTTAGAGCTTCAGCAAGCTTTCCAGAGGGGAGAAAAAGGGAGAAAAAGAATAGTGAATGTTAGCAGCTATTACCAGAAAATCCCAACAGAATTTCACAGGATATAGCAAAAGAACTTTTACAGATTTGGAATTTTATCCCTGACCAATTCCAAAGGGCAGCTCCAGACATTTGGTCACCAGAGCTTCCCAACAACAACTATGACATTAAAAAATTATCACAGTATTTTCCATCATGGAAAATGCTAGATAATCTAAGTAGAGGAGTCATTGCTGCCTAGCCCTATAATATTGAACACAAACATATAAACATAACATTAGTAAAACTGAGTTCTTAGCAACTTTTCAATTAACAAACTAGCATTAAAAACTGTAAAAATAGTAGAACTTGAGGGATTCATGACCACCACAAGAAATCAAAGTGAATGTTGTTAATTTACAGAAGACTGAACTACAGGGTACTTGTAGAATAAATTATTTTAAGACCCTACGATGTTTGTTTAAATTTTGCCTGAAGGATTTGAAAAACTTAATACTTTCCTAAAAATGTCAGAGGTTACTTGTCTTTGTCAACCTTCGTCTACAAAAGCTACTTGGAGACATTTTGCCTCTGCTGAGAACGTATTGGATGTTTTCATCCTCCTTTCCTTCTTTTTGCCTGTCCAGAAGTTTGCTCTTTGCTTTTCTTCCAGCCTCTCAGTTATCGTTGAAGTCCCTGGCACAGATTTCCAAACTCTGAAACACAGAGTACAGGATTCCAGCAACTCAAAAGGCTTGTGGAGCCTTTTCACTGGCTTCTGTGGGCTTTGGATCAGGCCCTAAGGCCTTATCTACTCTACTCAAATGATGAATAAACAGTATCAACACAGAGCTACGGTATACTGGGCTCTTTTTTGTTTGTTTGACAAGTACTTGCCAGAGCTGGAACTAATTCAGACACCGTCAGGGGAACCCATTTGCTGAAGAGAAGCTATGCCAAATTATTTGCCACAATCAGGTTTTATCTATTGATGAGCATTCTTGAAAAAATACCTTCCTGTGACATGAAGAGGAACAGCCACAGGGTATGTTAGTCAAAAGGCCTCTCAAAACATGACAGAACATACATTCCACCATACAAATTATTCATTTGGTTGATAAACATATTTAGAATATATTTCTCAGCTGGTGTTCCTCTTTAAAGATCCCTGTTCAATTTCTCGCCCTGTTCCCATCCTTGTTGGGCTGAAAGGGAATGGGATAGTGTCATGGCTTTCAATGGCAAGTTGTCTTGATTGCAGGAAACTATTGACAAAGCATGAAGGGAAATATCTTCTGCTCAACTTCTCCTTGTAATGGTAACAGGGGCGACTGCATGAAGTAAGGATATTGCAGCAGAGACTTTCCAATTTGCACAGGAATTTAGGGGGATATAAATACAGGCGTGCATTTGGAACATGTCCATCTCTGTTACACATGGAGTTAAATGCACCTCTGCTGCTAGCCATGCAGAAAACACACATTGTCTATCGCTCCTGCAGAAATGTTTGCTCCCGAGCAAAGTCCCATAGCACCTGCAGAAAGCCTTTTCCAAGTGCACAGGCCAGTAGACAAGTGTCAAAGCATGAAGGATCAGCAGGGAATGAATTACATGATTCCTTGTAGGGAGTGTGACCAAGATACACGCGGTCACCTTCACTGCTTCACTGCAGAACTACTCTCTGACAACTTCAAAAAAATTCCAGATATGTACTATCATATGTGTGTATGTATCATATCATACTAGGACCAGACTCGAGCATCTGTAGCTTGCTTTAAAGAGGAATAGGGCAAAAGCAGACAGTTGAAATTTGGACACTGCTTTTAAGATCATTCTTGGCCTACTTAGAGATGATGAGATAAAAAAGGGTCAGAGAGAGATGACACATGATGATCTGTTTCACTCTGCTTTCTCCCATTTTCCTTTCATGAACCTCAATCTCCTTTCTCCTCCTCCTCCTTCTCTACTGTCTTTTCTTTTCCATACCCAATCCCACTTCTCCTTTCATCTCACATCCTTTTATTGCCTTCCCTTCCTCTTGTCTTCCTTAAAAGTATTTGCAGCTGCTGAAATCAGTAAAAAGAAGACTCAAATGAAATAGAATCCCCACGAGCTAAAATACATGACAGATTGTTACATACCACTAGTAATCTATTTTATTCAAGACTGAAAAGATGATGACAGTAAATGAGCACGTTTTCCAAAATTCACTGCAGTGTTTTACAGTGTAAGGATCTTTTAATTCTTCACAGAAGAAGCCCAGTGGCTTAAGTTCGTCTGCAAAGATTTAAAACCTGTAATCGATACCAAGTTGTCTTCTCCAATACAAAGCCGAATAACTAGCCTTAGCACAAGTAGGACATCAACTCCATAGGGGTGCAGCAGGCAAGAAAAGCTGAATTCAGTGGCAGCAAAATCGTTTGGTCAGATAACCTTTTGTTTTCTATTCTGTTGTTGACTATGCTGATGCATGGGCTACAGCATGCCACAGGAGTGTCTCTTTGGAGAGCAACAGCAGAGCAGCCTAGAGTCACTGCTCGGTGCCAAAAAAAGCCTTCACTCAGGTCTCATCTTGTTTCACTGAGCAAAAAAGATATCCTCTACACAGGCCCTTCAACAACTGACATTCCAGTACTCAAGGAAACACTTAGCAGTGTATTTAAAAAGCAGGATTTCTCATATGTTAAAATTACAGCATGATCTTTAGTACCACACCTAAGCACAGGTCCAGCTGCCTTCCACAGGGGCTATGTGTTTGGATTTGAGAGCATGATTTAGAGCAGATTAACTCATGCATCCAAACCAAAACAGACAGATCAGACAGACAACATTAGCTCTACCGACCTTCCTGCTGCCGTGGAATTGCCAACACAGGAGCCTTCTAATTTGCCAGAAGTTCACACTGCAGCTCCACAGTAATCCAGCCGACACTGCAGTTACATCCATCATGGCATGTGTTCTAGGATTTCATTTTATCCAAAGTTTAATAGCTATTCCCTCATATGGAGCTAAATGTGCATCATATATACCTCAGTAATATTTTCTACAGTTTGTCTTCTGTTTTGAAAAAAAAAAAAAACAAACAAACAACCAAAACCAAAAAACAAACCACAGCACTTCTTACTAATAAGTTATTTTGAACTTAAATTATGTCTCAAGTTGATGACTTGAAGTGCAGTAAATCACTAGTACAGGATATTGCTTAATACAGAAAGACAGTGGAAATAAAGCATGGAATATTGGTATGCAAGTGTGTTAATACCCAAGAAACTATAACCACTTTCAAGGACTGAAAAATTGGCTGTCTTTCCGACACCACAGAAATTACAAAAGCACAGCGTCACCTGAAATCCAGGGAAGCCAACAAGGAGTTTAATTACATATAGGCTGTTGCAAGAGTTTGATAATTAAAATCTACCAGGGTCAAACAACTATTTTCTATGAAGAAATACAATTTATTCTTAACCTGTTAAACTGATAATATAGTGGATAGAGGTGGTTCCTCTGACACATGGTTTTGCAAATGCATTTCCTTCCTTGCAAGATTTATCAATATGTTGCTGAAGTTTTCAATTTTTTTTTCTTACAGAATCCAATACAGCTCACAGCTTGAAACCAGACTGCACTGAATGCTGCTTTCTCTATACTTTTCCCACCTGAAATAGATCTTAAAGTCTAAAACCACTGAGAAGGGATGTGGATGGAGTTCCACGTTTTCCATCTTTTCTTGTTGCAAAGTGCAGCTGCGATGGACACCAGTACATTAAAGCTGGAAAGAGAGTTTACCCTGCCTGGGCCTTGCTCCTGGAGGTTGCTGGCCTTATGCTGCAAACGGCCAGATGACACACTCTGAATCACTGCAGTTTAGATCACGTTGTCCGAAGGCAACCTGAAATGGCCAACATACTTTAAAATACTGGCCGATAAACTGTAGCAGCTCAAGAGCTGCTTTTCCTGTTGCTGAGCTGTCCTTGTCCCCAGCAGAACAGACGGTGGTCACTGGTTACAGCTTTGGGCTGCCTGTTCCGTGAGTCACCCTCCTATCTGCGAGGGCTGTCTGTTTTTGTATTCCGAGATTAATAGCTTTGATATTTAGCCTTGCTGTTTAGCCTTGTTTGTTTCAGAGGTATGGGGAGCCATTACACAGGCGGGGCCTCTGTTCCGGCTGGAGCTTTTCACACAGCTTTAAACTGCACAGCTCGGGCAAAACAGAAGGTGTTACCAATACCTGAGCGTCATCCGTCCAATTCTATCTATCCAAACTTTCTGAAACACTAAATACTCACCACTTACCATCTGTACATCTCAGCCTGATTTAGATCTACTAGGAAATTTTAGCGTATTTTATTAGCGTGTTCTTGACCTCTGCCTTCACCTGTTCTCTGAGGTTTGCTTTATTTTTTCTGAGAGAATAACAGCAGGCAAAGCGTGTGGACTTTATTTCTTACTGGTTTTTATATTGGCAATGTTCTGTAAGTAGCTTAAGTTTTTCACAGTGCACTCATCTCAGAAAGGAACTGTTTCTGCATATTTTCACACACTGAGATTGTTACCTGTGGTGGTGACACCTGGGAGACGTCAAAAAATTGATAAAAGTGTATGGTACAGATTTACCATATAATTTGATATTTTAAACAAAACAAAAAACCCCACCTTGAATATATTTAGCTCAGTCCCATAAGCAATAAAATTCACAGCAAACTGGTTAATTTGTTAAGGGTAAGATGGCCAATGTGACTGCTCATACATTATGTGATTTATGTTAGTACTTAACCTCCTAATATTTGCTTTGACTTACATGTCTGCCACAAGGCCCGCTGCTTGACCAGAGCCGTTTTGGCAGCCATATATATATATACATATATATATAAACAGCCTTACCAGAAAACTGTGTGCAGGGAGTGATTTTTTTTCTGAGAATTTCAATTTGATCCCATCCTCTCCATCTTTGTTCAGACTTTTCTGCTGATGCACCTAGTTAAGGGCTGTTTTTTTTTCAGACAAGAAACATCTACTTTGTGTAGAGCTCACTGTTCTTCTGTACTTCCAGGCACTTTGTTTTGCACATAGCAATTATCTGAACTTGTTCTTCTCTTGTGGTGACTGCAGTTCATCATTAAAATATTTTTTTTTTTTTTTTTTCTGTCAGTCTTTGCAGGACAGCTTCATATTCACAGCACCTTCTTGCATTCTTAAATATTCTACAATGTGTATACTTTCCTGCATTTTTTAATGTTTCAGGCTTTTAGGATATGATGATTTTTTCTAACCTTTCTAGTTGCATGTTTCTCTGTTTCATCGGATCTTAATTTCACCAATTCCCTTTGACTTTTTTTTTTCAAATTTTCTGAATTGCTTATGTAATATTGATATTCCTTTCTTTTTCTATTTTTGCATTTCCTCTTTGCGTATACTGATCCATGATATCTTCAATAATTCACAGCTGCTTACTAAAATAATCTTACCATCCCTAACACAAACACAAACACAGGCCCAACTGAGGGAGATACACACTGATGAGCAGTATATATAAAGCCTTTGAAGGAGGTTCTTTTTGCTAATATTGCCTCTCTGTTCTCCCATCCCTAACATGATTTCTCTTTCTGTTCATCTTTTTCAGTGCAGCCTTTTTCTCCTTTGGCAGTTTTCTCCTTTCACAGTGTTCCTTGCAGCTAATCACCAGAGCTAAGAAATATCCACCCCTGCAGCAAGCCACAGTCCTCCACCGCCTCAAATTTCTTCAGCCACTAAAGAAAAGGTAAAGCTCCCCTCTAATCACACTGCCCACAGGAGGGACGTGAAACTGAATATCCAGACACATGGGCTGAGCAAGGGCTTTCCCTGAGGCTCCACAGGTGGGAGCAGGCAGGATTAGACCCTTGTCTGTAAATACTGAAAGATCGATGTGGCTGCAGCTGTCAACATCATCAGGAGACTTCTCACCTGCGCTAGTGGAACTAATTGTAAAGCACCATCTTAGTGCGTGGGAGGCTGGAGGTAATTTTAGTGACGGTAAAAGGTGCCAGACTTATCAGACATGGGAGATGTTCTTCTAGATCTCGCTTGTGTAGTGCTTTATACCTACACTAACTCAGTGTAAAACATCATTGCTGGTTTGGCAGGGGAGTTTTGAGTTAATAATCATTAGCAACACTTGTTTTGCAGTACTAATGACTAGTTTTGTCTTCACAGAACAGGTACTGTATAGGCAGAAGGATTAACAGCGTCATTTTGCTGGTGTCTGCCTATTCTGCTATGGAGTCAGCACTTTCATGTATGCAAAATTATTCAATATATCTTTGGTACCACAACTAAGCAAATTAACAAGCTTTCTTATGCATCAGACCAGGGATGACATTAATTTATTATTGGAGAGCACTGCACAAACACACTCAGCTCTGAACGATCCTGTGCTGTACTTCCTCGGAGAAAAATTCACATTTTCTAATATTTATGGATTCTGGAAACGCTTAGGAAAAAATGCATATTGTGTTATCTTACTAACTGGAGACATGACAGTTATTAAAAAACTTCTTTATTTCTTAGCTTGCCCCACAGTATTTTAACAATTGTGGTGAAATACTAAAACAGATACATGAAATGCAGTATATTTTTATTTTGTTGAACTCTGTGGGCTTTACTTAAGGGCAGAAGGAGAATATATTGTTATTGTGCTCTGTAGCTTCTACTGGTCAAACAAGACCCAGCTGTTGCCTCTATTTGGGACTGTCAGTCAAAGCTTTTCTTATGTGAAATTTAAGACATTTCAGAGCTACCGGTTTCATCAGTCATAGCAGTCAACGTTGGTGGTCATTTTCAGCAAAGGTATGCCCAAGACAAAGCCTTCAGTCCAAGACCCTTGACTGAAAAAGGGTGTAAGAGAGGTTGTGCAGTAATACAACATTTCCAGCTGAGCTTTGGTGTCTGCAGTGGAACGGAATGGATCCGTTGTGGACCTGATGTGCCTTCACACTGCAGGAAAATTTGGCTCACTGTCACCAAGTCACGAGGCTTAGGCTTATATTCATATTTGAATATCTGCTCTGAGGATTACGCTACCTACCAGGGAGCAACTAATGCATCCAGGCAGTCCTGCCATCCCTGGGGGCAGATGTTCCCCTGGACTCCAGCGCTTTGTTCCCGGAGCTGCCTAATCCCGTCCACGCTTCCAACTTCCACCAGCACAGACTTTCTCAACAGTCATTTTAAAGAAGCATTTCACTGTTTTATTCTCACCTGATGATGAAAGAGGCCTGGTAAAGCACAGCTGCCCTTGAGAAAACACTGCAGAATGCCTCCCTGCCCAAAATGCCAATCTATTACTTCAGCTATCTCCTTTTTCTCCTGCAACCCAGAGAACAACAGTGATCTCTGAGGCTGATCCGACCAGTTTTCCTCTTCCTTTTGACATCTGTCTCTCTGGCCACAACTCTTCTGCCAAAAGCAACACGGACACAGTTTTTGGACTCCCCTTGTCCCCTCTACCTGCCTGCACCCACCTGTCCCTGGCATTGCAATGAATCCCCATCTGACCACGTTAACATCTCTAATCAAGCGGGCTGAATACGAAAAGGAACTGTAACTCCACTTTGTGACCAGCAGCTTCTATTACATATGCCACCACCCAAACCAGAGACCTGTGTAAAAGGATTAGTTTCCTTAGTATTACTTTGTGATGTTGGATGTATCTAACAGAGGGATGGGAATTCCAGGAAGCTGAGAGAACAAGCAATAGATCATAAAAATATATGGCTCTGAGAAAAATCCTCACAAGTAGGCTTGAGTGAGCCTGAAACAGGATTTAGATCTGAGAAACTGCTGCTGCTTAAGATCTACCCTGTACTAATGGAAAACAAGGCTTTGATTATAAATAAACTGGACCGTGCCACAGACACACCTGATTTCATCATCAGTTTCTCATCAGACCGTGGAATAACCCACAGCACTGAACTTGACTGTTCATGTCAACCAGAAGAGTCCAGCAAGTTTAAAATATAGATAACTGTGCAAACAGTAAATAACCTAAATAAGGGGTCCTCAAACTATAGCCCGCAGGCTGGATACGGCCCCCCAGGGTCCTCAATCTGCCTCCCCGGTATTTACAGACCCCACCACCACCCCCCGCCAGGGGTTTGGTGGGGGGACCAAGCAGCTGCAGATGACTGCCTGCGACTTAATCTGCGTGCCGGCCCCCTGGATGAAAAATTTGAGGACACCTGACCTAGACAGTAACCCAAATTCAGGCAGCTTTCAGCTTAGTTTAAAAGACGAGTAACGACTTCACTGAGCCTGTTTTTGGTTCCAAGCAGAGCTGGCAGAAGAGAAAAAAACCCCTCAGCTCTGGCAGCCAAGGGCAAAGAAGCAATGTGGGGAACAAAATGAAAGTTACCTTGCAAATGGCAAGTTTCAGCTTGCTTCTAACTGCAGTAATAAGAAAGCAAAGTGATTCACTCTGGCAAAGTTTTCCAGCTTGAGGAGCTTGAAATAACACGACCGCCCACCACAACTGCTGCCTGTGACTGAGCTTGGGGTGTGTGTGGGGTGTGGGGGGCAGCCTGAGAGTTCTGAGGTGATATGGGGAAGGTGGAGATGGAAAGTTCATTTTGAGCAAAGTACAGATAAATGGTGGCTTGCTGGGGAGGAGGGAGAAGAGGCGGGAGAGGAAGGAGCAGTGGTAGTGCAGTCCTGTAAAAATAAAATTGGGTAATGATGGTTTGTTCTGTGAAAGAAAACCCATTCTGCTCTTTCACAGCGGCTGGGAGATGGATGTTCATACATGCCACGTAGCGCTGCGCCTACGTGGAATCACCAGGTCACCATGTAAAGTCTTTGTTTTGTGAAAGAAGGTGTATTTTAGAGATGACGAGGAAGGGTTGAGTGACTTACTTGTGGCAGGCTAGTAAAAGAGGGTGGGGTGGGGTGGGGGGAACCCAACAAAAAAAAAAAAAAAACAACCCAAAAACCACTCCATATTGATTTACTGCCTAAGTGTGGTTAATATTTATCTAGATGTTCAAACTGGATATCAGATTTCAGCTTATAAAGAGTTGGCCAATCATAGCAAGATTTTTCAACTAAACTATTAACATTTTTCAAGTACAGACACGCTGATACAACTTAAAAGGAAAGCTACAAAATAGCAGGTCTCATTATTGTCACTTAAATAAAACCTCCAAGACAGTTAATTACGCATATGTACTTTTAACTTTGTTAAAATGTATGTAATAGGCAATAGATTTAATTTTCTCAACCTATATTTAGGTGGGCACAATAAACTATTTTTCTTTTTTTTTTAAATTATTCCCAAATCGCTTATCAACAAAATTGTACTTTGTCCCTAGGCATTTTCCTCATTTCTTTCTATTCTGTAATTCAATGACCACAAAATTGCATGAGCTTAACTACAGAAAGATTAATTTTAGGTTGCAACTGTTTCATCTTGCTTGGGTGTTTCTCTTTGATGACCATCTGTGCTTGATAGTGCGATACCCACAGTTCATTTACCTTTCTCAAGGCTAACTTGTGTTTAGTGGTTTCAGTTCTATTCAGTGTGTACACCCCTAAAAAAGTATCAATGGGTCTTTTGATGCTTCCATAAAAATTTGAAGCCTATTGACAATAAGCAGCTTTTTTCACTCGCTGCTTCTTGGTGGTAGCACCTCAGAGGTCCACAGACCACAAACTTAAAGCTATTGAAAGCCTCCGTAACTCACACAGACTTACTCCACCTGTTCTGCAAATGAGCCTGACTTTAACCTTGAGCTAATAAACACTAAAGCTGTGAGCAACGTATGAAGTGCATATACATACTGCATGGGACACGTGAAATGCATAGACTATGTGAAATATAAGCTTATAAAATTGGTATAAAGACTCTCATATAATGGAGGTATGAAAAAATGCCAAGGTCTGTATCCAAAACTCGCGTTTCTAGCTCCTTCCTTCCTGGACATCCATAGGAAGAACTGGCCGTGTTTGGGCCTGATAGCTCAGCAAGAACCATTTTACAGCTTGAGTGTACAAAACTTGACTGTAGCATGGTAGGACAAGCTCATGGAAGCCTCCTCCTTCAGGAGCCTGCCTAGCCCTCCAGCCCTGAGCAAGGGTTTTCCCCAAGGGTTGCCCAAGCCCAGGGAAGAGAGAGCTCCCAGTGAGCCGCACCCACAGATATAGGGCGAGCAGCCTCATTTTTTTTAAAAAAAAAAAAGGTTTGAAAAACTCATACTTAGAAGGATCCTGGTCACTGGCATGGAAGATTTTCTCCTCTGATGGCATTCCTCTCTGATTTGTTTTTATAAGCTTAAGCAGCTCTCTGCCCGTACAGCTGCTGCCGGAGTCCTGCCAGAGGATCCATAATTTCTTAATAGCCTCCACCAATGAGCTGTCGTGTTAACAAAACAGAAGATGAGAAAATGTAGTTGTAGAGCAGGCAGATGTAACCTGAGGCTAAGGAGGCAGCCACTTGTAGCACCTTCTCTAACGTGGCCCCAGAGGAAAACTGGAACCGGCGTACCCAGGAGCAGGTGGGATATGACCCTCCCTTCAGAAACCACCGAGTTTCTGTCCACCTCCCTAGACAGCTAAAGCCTCAGCCGAGCTTCAGCTGTGCACCAGGGCCAGCCAAGGCAGGGAAACAAACCCAGGAGGTTCCACGTGTCCCATTCACTTCTGATGAGGGGGCCCAACAGTAACGCACTGACAAGCCAAGCCGTCAGCTATTCAAGATGATCAAGAGCAGCGACATTCCCACATTTTCAGAGCTCTCAACAAACATAGCTAATTAAGTCTTGCATCATCACTGCAGTCACACACAAGTAAGTATTCATCTCCCCTCTTGACAGAGGAGGAAACTGAAGTCTCAGGGGGTATCCGGGGGCACACAGTGAGTCACTGGCAGAGCTGGAGCTGTATTTTAAGAGCTGTTAGCTCCAAGATCGCTGCCTTTTCATTTATTGGATTGAAAAATGACTCCTCAGTGTGAACTAAAGGGACGATAGAGAATATTCTTCCATTATCAGTAAGAACAGGATAACCTTTTCCATGATGTTACACCAACCATCATATTGTGGCTAATATGCAGTACCATAGTAACTCCCTCATTTGGGGGGACTATTCGGGCACGAAAAATGAGAAAAGGTGATACAGGGAGGTCCTGGGTGCCGTGGGCACAGCCGGCGCACAGACAGGGAGGGTTCATAAAGTGCCCTGCTTTCCTCCCAGTCCTTCCCTCGGCTGTCTGCAGCTCAGGGTTAGCCACCCACTGCACTGGGAGCCTCCCAAACCCAAGAAAACCAGCTCCTACCTCAGAAGTGTTACACGAAGACACAACAGGTGGCTGAAAGAGAGAACAGTAAAAATAAGTTATCAGTGAAATCAGCCTCTCCCAGGCCTGTTTTTACACTTTTTTTAAAAAAATAACCATTTCCAAATAGAATATGCACATACGATTTCATTCAAATTTATTAAATTTATGTCATAATTAGGATTCAGAATAATCTAATGTACATATAATTATCTATGGACCAAAAAAAGTAGGCGTGTGCAGGGGCGTCTGAAGGCAACGACTTCTAAAAGCGAGTGTTGCCTAAACTAACCTGCCTCGACTTGTAATAACGCTTTTCCCAGAGCGTAACAGCTGGCCAGCCTGCTGGGCGCAGCACAACCAGAGAGTGCAAATTGGAAAGGTGGCGTGAGCATCACTTGTCTCTCAACTCTAATCTCGAGGGAATTTTCTGAACGGCCTTTTTCCTTTGGCTCTGGGAGTGCCCGACGCTGCTGTCAACCCCAAAGGTGCTCGGGAGCAGCATCCTGGGAGGGCACCTCCAAGCTCTGCTCCCTCGCCCTGACTCCAGCAGCAGGTATCAAAGGATCAACAGTAATCACGAGCCAAATTCCTACAGGACATCCTTCCCAGAGATGAGCTTGCCAGGACCAAATAAATCAGCTTTGTGGGGAAAAAAAAAAATCAGCTATATTGTATTGCAGGAAATGGTTTAATGTATGTGTTGAGTGAGATCACTGCAGATAAATTCTACCCTCCTTATCTTGTTTTGCCTCGGGAAATAAACAGCACACAGAAAATTCTGAAAAAGTGGTCACCACACTTATAGGCAAGCCATAACATAAATTCACTTTTTTGCTTCATAAAGTAATATAAATTTATGGAACTACCAAAAAAAAAAAAATATTACAGATAATGGTACATGCTGACAGATATTCACGTTTCTGTATTTAGAACTCATCTAAACTGAGCATCTTTCTCATCAGCTGAATTTCATCAATGGCTGTGATTTGTATGTTTCCTTCATTAAAAATCTGCAAATGTTATTAGTTCTAAACTGGCTAACTCAAAACTAATTCGGCTTACAATTCTGTTCCCAGCAGCACCACCTCAAAATCTGTACTACAATCAGAATACTTGTTTACCAGGTTAATACCAGGAACCTGCAAGCAGTGTGGCCCAGGCTACAAGATAACAACACATAATACCAACTAGATTCAAATGCAATAGATAACAAAATACTTCATGATCAAAAAGCACTTGTGACCACCCAGTTTTGTTCAGTATTGTGTTCCACACATCCTTTCTGTTAACATTTAAATCACACTTTTATGCTAGATGCTCATCCCCCAACCCACACATTTTGCTTGTTCTTCATTTTTTAAGTCACAAGCACCTTGGAAATATACTGCTGTAACAAGCAAGACTAAGCCTATACATATGTATAAGAACATAAAACCAGCCATACTGTGTCAAGAATCAATATCCATCCAGCTCGCTATCGTTAACTCCAAAAGTAGTAACAGATGTTTTGGGGAAAAACTATAGAAGAGAGAGTATTTTAGTGTGAATCTCCACATGGCATTTCTTCCCAGCTTCCAGCACCACATTAAATATTTATCTGACTGATGTGAAATTACGTATTTCCATGTTTCCAGATCTCACAGTGCTAGGGGATAAAAAGGACCTTCCAATGCAGAGTGAAACCTTCAGACTGTTCTGAATTAGCCCATCCACTGTCATTCTCATCACCAAACTCTGCACTGTTGGACTTATTTTCTTTAGCCCATCAAAGCAACTTGATTAAGAGTCTAGATTAGTGTTCATAAAACACTGGGAAAACTGTAGGAAAAAGGTCCTCGGGGCATAGTCACAGTTACTGTATTATTTATACATGCAAACCTCACAGCTAGCACTGCATATAGGCATCTCGTGCCGAGTATCAGCCCAGTGACCTTCTGCTCCAGGGCCCAGGAGGTAAAATCTTCGGCTGGTTTTTATTCAGTCCTTTGATAAAGCTTCTGTTTATGTCTCGGAGTGCTGAAGTTTAGCCTGTGGAGATAAGGTTGTCTCTCATTCAAGAAAATATTGTCAATCTCATCAAGTGTAACACACACAGGAACTGGGCCAGGTTATAACCATGTGTTTGTTTGTGATGGCACGTTTCTAGGAATGTGCTGGCTTGCTGCAGATCTGAGTAATTAGAAGAGCTACAGTAAAGTGGGATTACAATTCCAACTTTCCAAACCCCTTGGTTTTCTGTGTAGGAGCAACGCTGTCAGCTAACAGCCAGCAAGCACACAAAGTGGTGACAGGCTCACTGCCACCAGATGCTGTGACAAATGCTCGGCGTTACCCGAACAGCTACCCCGGTGCAGGGCTCGGGTCCCGGGGTGAGTGGGACACTCTGTGCCTCCTCCTTCATCCCCATGGCTCCAGCTGGCATCTGGCTGCTCAAGTCCTCTTCTCCCACTGAGACGTTATCCCTTCATGGAGCCCGAGTCTCTCTGGCTGTAGCTGCTGCCATTGCCCCCCCCCCCCCCCGATTTATCCAAAAACCTCCGTGGCAGGTGATGCAGCTGCGCGCTGCTGTCTGCCCACACACAGCCACTCGTACCCTTCGTGCCGCCTCCCCAGAGAGGTTTTTCCCAGCACACCATGATGTTCCTGCTGCATCCCCTCTGCAGGGTGGGATTAACAGACATCTCTGGCTCCTCTGCAGGGCTGAGGAAACCCAGAGATAATCCTGGTGGGGCCAGAGCCTTCCTGGAGCTGATCCCAGCCTCTGCCCATCTGCTTTCCTGAGTCATTTCAGAGGAGGGTGACTCCAGAAAGAAACTGAAGGGCTTAAAATCTAGTGAGCCTCAGATAAATAAATTTCAAGAACTACATCTTCTGCTAAGTCTCCCTGTCAATTTCCGCTTTTCTTGTAGAATTTTTGTTTGTATTTTTATCATGTTATTCCTTCCTGTTGCTCTGGGAAAAAGTCTGACACCAATGAGCTCTTTAAACCTTGGAGATTTACTACAGACTTTACCTTTTCAATATTATCTGGGTTTTGGAACATAAAATATGAATTTTGCTATGATCAGATATATGATTGTGAGGAACTGCCTTCCTATTCCATGAAAAAAGATACTGAAATTATCTCCTAAATAGAGAAATGAAAACATGAAATGAAGAAGCTCCTGCCTCCTGAACTGACTCTGTCTAAAATTTTATAACATTGCACACACATTATAAAACCTCTGATAGACCTTTATCAAACATAAATGATTTGTTGTATATAGAAGTTTTAAAATCAGCCTGAAACTAAACCTCTTCTGAACCTAATGGCAGGCTCTACCTCTCTGCAGGGGTGTATTTCCACAGGCGTATACATACACCTGTCTTGGTACGGACAGTTGAGTGGTTCCTTCAGCCAGCCGGGGTTTCTTTCTTAGCGTTTCTCATGCATTGTTGCCTGCTCTACTGCCCATTTTCTATGTCAGCAAATGGGCTTTCTTAAAAAGGGATCCTCCTTTGCAGATTTTAATACCAGGAAAATATTTCCATCAGACCTTTAATATGCCATCTCACTTTCAGTCCTTTTGAAAGGTATTTTTCCCCCCTCTGTATTAGACAGTAAAACTTCATTTCCCCTCTGTTGTTATTTGTTAGATTTACTGCACCGTTTCCTGTAAATTGTACTCTGATGAATTTCAAGAAACACAAAATCTTCCTTCATCTCTAGATTTTCTGTGCTCCTCCCTTTTATTAGTACTTTTCTTGTTTTTCCTGTAAAGTTGCATGTTTTGCCTCTAGCTTTTGCTGTGCAGCCACACACTTCCAAAACGGTCCAAGATTCCACGCATCCATTTCACAACCGCACAACAGAGACCTTCTGCTGGCACGTGATCAAACGCATAGCAAGGTACTTAGGGGTGAAGACAGAAAAACTTTCACTGTTTTTTCCACCAGAAGATTCCTTTGAATTGGACAGGATTGTGTCTTTATGATATTCCCCATGTTCTTACAACCGGTAGCAACAGCCTACCCTGGGAAGAACCCAGAGCGGGCCAGCGAGCCCCAGCACTACTTCTTTAAAAGCAACAAAAATAGCTTTGGTGGATGCTGTGTCAGCCCAGGCAAACAAGGCTGGGACTGAGCATCCAGCCATTGATGGGGGGTTTGCCAAAGCTGCTTTCTGCCACCCCGCTCCCCTCTGCCCAGAGCCAGCTCTCCAGCACCACAAGCACAGCAGGCTGCATGGCAGGGGAAGGTATTGCCTAAGGGACCCCACTAGGGAAGGGTTAGGGTAGCATGTACCCTCAGCTGCATCTTTTCTGCTAAACACAGAGTACCCGATGATCATTGACCAAAGTATTGCTCAGGAACACCTTAAAAAAATCCCAACTTTTTGTTAATGTTGTGAAGGTTTAAAGAAACGTGACTGAAGGAGCGCTTGGGCAGTGTAGCAATCTTCATTCAGGATAAAAATAAGTTGCTAAGTGCCTTTTGTTCATAAAAGCCAAATGAGAAAATAGCCAAAATGAGAAAAGCTGCTACCTCAGGCAGATGTTGCACTGGTTGGAAATTTAATGATGTAGGTGGTGGTGAGGAAGGCTGTAGGAGAGAGATGAGGGTTATGGCTTTGTGGAAATGTTCTGGGAAAAGGAAAAAAGGCACCAGAAAAGCCAGAAGAAAACAAGCTAAACTCTGTCAGCACAGAAAGAAGGCAACTGAAGTCTGTGTTGACCAGAGGGCTGGGGGGAGGCGCACCAAAGCTGTGAAAAGGAACCACCTCCTGTTGTTTCATTCCTAGTGTCTTCCAGAGAACATAATTTTGGATATTATTTCCATAAATGAAAAACAGTATCTCAAATATGTGTATCTTGTATCACTGTTCCAATAAAAGGAAAAACTAAGAACCTGAATGTTGACTATGCACTGAACAAACTGCTAAAGAAGTCAGGCAAACCTCCCCCACTGGGAAATAAACCCCAATATTCTATATAGCAGTAAAAGCATCACCAATTGATACAATCTGGAACAAAATTCTTGATTAATTCATGTAAGTTTAGACAGGTACACAGCCACTCTGCAAGCACAGCAACATTAGTGTGAATTTGGGGAACTCCACCAGAGCTGACACATTTCTCGGTCTCATATATACAAACCTAGTGGTTAATGGTTGTTGGGCTTCAGGGTTTTTTACCTCCCTAGGGCAGCAGCACAGACATAGTGATCCCATAGGCCCTTCTTTCAGATGAGCAACTCTTGGGTAAAAGCCGCCCTTCAAAAAACTTGCGTTTTTTTTTTTTGCAAGTTCTGCACTATTCTTGTTCCCTGCCCAGCTACAGCAGCTGCCTGACTCTGCCTCCTGCTGCTGAAATTCCCTCCCCACCCACCCCACTCCTTTACACATCACTGCCAGATGACACATGTACATTCATCACGTCAAAACCAGTGACACAGACAAACATTTCCATTTCTGGTTCTTTCGCTTAGCTCAATCCAGCAAAAGTTTGTAGTCTTACAGTTTATTTCTTTCCATTAATTGAACTCATTTCAACTCTAATCCAAACTGTCAGTATTTCCTTCTCTAGTATCTCTTTTTTTTTCTGATGTTTGTTTACAATGAAGAATCATTAAGTCATTTCTACAGTGTCTTGGGACAACCCATTGAGGGTCTATACCACATTAGATACACCTGGTAGCTATACAGTGATAAATTCGTGAACAGCAAATCCAATAACTTCACAAGTAGGAAATGTATTTTGTCTTTCCTAATTATTTGTGAATGAATCTGCTTGAAAACTCCCCAAAGACACTAAAATATGTAATTTGAAACAATATGGCTTCTGTGCACTGCTGTAGGTTTTTCCCCCTCAAAGTTACTTCACGAACACTTGCAGATGAGGACAAAAGTGCTGCACTGAGGAGGAATGGATTACCCACCGGTAAAAATCCCAAGAGCCTGCCCCAGGACGTGGTTATGGGAATCAAATTAGTCACAGATACAGTAAGGATAAATTTTTGGGTTTTGGTTTGTTGGGGATTTTTTTATGTATCTGTAACCTCACAATTTTGTAATAAGCTGCCCAGCTCTTGGGAGACACTTGCTCTGAAGGATAAGATCTTCAAATGCAGCTGGCAGCTTACTACGGTTTACAAAAAAAGTCTGAGTAGGTATGTCCAGAGAGCACATTTTCTTGAATTAAAATAATTAAATGCCAAATAATTATTGCGCTGCATAATCACTCCCATGCTTTGCCTTCTCAGAACTAAGAACTCCTGCTTTCCTACCAAGGTCACTTCTCTTATAAAATACCAATGCAAATCCAAGGCCAGGTACACTAAAGCATCTCTGTTAGGTTCTCCCCTGAGATATTTGTCTCAATATGAAGACACAGCTTCTCCGAAAGATGCAGCCGAAGGGAGGGCCGGGAGGTAGCTCTGGTGCCCAGTGCTGCCTGCCAGCCCAAATATCACCACCACATACAAGGATACTTGGTACTGATCCCTATCTATCTCAGCGTAATCCTTTTCATTAATCCTGGAGAACAATGCAAGTATTTATTTTAACAAAATGTTTAAATAAATATGCAAAACCTATAGCAATCTGGTATTATGACAATCTGCTGTGAATGCAGGTGGTTACAACTATTTTCCTCAAGGAAGTGCTGCAGACATGGATGGACTCCCTGAAACAAATCTGCGTGAAACTTGCTTTTCACTGCCACTCCCTCGCCAACACATTTGACAGGGACCCAGGCAGGCACCAGCCTTGGCACACAACCCTTCCATCCATGTAATGGATATACTCTCCAGTGGTGAATACACACTGTCGTCTTCGCGCACTCCAGAAGCAGACCCCATGGAACGATGCTGGTGAACACGCCAACAGCAGGAAAATTGCTTGCCTGGCCTTGCCAGCCCAAGTTCAGCTGCCGCCTGCTGCTTTGACAGGCTGGCTGCTGCTTGGACAGCAGCACAAGACCTCCTTCGAAGTTTAAACAAAACTGCAAAGAACCTTTAAAGGCCCGCGCAGATGGAGGTGAGGTGCTCAAGCAAACTTGCCAATTGGTTTGTTACACAATACTTACGTCCTGATTGTTAAATGAGGAGTTGTTCTGGCTTGCCATTAAAATGAAAAAAGTAGGACATTTGTTACTATATCATAAAAGCTCTCCTGCCTTTTATGACTGCGATCCCATAAGCTGTGTCGAGAAGACCTGGTGGAGCAAGGGCAGCTACACCGCGCGCCCATGTTGAGGCAGGCACTGCCACCACCTCCTCCGGACACTCTGCTCATCACATTTTACAGCGAGTCCAGTCAGCCACAGGCAGGTGAAGTGGAGCAT
>JAVJGJ010000047.1:65178713-65213704 GCA_035590215.1 Microhierax caerulescens | reverse complement strand
CGGTTCACTGACGGATGAGCAGATCAATTATTTAGTGCTTCTGTCCTGCAAGACTTCGCTCAGCATAAAATACCCCTCTGCACTGGCAGGGAGGCCACCTCAGATCTGTGAGACTTGACGAGGAGAGCACCACATGTCCACGTCTTGTATGTAATTAATATTCTCCCCTTCTAACTTTCTATCTTCTGGAAGTTGAAAACTAGCGAGTTTCATTGCTACTTTTGTTACATGCTTTAAAAAGGCATAAGGATTGAATCTAGATGGGTAGTTGGCTTTAACATGTTTTTCATAACAATAGACACATTTCTTACTGCTATACAATGGCTTAACCATTTACTTGAGCTGTTACGGCTTTCTTTTGCGATGCAAAACATACTTTTAATAGCAGTATGCATCCCCTATCGATACATTTTACTGAATGACATTTAAAAACACCTTTGAAAGGATACATATGCCACATATTTAATGCAGGGACTTTCTGTGCCTTATGATTATTAATGCAAATTTATTTTTTTGTTGTTGTTCCTCTTCATCCTGATCTCACCCTGGTTGAGCTGAGCCGGTCCCATCGGGGGGGACGACCCTCAGGCACTCACAGGGCAGAGGTGACGCAGCACAGGGTAGGGCAGGCCAGCCAAGGCTGGGCTGTAATCTGCAACAGAGCTCTGAATGTGGAGAGCGTTACAGCTTTGTAAATAAGTGCTGGGAGGCAGTATTTTAGAAAAATAAAAGTATCTCTATAAAAGTGAGAAAACCATGAAGCCAGAAAATTTTGTCAATTGGGTGAGAGCTGGGGATGACATAAAGCTCAAGGGAGGGCGAGGAGGAATTAGGCAGAGCTCCCACCATTAGACACAATGGCTTAAAAAGACTGCAAGAACTTTCCTTTCTGCAGTGAACAAAGTTTTTTCCTTCTAATCCTTCAGGCTCCTAGTCAGATGTGGTGACAGCTGCTCATGCTATGACGCAGGCTCAAAAGAATTTTAAATATGACTTTTTTTAACTCTGAAAAAAGCTTCCATTCTTGAAGTAGCTTTCCTTTCTGGCCACCTTAAACCACCGGTTGCTGCACAGTTTGCACAGCTGTGAAGGTCTCAGTTTTAGACATGTTTTAGATAGCTACTGACTTCAAGTGGGTAGAAATGGAGGAAAAAATGAATTTTGAAGGAAACAAATGATGATAAACCTCAGTTTCTACTTTTAATGTATACTTACACTGGTACGTTGGCTTAAATAGCACTAAAGCTGATAGGCATAAATGCTACCTGCATGTCAGAGCATAAGAAATGTAAGAAAAAATTAGGCTCATTCTCTAGCAAACATCACATACGTTAAGAAAACTCCCATTAGCCAGACACTTCTGTTTGTCACATACGGCCTCAAACTGGCAACCGCATGGAACAGAATTACAGCCTATCAGGGAAGAAAGTCATCCTTGACAAATCTTTCTGCAGAAGTCAATCTCATGGCTTTCAAGCAAAACCTCAGTTTTTCAAACTTTAAAAAAAAAAAAAAAAAAAGCAGAGCACTGGACACAGCCAATCTTGCCAGAATCAGAAACGCAAAAGGTACCAGCCTGCCCCCAGATGATCTACAAGAAATATTCTAATTCCTAGACCATCAAAGTTTACATCTACACATCCAGCAAGAGGTAAACATCATGCAGTGTACCAGAGGTCCTTGTGGAGTATCTGGGGGTGACACCTGCCAACCACTGTGGATTAGCATGAACTTGCAAATAAAAAAAGCACAGTTATCATTTAACCTTGCAGAACAGTAATTCCCTCTCACATCTCAGCCCCAAACCTCAAGGAAAATTAACAAAATATTTAGGTTTAAATATTATTATAATACTATTTAGCATTAATTGTACAGAATAGAGACATTGGTTTTATGCTCACTGCAGTTGTCCCAGCATCCCACGTCCCTGCTGATTTGCCCCTGTTCTGCAAATTTTTCCTCTTTACCTTAATCTGTCACCTCTGCTGCTACTGAAAACTCTCTGGTACCATCAATTCTCCCCAAAATGGGCTAACTGAGTAACATAATTACAGACTACTTTTTCTTTTGTTTGGTTACTTCAAAATGACCTGCAATACTTCACTTGTTTTACAGCATAGTCCTGTTCTGAGGGAGGAGCCAGTTCAGGGATGGGGTGAGGAATGAGTAGCTCTGGAAGGGTGAAACAGTCCTAGTTCCATTTTGTTGCTGGGACAAATGCATCAGCAGCCTGGGAGTAATGGCTCCCAGCGATATCTGCATCAGACTCTCCAAAATGCTTGCATACTGGAAAACTTGACCACATCTTACATCGGTTGGTCTCATAACACGTATTGCCTGTCCTTAGAAACCTTTCCTCTTTTACAAACTTAACTATCTGAGCTACAACACAATTGCTATACAAAAAGCAAAAGAGCAAAGTCCATTGCACAGGCACCAAAAAATAAATAGCGGGCTCTGTCAGGGGTGGGTGTTGGGAACAGGAACCTCCAGCTGAGCAGCTGCCTGCTGATACTCTACTCCTACCTTGTTCAGAGAAACAAGCTGATGTATGTTTTGAAATATTTGACCCCACACACACTTGATTACCTACTGAAAGTCATACAAAAGCCCCCAACTGTTAGATAGCGTACGCTATTTTACACTGAGACATACAAAAGATAGCCAGGAAACTTAGCCAACATGCTAAGATGGCCCAGTCCCTTGGCAGAAGCGCTGCCCCAGACGTACTGACAGCCTTGGAGATGAGCTCTGCTGACAAAAGCTTTCATACTTCACCGGCTGCCCCTATTTCTGCTGCTCTGCCATGTCAGGAAGGCCAGATCGAATCTGAATTTATCTGAACGCTGCTCATCTTCTCTCCTGTACCTGCAGCGCTCCCTTCCAAACTTCGTGGTCATCTTGAGTTTCCTGATAACCACCTATGCTTTGACCTGCGATACAGGCTGGAAAAATTTACATCAGAGAGAATGGAAACAGACATCGATTAGGGGTTTCTTTGACAACCACCACCCCCTTGAAATGGAAAGCTAAAGATACTGCCCTCCAGAGCACCGCCAGGAAAGGCCACGTGCTGAGCAGGGTGACAGCTGGAATTCCTGTAGCAGTTCTATTTTGAAAACGTGTCTGATGGGAACACCCCCGCTGCTGCCAGCACGGGCTGCTGCTGCCGAGCCTGGGCGTGAAAACCAAGAAAATGCAAAATAGAATTTCAGAAAGGCAGAAATTTCTTTCGATGATTTTCTGCTTCCAAGCACTGAAGACAGATGCTATTTTATGTTATTTGCTTCACTTACATTTGTTGTTAAGAAACACTTCTGTTTGGGTACAATCACCAGAATCAGGTCCCTACCGTGTAATAGGCCATACAAACAAGCGAGAGACAGTCCCTGTTGCACAAAGCCGGCTCTTTAAAATAAAAGAAATTTGAGAGGAGTGACAGAGTATTTAAACCAAATAAGCATTACTCTCTCTCCTCACATAAACAGTAGCGTCTTTCATTTGTCCTGCGTTGTTGTTACTCATTGTTTCCATTTGCTGAAGAACTGGGGGAGGGATCTTTGCATAGAGAGACAAATATGAAACAAATGTGTGTACATATGTGCATACGTATATACACACACCTCTCTCTATCTGAATTAAAAAAACGGCAAGTGGGTGGAAAATGAAAGTATCACTAGTAAAGTGAAGGTTACGGTAAAAGACAGGAGAAGATAACAGAGAGGAGCAGAACTCCGAAGGCGTTCAAAGTGAAATCAAGAAGCTTAAGCTTTGTATGTTGAAATAAGAGACAGACATCAGGAACATGCCCAAAGTGACAGGCAAGGAAACACGCTGCAGAAACTACACACCACGAGGACTGTGCAAGGGCTCCATTAAGTCACTGGAGGCTTGAAGGTAAAGTTCAACGGCAGAGTTCTGCCTGGGCTCATAATCCCCAGTGCTGAAAACATTCATCCAGTTTCCCACATTCCTATTGCTTGCTGCTGCCTCTTGCTTTGCATTGGCTCTGTTGCTCGTTGGACCACACCACCAGGACACCCACCTCACTAAGGCAGAAAACTAACCCAGTGACAAGAAGCAGAGAGCTTTCTGTCAGGCTGGACCCAGGGTCTGGCAGGTGGCAGAACGGGGCAAAGGAGGAGAAGGAAATAGGGTGGGATCAGAGAGGAGAAAAACTTTCCCATTTTGGGTGCTGAACAGATGTAGGACTAGTTTAGCAGTCATACCTAATTCCACCTGGAGGGAAGGAAGATTACAGGAATTAAGACAGCATGCTCAGATAAGGATTTTGGTAGGTTGGGCAGAAAGAAGAGGAGGAAACTTGTAAATATTCAAAAAATTAATTAACACACGATTGGTGTACACCTTCAAGAGGGACAGAAAACTTTAAGATCGCTCCTAGCTTTTAGGCTCCCGTCACCAAGTTGAGAGCATTGATATTAACAACAGCAGCTCAGTTTTGGCTCTCAAATTTCAATAGCAGTAAGAGATTAAGAAAAGAAGCTAGAGGGGCACCTTGGGGTAACTGATAAAAAGATGATTAGTGAAAGCCATGATTAGTGCAGGGAAAAGAAAGATGGTCACGAGGCAGTCAGCGACTGGTCCTTCTGACTTCTTTTGCATTGACCGTAACTTCAGCACATCAGTTGGAAACCAGAGGAGGACTGGGTCATGAAACCACAATGGACACGATTCCAACAATATGTCCATGGGTTGCAGCATAAAAACACAGCTGTGGGCTTTTTTTTTTTCTAAAAAACATGAACCTTGTGTATATCAGTTGAAGGTATTCCTACATCTGTAGATAATCTGGAGCAAAGGAAGAGTGCACCTGGTTATTTGTATACAACTTCTCCTGAAACCTAAAACCAGTAGTGTACATCAAAATGATTAGCTATTTCACAGTTGATTGCTCAGAGCAGGTTGTGAAGATGCTGAAATCCATAAAGCAGCACAGCCTGCAACATCACTTTTCGAGCATTTTGTCTGTTATTCCCAGGTAATACTGAGTGTGCAATATTGCACAGCCCTTGGATTTAAACAGAAGGCGCCAGCTCCCAAGCATATCTTCCAGCTGCAGACTGTCCTCTGCAGCAGTCCGAGTTCCAAAAATGACTAACTATAAAAAAAAAATAAAATCAAAAAAAGCTATAACCTGCATACAGCAACGGGTACACCACAACTTCTGGTTACCCACATACAGCAGTGCAGCAGACTTGAAAAAAAATGACAATAAGATACAAGTTATGTGAAAATAAATGATCTGGCTGACAACTGTGCTTACCTTCAAATTAATCACAAATATTTGAATATTTTCAATAATTCTTTGCAGGGTCTCAGGATCACCAGATCAATCAAACTGCAACCTTCAAGGTCTCTGCTGACGAATTCCACATTATCCCACGTAGCGTGACTGCAGTGGGAGTGGGTGAATTATGGCACCCTCCACTTTCCATCTGCATTTGATATCAGATCATTTTAACAACTTCTGAGGCTTTGCAATGATGCATAAGCAGAATGATATGAGCAGAGAGGATCCAATTACAAAATATTTTTTAGTAACTGCTGAATCTGTACTCCCTAACTGCAGACAGTCTTTATGGTTTGTTTGTTTGTTTGTTTGAGCAAGTCAGAGAAGGATCTCCCACATGAGGGTTGCCCTGCTGCGCTTATCTGCTCTAAGTTTTTCTTGTCTGTCTACTGTAGTGTTTTCAGGAGCTGGTTTTGTGTTGCTTTGTTTTTTAAACACTGAGAACATCTTGGTTTGCCTTTGAATACAGCTCATTTTCCCTTGTACAAAGTCAGACAACACTCACCACCTTTCTCAAAGAATGAAATATCAGACCCTGCTAATCCGAACTGCCTCTGAAGTGTCAGTCCCAGATGCCATCCGGTGCCAAGCTCACGCTGGTGAGGAATGTGTCCTTCGCCAGTCAGCAAGAAGGATGCACTTCAGATAGAAACTCACTTGAATCACTTCAGCCTGGAGAAATACCTGGTCTCTCAGTGATAATCCCACTGAGATTTTAGGGGCCTGCTTAGGCAGGTTTGTGGGGGTTTTTGGGAAAGCTCGGCTCATGTCCTTTTTTTTATTTTATTATTTTTATTATTTGGACTGAGCTTGAACGCCTGCCTGTTGGCCTGTGTAGCAAAGTAAGAAAATACGGCACAAAAGTAGTGGGTGGGTGGTAAGGAGGAATTAAAGTGAGGGTTCAGTGGACCGAGCAATCTCATTTCTTGGGCTTAAATCTTCTGTTATTTTAACTTGTCTGGTTTAATTGTAGGAAGAATAGCAAAATTTGTGAGAAAGTAAGAGCTCTGCAGGATACAGGCATGTCTCATAAGGCAACCATGGCACCTGTTAAATCTCTGGGTATCAAGTCCATGCTCCTCCCCATGTACCTCAAAGAGGGGAAAAAGAAGATGGAGTGGGGTACACATGACATCTATGACAGGTCGCAGTCATTGCTACTCCAGAATCAGGAAAAATTGCAGTCCAAAAGTTATGAAGATGAATAGAAACTATCACATTCATTCATACTGCTGTTCCCGGAGGATCAGTTTGGAAAAAAGAGTATTTTTTTTCCACTCTTCAAAACTCAGGATTAATTCAAAACCAATCCATGCAGTAAAACATTTAGCTGACTTAAAAACTATGTCCCATATCTTTTTCTGACAGAAAAAAAAAACCAAGCCAGATCTTCTCAAAAGCTAATTTCAGGAATCTATAGATAATTGGCTCAGTACTCACAAACTAAGTACTGTGCAAGAGCAAACACCACACATGGGAGCTCTACAAATGCCAGAGCAGCACTGCTGGGACTAGCCTCAATGTCCACCTTGGCTTTCTGCTGTCACACGGAAGACATTTCACTCTGAAAGATTAATCAGCTCACCCTACACATTCACTGCTAATTTTGGCATCTACTTCTGATCAGGTAGAAACTGTTCTCCAATAGGAAAGGGAGAATTAAAAATTTGCTTTCCAGGACAGCAGTTTGGTTTTGCAGAAGTCTGTGCTTCTCCTTCCCGAACTTCCAGACTGGGTAAAATAACATTACCTGTGAGAGTAAGCGTAGAGACTTGCTAGCAGGTAATAACAGTTTAGTACACACACTCTTCTGAAACCTCCCTTACACATGGTGTAGTTTCTCAAGGTACCAGTTGACACTGTCATGTTATTATCTGCTGCCACCAAGGACACAGGCTCATTGCATGCTTTGAGAATAACTTTTAAAGTCACAACAAGTATATATTTGCATTGGCTTTTTGTGGTTTATTTCTTACTGATTTGAATTGCATTTATGCTGCCTAAGCATTTGTGCAGGTCCCCTTGCTGCTAAAAGCAATGCATTACCACTGCAACAGGACCAGCACCATCACTCACATTACAGAGGTATTTAAAATCCCTAAAGGCTTCACTGAGCAAAGTCCTCTGCATATACATGCCCATAGGAAAGATACTGCCTTATTCGAGGTACCATTTCCAAATGCCCATACGATCTTCACTCCAAAGGTGACAGAGTAAAGCAAAATGTAGCTGTACCATCACAAAAAAAGACAAATCTGGGTAAAGCTGAGATTGCACAACCACATGGTGATCGTGTCACAGGATTCCGGAGGCACTGGATGTTTATTGACCCACTAAAGGGATATTTACTGCATAGTCCCAAGCCTCACTTACAGTGCACTACCCAACCTTTGCACCAGGTGCAATGCTAGCCATTTATTTCTGAAAATTTTATGAATATTTTACCACAGCATCTGAGTGCTTTTCTTGTCAATAACTCCGAGTGGAGCAGATAGGATTATCCCATTTCACAGCGAATACGTAAAGCAAATGAGAAGATGACTCTTAAAAGTGCTGAGAGTATGCTCACTTTTAGATTCCTGACCAGAGACTCTGATCATCTTGCTTGTCAGTGAATGTTGCACTTTGTAGGGCACTTGCATGTCCAAATATACATCCCAGCGCTTTCTCTGAGTACCCAATATCGCTTGTAACACAGGTTTAAATCTGGACATTCAGAAACAGTTTGCTTTTGAGACAGTTGCTCAGGATTATACAATTGCAGTTGCATAATGACAATCACACAGCATATTCAGAAATATTAAAACCAGATCTTCCAACACAGCTCTTCCCATTGCGAAAACAGATTAATGATGCTTATTTGATAGATTCTTCCTTCAGCCTGGGCAATGTGCTGTTAGCTGCACCATCAGCCCTCACCTTCCATCAGCCTACAGCTGTCTCTGCACTCCAGCACCCTGCTTTCCTCATGGAGATAGCAGCAAAAGCCCTAGCAGGCAGGACAGAAAGCTGAAGGCTGTTGATGCACACACTGCTTTGTGGCAATGATGCAAACAGATCTTTGTAGCTTATTCTGGAAAGCAGGATGGAAGTCTGACCTCAGCAGGCTAAATTTACTTTTGCATCTTCTAAAGTACAAAAACAGATCTCCCAGAAGTGTTTTGGCATGAATACGTTGGGGTTTTTTTCATGAGTTTTTTCCCCCCTGAGATGAATATCTCATTTTAAAAATACGAGTAAAGCCAACAAAACAAATCACTGTTATAACATGACAGGAAAAGAAAATGTCGTTCTATGCTATGAGGAACGTGCAAGGCTGCTCTGGGAAAAAAGCTACCAATTTGAGGAAGATCGCATAGCTTTCTGGAGGTATCATAACCTTAAGAGTGGTTGCAAAAGTCAGCACTAAGGTGCATCTAATCCAGCATCTTGTCTCCTCGAGCATTAGTCCAGATCAGAGTGTAAGAACAGTGCAAGAACATGTACTTCTGCCAATATTCTCCCTGTCTCCAGCCATTTCCAGGGACTTCTTGGGCTGGATGTGGCCTCTTTGGTATTAGTAGCCCTTAACAGATAGATTTCCATGCACATGCCCAGCCTCCTTCTAAGCCACAGGAACTTTTAGCAATCACAACATCCTTTAGGCAAAGGGTCTAACCACTCAATTACCCATTCTATGAAAATCCACTTCATGTTATTATATATTTGTTTTAGCCTCACTCCTGCTAGCTTCACTTGATGTCCTGTATTTTTTTCATGAAAACAGACAGTGAACACAAGCCCTACTCATCATTTCCACACCATTCACATCTATGACCTTTAGCATGTTCTCTTCTGCTCCCACCTCTTCCCTAATTTCCATCATCAAAACTGTCCTTCCCACTCTGGAGCCATGGGCAGGTACAATATGATGACTCTCCACCACAGCAAAGCTTGGCCAGACAGGTTCTCAAAGCATGGCACGTACCACTTTTTCTTTAACAACCGGTCCTTTAAAGGGTAACAGTTTACCTGTGCTGCCTTGCCCTAATTGCATTATTCTATTAGCTCAGAGAACAGAGCTTTATCTTGCCGTAACAGGGGCATCAGCAGCCCGAGCTTCACAGAGGATTACTGACTTCAGCCTGTGAGGAACAGGTTGCATCTGTCAGCCTGGCATGCTCTTCCTAGACATCCAACCTCACGACCAAAGTCAATCACAATAAGCTCCCTCCTCTTACAGCATCCTGAGTAACTGATGGCCCACAGCTGCTTCTGCATCTTGTTCAAACCCTAAACATGCCTGAATTCAGGACAGAGAAATTGCAACATCTTTTCCTGACAGGTTTTGGGCCCAGCCTGGTTGCTTCCTCATAGCGTTCTTCACGGCAAAGCTCCTAGCACAGCAGTCATCTACATAAATGTAAGCATCTCCATGCAACCTGATCACTCAAAATTTCTCTCACAGTTGGTAGAAATCCAGTCAATAGAGTCAACAGCATCTCTGGAGCGTTTCTTCTCTGAAAGGAACCAGAAAAGCTCAGAGGAAACCACAAAGTACCTACTCTCTGCTACTGACTATAGAAGAACAGAAGATGAGTAGTTCAGGCTCAAATATTTACACTGTAGACTTCTAAGTTAGACACCTCATAACATCAAAAAAGGATTATAAATGCTGTTAAAATAACGGAAATTTTATCCAGTTAAAAAGATATATTAATTCAACAAAGACAAATGTTAACAATTCCTACACATTGTTTCAAAGTTTGTTATTAAATGAAAAACTGTTTATGATTATCAACTGCCTACTCAGTAAAACAAAACATAAATCATTAAAGCAGATGACCTTTTCTTTCAGTAGAGATTTAGAAAATTAAATTAGAGTGCTATAAACCAAATGCAGCCCATTTAGAAAGACACAAACAAGTGTAATTTTATTTAAGACAAATAATCTAATTTCTTTTTGATCTTGTTCTATTTAATATCAGTAAAGGATAACAAACAAAGCTCCTCAGAGCTCTGTGGATGTTCTCCCCCAGCATCTCAGTCAAAAGAAATTTGAAATAGCAGAGGTCTTCTAGTTCACTGAACTCTGCACTTGCCAAATGCCTCTCCAAGTTGTATTTCTTATAGTTTGCAGCGTTCCAGTTTTAGGTATTCCAAAACATTGGGATGGTGTTGCATAAATCGTTAGAAAACACAGTAAGGTTCTCGTATTCAGCTTGCAATTTCTTTTGGTTCACCCAATCATCCCTTATCGTAGCTTTTTTACACCCCAGATTGCCTCCCTGCTTGCTTATAGACATCCTTCAAATATTTTTCCATCAAAGCATGTCCCTTGAAACCAGCACACACTCGAAAAAGGTCACCTACAGCCCTTCAGCTCTTCCATCGAGCTGCTTTGTGCTTAGACGCCAACCTCTCAGGCGCTGGCAGCCGAGGGCCAGCACAGCACAGCCAGGCGGCGCACCGAGGCAGGGGCCTTCCCCGGCCAGGCTGCCCCAGGGAGCCAGCCCCACCAGCCGCGAAGCCGGGGACAGAGCCCTGGCTCACGTTAGCGTGTCGCTGCCAGTAGTTCCCAACAAGGATGGGCTCGAGTACCGCTTCTCCCGCAGCAAGAACTAACCTACTGGTTTCCTGGGGGGAGTTGCACGCTGGCAGCTGGTGGCAGAGGCTGAGCCCAACGCACTGTCACCTCCTCCAGTACCAAGACAGCCACCACGGGGCTTCTTTCTGCAAACGGGAACATCCTGAGGAGTAAAGACACACTCAGGAGTTGCTACCGTGCCCCAAGCCACCAGTCAGTACCTGGCAGAGCAATGTCACTCATATTGCAGTACCTGGTAGATTTTTCTTATCAAAGTTTTGTGATTTGCCTAATAAGTTTTTGGATTGAGGCCTGTAGGCTAAACACTCCCATCTACTTACGTGATTCCTTTTGGGAAAATGAATGCACAAGAACCTGGCCTGGCAAATCGAACGGTATTTGATCTGCCATTCGGCTTCGTTCTATTTTCTCTTTAGCTCCTCTCACATAGCTTTTCATTTTCTCATATAATTTTACGCATGTTTATTTCATTATGTCTTCCAAGTATAATCACTGGCCTTGGCCCCATGAACTAGATGCAATTTACCCATCATTAAAGTAATTCCTTGTCCATAAGGCTCCATACACGGCAGTGGAAAGGAGATTTAACGTTAATTGGGGCATCCTAAAACATAGACCTTGCTGTCCCACCACGTATTCTCAGGCAGCTTCACACAGCCTCAGCAGCCTAGCCTCCTACTGGGGGAGCTGCTGTTACCGTGATCATTTTTTGCTGAAAAGGGATGCAGGTGCCATTGAATTGCTGCTAAAGAAAGAAGCCAGAAGGTGAGGCTACAGCTCCTTAAGATTTTTTAATCTATTTCTAAAACTGCATTAATGCTAGCACAGCCTAGACTCCAGTGAAGATGCACATACATCAGTGTCTCTCCGGAGTGCTGAGTGCATGCACACGCAGGCGGTCAGTCAAGCAAACAAGATGCACAAGAGAATATGCCAATTCAGGGGAATCCATAGCGCAGACACGGGTGCAACTGCAGATGAAACGGTGTGTTTGGGTGGAAAGGCTGAGAAGTTCAGTGGGTGAGGGCTAGGAATAAGAGATGAGCAAAGTTTCTTAAGAATCTGAAGGAAGAAAAGAGAGGATGTGTGGCTGGAGAGGGGCAGTGCAAGGAGCTGCCAGGTGGCTGGTGCTGTGGGAGGAGAACGCGGCCACTGCACCCCTGGTCAGCTCACGCAGAGACTACAAGGAGCCCTGAAATATTTCCTTTGTTACAGCTTCCAACTAATATCGAACAAAACATCCAACTAGAACAGGCTGTTCTCTTGCCAGTTCCCTGTGCCACCCCGCTCTAAGACTTTGCTCGTTTCATGTGTGTGTGTTTTTGTTTTAATAATCATATAAGAGGATTTTGGACATTTTTCCCCTGCTGCTTTCCCTCTATTTGGCATTGTGAAAATCTCCGCTTTGTAGTTTAGCTCTGCCTAGGGTTTGTATTTTGCACACTGTGATTGAATGAGGGCACTAATCCAACAGTGAGGTTGCCCACAAAAATTTGTTCAAGACCTTGGCCACGTGTTATCAAGAAAAAAAAAAAAAAATCTGCTTCTCACAGAGATGGGGCTGAATTTTATTAGGCCAGCGCTTATTCAAAATTAAAATATTGTGCCATATTATTAACCTAAGTCCAATAGTGACAAAACCAGTGATCCTAAGAGTTTGTGCACAGAGGCACTTGACTATTTTTGATTTTCAGACATTCCGGATAGGCAGTGTCTCACCTCTGTGCGTGCCCAGAGCTGCCCCAGTCTCAGCAGGGCTGAACAGCTCAGCGCTGCAGCCTGAGCAGGCTCCATAATATCCTTTAGTCCCCTAAGGGGCTCAGTCTGAAGGGCGTTTTCAGAGCACGCAACAAGATCAGGCACCCTATGAAATGCACTGATGGCAGATACTTCCTTATAAAATAGAGTCAAAGGAAGCCAGCAACCTTCTCACCTACCCCTTAATAGCCTGGGGGTTAGCCTGTGGGAGCAAGCAAGCCCTCTCCACGCCTGCTACTGAAGCCATGCTGCTGGGCACGAAAGAATTCAGGATGCCACCAGAACAGAGGGAAAGCATGCTGCCATTTCTTGGTGCCTGAGGCAAATCCTGGCTTCTGCTCCCAGATGCGCTGCACCTCCATATTCCTCCAGATCCACTGCACTGCCTGCCCATCACAGCGCGCACCCAAAACTGCTTAGTTTCAAATGGTGCACATGTTCCTGGGTTGCAGGGACAAGGTTTCATGGTGGACTTGGCAGTGTTAGGTTTATGGTTGGACTCAAAAGATCTTAAAGGTCTTTTTCAAGATCAGTGATTCTATGACTTCTTCAAGGACTATTTCAAGTGGAGCAAAAGACATCGCTAGGGAGCCAAAGCATGCATTTAGGCCTCCCCACTTCTACACGAGTGACCAGCCCACCAAACCAGGATCCCTTCTTGGTTCTCCTTCTGTACTCATGCACCTTAAATTCCCATCAGCACAGTACACTAGCTTCCACAGGATGGGTATAAAGTATTTCTTTCTAAGTTTACTGCATTATGCTGAGGCCATTAGCATATTTGGCATATGTAATAACTTTTTTAAACTACTTTTCAGGGAAGGCAATTGAGTAAGTGTGATTTTGACCTTACTCAAAACATGGACTCCAGATTTTGCATTTCATTCATGCACAATAATGGTGAAAAAGTACAAAATCCACGTAGAAATAAGCTTAAAGAAAAGGGCAATCCACAGTCAAAACCTGTAGCTAATAATTGTTCTGACACAATAATTACTGTTACCTAAAAAACCTGGATAACTAACTGGCCACAGGCAACTCCAGAACTTGTCAGCAATATGTAAACTTTACTCTAGTTGGACTACGCTTCTGAATGTTTTGAAGAAACAGAGATATGAGTTTTTTATTAAGTTTGAAAAACATGTAACTTGACTAAATGATTGTTATATTTAATTAATTCCAAAAGTTGTAACTCTTATTTTCTACTTCACATCTCAAGGATTAGTGTTCTGTGAAATCAGATATTATCAAGCAGCATTAAATGTTTCCTCTCCTGAGCAAAAACAAAACAAAAAAAGTTTGCAAAATATATAGTTGATGTTCTACCTGAAAGTTGAATGCTTAGGCCTCAACTTTACACATAAAAGGCCCGCAATGCCACCAAAGAGGCACATTGCCCAACCACACTCAATTCAACCTCCCATTCACACAAGCAGGAATCCTGTAGCTCACTTGATTTTGTGTAGCTATTGGTAAATACACTTTACCATGCCAACACTCAAGGTGCTGAAAGACAGTTCAGCTAGTGTGCCGAAAATCAAGATGAATCTATGAAAACAAGTATCCTGTAACATAAATGGTTAAAATCTTTAAATTTTCTCACTACAAGATAGTTTTATGTGTTCCAATCACATTACTAGATCCAGACATCTAAAAAGCTTTTCTTAATATTTGCTTCTGCCACAAAAATAGGAAAACCTCCAAACCCATACAGACATGAAAGAAAAAGCAAAGAGCCCACAGGAGGCTCAAAAGAATAAGGAGGCATTAAGCAGTGCAGCACCAGCCTCCTAACAACACAGATTTATTACATGTATTTTCTACTGTCCCATCTTCCTCCCCCACAACAATTAATTGTAGCCAGTTTCAAAGGGCAAGACAGGTATAGATCCCCTGGCTCCATTCCTGGTCTGCTCCTCTGCTTTGGGGCTTCACTCATTCTCTCCTGCCCGCTCGGGACTCACATACAGCACTACTAACTCATTTCAAGAAGCCTGGAAAGAAAGTTTGGTATCTGCACCTGGAACTTCCATTGCTTTCATGATTTCTAGCTTCTTCCTCTAATCAAGTTTAGATTCCACATTTCACTCCCATGCAGCATCCACAGCTGAGGAGACCTTTATTTTCAACAAGGCTTTAAAAACTTATACCACCAGATACTCCTCACAAAACTCAAAGGAAGGAGGTTTGGGGTGAGGAAGCAGCTGACAGGAACTCAAAGAGAGGATATTAAGAGAGCAGTAAATTATGGGGAATCAAACATGAAGTTTTTCACTTGTTACCTGTCTACAACTGCCCAGCTGAAGCATTGTGAGTTTTCTCCCACCCTGGACAAAATTGATGCACCGCACATTGAAACACAGGAAGCATTTCTGTACTGCCAGCTCTGTATCTGTCTACTGCTCTTTCATACACCCTTAAACCCCCAAACAGCCTTTTGCCCCTTTCCAGAGCCCTTCCACTGCAACAGTGATTTGGCTGTGAACACTTTACACCCATTTTGTTTCTCAGTTCTCCTCTCTCTCTCTTTGTCTTGGCAAGAAGATGACCAATACCTTTCAAATGCTGCAATGCTTCCCAAGCCCATTCTTCCCACAAGAATGACTGTTGTCTCCATCCAGAAGGATTCTAGCAGAAAAGTGAGGTACATTTTTCTGCAAGATGTGCTAACCTTGCTCAGACAAGACATCTGGCTGAGATGCAAAGCACCCCCTTTTACCCTCACACCCAAATTTGCTGAAAGGTTGCAGCTGTCTCAGCAGAAATTCATCCCAGCAGGGTCCTAACTTTCTATCCCACCCCCAAAACCGTAAGAGCACAGCACCAGCTGGACCCTCTCCTCTTACCAGCCCCCAAGCATGTGCTTACAAGTGTTATTCTGTTTATGCCCTGTGCCCTCTACGCTCTCCTGTTCGCCTACCTGCACCCCACAGGCAGCTTGCCTGGCCAAATAAAGCATCTGCTGAATACTGACTCCACAGTGGATGGTATTTTCTCTCTTAAAACATATTGCTAAGAAGAGACGGCTCCTGCTGTGGGAAACCGGCTTTGGGATCTGCTGAATCCCAGCAACCAGGAGCAGGAGCTGGTGAGGGCTGGGAGAGCTGTGCCAGGCTGGGAATGGCTCCCTTGCCCCGTGCAGCTGCCTCTGCCAGCACAAGGCCGCGCTGGGGCCTCGGCTGCGAGAACTCACCCAGCCAAAACACCTTCGTCCTAACAGAGGCAAAGCAATACATTTTCACTTCTTCGCACTTGCCTCCCCAGTATTTGACCTTTCCAGTGGAATTTAACAATTGTCAAACTGTTCTCCCCACAGTCAGCAGGGCTGCAGTGAGCAGGGGTTCTGCCGTAACAACACATTTTAAGGGAAGCACCCACGTTTCCACACAGCCGCTATTAAACCGAGAGTCATGCTGCTGCAGACAGCAAGAGAATCGCACTGTACTAGTGGCTCCAGGGAAGATGAGAAGAGCCTGCTGACAGTAACTGCCCCAAGCAGGTTTGATAGGTTTCTGCCACCTTCCCCAAATTTTCCCAATCAGCCAATGATCCTGTTGAGTAAAGATATTAGTAATCCCATTGCGTGAAACCAAAACGGTGGAAGGATCTCTCCCTTCCACACTGCAACCTCTCCTACAGTTAGTGATTTTGGAGCAGTTGTTATTGAACATAATTAGTCTAAAAACTCTGAAAACATTTGTAGCCTTCAGCAGAGGATGAATACAAAGACATCCCATCACAGTTGCTTCCTCCACCACTGCAGGTGATGGCTTGAAAAGGATTTTGCATTTACGTTGTCCATACTCTAATATGTAGTTAAGTGAAGGTTTTCACAAGCATTTTACACACACAGAAACAAACTAAATAACCCCCAAAGGATACCTAAGGACAACTAAAAGTTTTTCAAAATATTACTCTCTAGCACATGAAGCACTAATAGACTGTTTGCAGTGCTCTATAGGAGTGGTATCAAAATTGTAGTCTGCTTGGACAGGTTTAATATGATTTTTTAGTTTTATCAGTTGGTGTTAAAAACAGCTATGACCAATGGCAAACTCCTGAAGAAAACCTGGTTTAAGTATCCCAGCGCTCTCATGAGTATGACAATAATAAAATCACATTCTAAGTAAGGCTAGGCCAAACTGCTTGTTACAGAAGCAGATGCAGGAGTAGAAACTTGTGATGTACCTTCACAAGCACAGATTATTTTATTTTTTTTTTTTAAAAAAAAAAAGTAAAAATGTTGTGTGACACTGTGTATGAATGCCATACACAAAACATACTAGCTAGGCAACAAAGCCTAAAAGCAAATGGTAAGAAATAAAAGCTTGACACAGTGGGGTGGTGTGCACAGCAAGAGCAGCCCCTGCAAGGAGAAAGAACTTTCCTGTGTCTGAACATCAGGCAACTGACCAGTTACAGATGTGGGACAGCAAAACGGCCACTTCAGACAGCTGGGAAGGCAATTCCGGAAGATTGAACGCCCAGAGTCTGCATCAGCAGGACATGTGAATTAAACATCCCACCAACAAGCCCTCCTGAAGAAACTTCTTGAAGATCTACTTTGCCTAAGTCTGTATTTTATTTTACCAAAGAACTTACAAACCAACAAAAAAAGGAAAAATGAAACCTGTGCATAAAGCAGCTATTTTACCTGTCGTACTTTCACCTTTGTCATTGCGTATGACCTATATGACCTAGTTCCCTGAGCCACCTCAGATAATACGCTATTACAAACTTTATCCCATGCTTCGTGGCATATTTATACATAGAGTTTATGATCTTCGTCCCTATATTAGAACCGAGTCCACGCAGATGCCACCCTCCCCTGCCACCCACACCTCCCCACACTGCAGCGCTGCTGGCTCACCCCCAGCACCTCCTCCCCGCCAGCCGGGCAGGGCGACAGCGCTGCCTTCCCCTACCAACCAGCTGGCAAAGCAAGGCTTGTCCCGACACGTAGGAGCGGCACCAGGAAGGGAAGGAGCAGATATTCCAGCTCTGCCTGTCAAGTCTGTATTTCAAAGGTTGTGCCTGGGTGTGGGAAAGAACAAAGAGGGTCTGTCAGTCCACATGCAAACCCCACACTCCTCAGCCCCGACCGCCAGGCTGCTGCTTGGGACCTGAATACACGTCCCCACTTGCCCCTTCCCACCAAGTAAATGCCAGTCTCGGTGACATAAGCTCAATTTCTCTTCCATCCTATCTATCAAACTATGTACAAGTCTTAAAATACACATTGTAAAAAATTAAACGCCCGGTGCTCTGAAAGATGGAGGGCATCCAAAACAGGCAATGCTACTGCCTTGAGGGAAGAGGGCTGAGGAGCAGCTTAAGTAATTTCTCAGTGCCTTTACTCAAAAATGGCTGACAGGTATTAATTTGTGGGGTCTTCTCAATGGATAGAGGTTTCTTAATGCTGGTGTCTACTTTCACACAGACGGAAGGTTTCCTTAGCCCAAAATGAGACTACTGCTGTTCTCAACAGGAATGTTATACATTCCCAAATCTTTCACTGATGGGCACATCTCTGATTCACAGCCATGACTCAGATTTTAAGCAGCGCATGCTTAGTGGGTGTACATCTATTCCCTTCAATTTGTGGCTACAGTAAGGCTGAGATATACCATTAACAGTACACTAGAACATGTGGCAGCAGACACCCATTTAGGGGAAGGGAGAGAGAATTTCACCCAAAATCGCTGAGATGAGGCTACAGGTGAGATTCACATGACTCATTTTCATGGCTTGAGACAGCAGTCAGGCAGAATATACATGTAAATCCAAAAAGGTATTTCTCAAAGCCTAATTTCCAAGCATTTCTGAGTCCCCAGATGATGAAATGATCCCTGAACATAAATACTCACGTACTTGTTCATTACCACTAAACTAGACTACTAGCTATCACTTCAGTCTGTTATGGACATCAACAAACACAGCGAGTGAAGTGTGCATACAGAGTTCTGGCCACCACTGCTCTCCTGCACTGAGCAGCAGATGGCTCATCTTTAGTGTAGCAACCCACTGACTGGAACCCATACCCACACCCACAGCCCAGCTCCCACAGGCAGACCTCCACGAATACGTTACAGATCCCTTGTCCCAATTATTTTTTAGTGCCTTGAATACTGCAAACAAAAATACACAAAAAGCCTTGGGAAGCAGGTAAGAATTACTTTCTGAGTTGATTTACCTTTGAGCCAATTTAAGTTTGTACACATCCGAGAGGGAAGAGGCCTGGCTTGCCTTGCTGGTTAAGACTGGGGCACTCTCCTGGTCCAGGAAAGAATGAAGACAGACTCAAAAAGGCCACGTCTCCTGTTTCTTGAATGCCCATAGCATCAGTGCTTATGCCCTCTCTTTATAACAGAACATTTATAACAGACAAAGCCTGAAAAGAGCATGTGATGTGCTAGATCCCGTGTAAAGACACACTAAATCAACTTCTGAAGTGTAAGAGTCAGTAGATCGTTCATACTCTTCCACTGATAATTTCCTCTTCATTAGTTCTAGGCAGCACCTTGCTCCACATATCTCACCACTCTGAAGGAGACAAGTGCCTTACACTGCTTAAAACAAATCCCTTAACACATTCTGAACTGGCTTCAAATATACAGATGACTACATAACAACCTGAGTTTCAGATATATTTTTTTATTCTCTCAAGCTCAAATTCTGACAACCATGAATTCTATTAAGCAAGTGGCTGGAAAGAAGGAAGGAAAATGGACCCATGCATAATACATTTTATGAAACTGAACTGAAACTGTTCAGCATAATGTGAAAAAACTACCCTAGAAGTACTTAGTATCTTTACCATATATATCCAGTCAGTTCTGCATGATACAGTCAACACTGAAATACAGGGAACAGCAATTTGCCAATTTTCAAAGCTATCCTCAAACCACTCCTCTTTAACAGCTGTTGGCAACTACACTGCTGCTGTTCATGGCCACTGGAAAAAGGTTGGTTGACACACATCAGAACCACCAGCTTCCACCAAAAGGTGGTAATTACAGTGATTGCCAGTCAACAATTATGCTACAAACAAGGCCTCTCTCAGATGAAAACACACCTAACAACCTCCTTATGCATCCACAGCTCCTGTAAACACCAATATATCAAACATTTGGTTGGATAAGTTCATCCAAAGAAAGAATTAATGCCTTGGCTATTGGGAAGTGTTTCATACCTCCTACTTCACTTTCTGTAGCCCCAAAATACATGATTTTCTGTTCCTGGTATGTAACACTACCTCAGAGGAGATTAGAGACCAGTGCATGATTTATCTCGGTAAAAGAGTAGAAGGACACACTAAGCTAGTATAGTGCTCCTCAGTATAAAATACCAGAGGAGATTTCTGGCTAGTCCAGAAACTCTAGAAAGGGTTCAGATACAGCAAGTTCACCAGCGGTTCAAGTGTAAAGTTTTTATTTGATATTGTAATAGACTAGTAATGCACACCCCCATCACTTTCCCCAGCTGAGCAGGAGGAACTTACTATGGTGTCAATGCAAGCTGTTCATTACTCCAGTCAAAGCAACCAAACAAGTGAGCATTTCAGTTTTGCTTACATCAAAATTGATAGCTTTCAGTCACAAAGGTCATAAAGAGGGTGTAGAAATAAATGTTGGAAGTAACTCCCTAAACTACTAGAATTGTTTTAGAAGTGACTAACAATACTTTTTGACTTGCTTCATACAACTTAGGCTTAGGGTCCTTCACTTCTCAGATATATATGCAAGACTGGACTTACCGAGGAGATTAAGGGGGCTTTCAAGTCTTGTGCTGCGTACTCATGGGGCCGTTGATGGAAGCAGCACCAACACACGTCTATGTCAAATGCATTGCTTCCTTGAATACTGTAGCACACTTCTTCCTCAAACACGTGACAAGTAATCATCAATCTGGTTAATTAACGTCAGCATGTTTAAACTATTTATAGATAAAGAATTCAAAAATACAACTTCAGTACTTCTAAAAGGGAGACCAACTGGCCAGCTTCTTCATCCACCTCTCCTTTTGCTGGCTGTTGTCTTCTTCCCTTATTGATGCAATTGTGAATTCCACAGAATGGAGACCGTAAGAAGTGCACATCCAAGCTACACATACCTGGTTACTTTTACAGTCATGTTTGTTCATCATCCCTCTTTAAAACCGCACACACATACTTGTGTTCAGCAAAGTCTTGCATTTTTTAAAGATTATTATACCTAAACAATATTTCAATCCTTCCTCTTCTTTTGCCTGACAACTTGCAAAAGCTCTGTTTTGTTATCAGCTAGGAAGTGCAGTACAACTTACCATAAGCAAGCAAGAATAACTTCAGATTTGTAATAAGAGAAAATCAGTGCAAATGCAAGAATAATTGCTTCTGGAGAACACGTTTTCATAGAATCCAATACATTAGATTGATTAACGCTAGGTACTTACCATACTTGTAAAGCATGGACAATCCTAACATATTTTCCCTAGGGTACGAAGAATTTATTCTGCTCAAGAATCAATACTATGTTGCAAAACTTGCTTTTAAAATTAACTTTTTTTAGGGACAAGAAATAGCTTTCTAAGCATAGCTGAAAGATGACAGCTTATAAAATACATTTCTCCTTTGACCGGTTTCTGTACTCTGTTCCTTATTTGGAAAAAGGATGTACTGATTGAAAGGTTTCTTAAAAAGTGATGACGCTTTCCGCTTTCTCATGTTATGGTGACTTAAGTACCTTTCACAGCTCCAGCAGTGAAAGTATGAACACACTGAAATGCAGGTACACATTTTTCTTTTTTAGAAGATGACAATCGATCTGAAGACAAATCAAAACATCATAGAAACATATTTTCTGTTAGCATAAGAATTATCAATAACAGTACTAGAGGTAAAATGCATTTTGATATTAGGAATGTATGAAATGTATCAAATCATTATGTTTTCAGACTCTGCTGTATGGCTCCCAGTAAACTAGCAAGTCATACATGTCAATAGACTTATAACGAATAATAAAATATGTACAACTATACCAGTTTCTTCTAGTGGAAAACTTAAAAATGCATGGCACTTTTGAATAGCTTCTCTTTTTATAATTTGCCCCCCCTGTTAATGCCCACTAGCGCTTTGTATTGTAATGACACTTGCCAGATGTGAGTTGCCAGGCTGCAGCACTAAGCTCTAAGTTGCGTCACAGTGTGCCTGCAACGACTTCAGTGACCTAACCCAGCTACAGAGCACTGAATCTCTGCACTGCTTTTTCCCTTAGAGGAAAAGCCGAGTCATAAAGTAGAAATCAAAATGTTTCCCAGCTATAGCCATGTTTCCCAAGAGGCACTGAAAAGACAGAGTTTGGAAAGACATTGTCTGGGGATGCCAGCTGGGCTGAAATATATGAATGTTTTTAACTCACTAAACATGTCTCAACTCAGCAGCATGCTTATCTAAAAAGCAAAACACTACTTTTGATGGTTTAAGTATGCAAAAATTCAGAGATAAGGTAATGCTAAAATCTTACACGTTTGGGCTAGAGCAGTAAAGTTTTTGTCTGTGAAGTGATTCTGAAAGGACATTTGTTAAGGCTTTTTCAAACTCAGTCTTAAAGTTTTGCTACTGCAATCTATATTTAAATAAAGATTTTATTAACCCTTTTATGAAGAAGCAAGCTTAAAATCTGTTGATTCATACGCAAGTTACAAGATAACCCACATTTGTTTCCAGAAGCTTTGATGTCACTGCTAGTTTGTTTTCAGGAGAAAGGATCTGACAATTCAATGTTCAGGCAGTGTTTTTTCTATTGTGTCACAGAATATTCCCTCTACTCTATTTTTTTATCATAAGTAGTAATGAATTACTTTTTATAAAGCACAGAAATGTTTCACACTGAAATAGAAGTCACTCCAGTCAAAATCTATGCTAACATGTCTCCCGTTTACTACACTCACTGACACTACAAGCACCTTTGCTGTCTCCCAACACGCAGATGCAACTCTGAACTACCACTTTAGAAAATGATCTGCTGCACCATATTATGATCAGTTAAAAAAATCACTTAAGACATTTAAAAAAATCTAGATCTTGGTGTAGTGGGATAAAACACCATAAACATGGAATAAATGTTTAGTTCCCTTCATTGTTTATTGCCCTTTATATACCCTCAGCAAAATCCACATAAGAAAAAAGTATTACCCACTTCTTGATGCAATTCTAGTTAACTATAGAAAGTTTACTGTATTCTCCAGATAACATGTGAATGCAATGCCACTTAAGAAATAACAGACAGCAACAATCTGAGAATTGGAGAGAAACCTTTCATATAATGAAGAACTAGAAGAAGAAAAAAAAAACAAAAAAACTGAAATAGCTTTCCCCACGGGACTTTTTCCTTTAAAATTAATTCTTGATCTGTGGGCTTTTAGTAAGTGATGAATCACACAATCTAAAAAAACCATTGCAAATAATGCATTATCTACATATATATATATATATATTATATGCACACAAATAAAATTTGGCAAAAATAGAACATTTAAAGTTAACTTTATATTTATCCTGTCAACAATAATTGCAGGCATAACCATAAGGAAGCTCTTTTCTGCAGCACGCATTCAGTGTGTTCACACTCTTAACGCTCTTAAACTCCAATTACTTCCAGTGGTAGAATTAGTACCTTTTAAAACTATGCTTTGCTTATATGAGAGTGAACTGTCACCATGCCACCCCTGATGAACAATGCAGGACATGAAACAGCCCATGGATTTCTTGTCTGGCCCAAATAACTAGAAATCTAATTGGGGAAGATGAAAGCAAAATATGATCAATACAGCTATATGAGCCAGGAGAGAAAATAAATAAAAAAAAAAACAGTACGGGCTTATGCAGAAACAAACATAGGTACCTATCCATGTATTGTTTCTACCCAATGCATTAGTGAAATAACATTTCTTAATTACAAGTCTGCTATATTCTTTCCCATTAACAGGGTGGTTTCACAAGCCACTGAACTGTATTTTTGATGTTCATGATAACTATTCCTAACTCTTTGTGAACTACACTACTTAAATCCCCTCAAATGCCTGTTTATTTTCTCCTGTAATATATTCCTACAGTGAGAGATTAACAGACACAGAGTAGGCCTACAGGCACTAAGAATGCAAATTAGCCTAATCTCAAGAAAACAAGATGTGCACTTAGCATAAATATTTTTTATAATCACATCAAACATTAATGTACCTGGTACTCAGTTTTATATGAATTAGTTCTTACGTCAGATCTACTTCTGAGGTTATTCAAAACCCAAACATAACATTAATTTTCTCTTCCAGGTCTGAATAATATTTACAGACATTAATGGTATATCCATTTCTACAATCATTCGAGACACATTATATAACTTTATTTTTTTTATTTGACAAGCAGCAGTATCATGTTCGTCATTTTTTTTTACATTTTAATGTAGATACAATTATTAGGTTATCTGTCATATTACAATATTTAAGTTTTTTTTGTGTGGTTTTTTTTGCTTTTTTGGCTTTTTTTGTGTTTTTTTATTTATTTATTATTTTTTACTTTGTCTTAAGATACATTAAAAAACATCAACTGCAAACGTGAAAGGGGAGAAAAAAAAAAGCATGTTACCCAACCAATTTTCCACATTTCAGCAATACTTCACTCATTCTTTTAGTAAAGTTTTAAGAAATGTCATAATGACATGAGCTTGAAATATCTATAGGCATTTTCATTGACGCTCATGACATGGCACTGGTGATGTTGTAAACAGCAGAAAAACAGGGGCTGCCAAGTGACCAATTATGGAGGCCCAGGCCTGCCTCTTCCCACAGGAGCACACCAAACAGTGACAGCAATGATCTCCTTACAATCATACCTGCAGGATAGCAACATCATGCTACGTAACTGTATTCATCTGCAGAGGCCTGGCTTCGCTCTATGTACTGTTTGTCTATCAGAACTTCAATACACTTCTTAATCATGCTGATACTTGGGTTAAACCTAGCTCTTGATTGGCTAATTACCTGCAAAAGAAAGACAGGATTTTTGTGTTACTTGTATTTACAACAGTTACAACTGCTATAGAAATATTTGCTAAGGGCTTTAAGGCAAATTCAGTACATTTTACTTTTAAAGACAGGATTAAATAAACCTGGAATACTTAATTTATAATACTCAACAAAGCATCTCTATACATTAGTGTTAGGACACTTAAACAGACTGGTCAGCTCATTGGTTCAGTTTGCTTGTGTATTAACCAGATCTTTTCAGTTCTCTTCCCTGCCTAATTTGCCACAGTACAAATGAAGATAAATATCCAAGTTAAAAACTGATATATTTTTTCACTACTACCACACCTCAAGAAAAGTGAAATTTTTCTAAAACCATACGTGCCTTTCCATGCTGGCTTTGCTAACTGACTTCTCTTGTTGCACTAGGTCCCTTTTACTTCTGTAAACGTACTTTCATTGTTCTGGAATATTTAATCTATGGATTCACAAATTTTGTTTGAGTTACAGCAGTCCTACTTGGAAATTAAATGCCTGAAGAATGCATTCATCTTAGTTTTCATAATAGTTTATACAATTCTGAATGGTTAAAATGCACTTGCTTGTATTTTTCAAAACTATCTCCAAAGTTGAACACAATTTTCTTCCTATCCATTGCCACTTTTGTTATAAGAAGATAGAGAAGACACTTTCATTTAATAAAGATTTGTGAAACCTGTGTTTTCTTTATAGCATTACAAAGACACATTCAGAAGACATGTAAGCAGTTACCTCACTAATTACCAAAAAAATCTGACTATAATGTTACAGTAAGACCTCATCCATTCTTGGTTTAAATAAGGTTTAAATATATTAAAATAATATATAATTTAAATACATTAAAAATGAAAACCTATCCTCAGAGATTCTATAGCACTAGACAATCAAATTTGCAAGAAAAATATCAAACTTTCTTTTGTCAGGAAGTTTGCTGAAAAGCACTAGATGAAATGACACTTTTCATCACAAAAGACAGAGCCCAAGTAGTAATCGTTTTGTGAAGTTACACTACTTCATTGCTGTTGCAGTGCCAGGACACGAGATGTGAGCTGGATCTGTTCTCTTTTGTCTAAGTTCCAGCCCACGTACTGCTGTGTACCTGGTCCTGGAAGGCACCAGAACTGCTCAGCTGCCTAGAAGGTATAAATAGGAGTCCCTCTACCACTGACCTCTTTTCCTATATAATTTGAGACAATCAGGACGAATTTCCCTTTCTTCAGTCACTGAAGATAGACCTATGATTTGGTGAGTTCCATCTTGCTATGCTGGAACTTCGTAATACATAGAATAAAAAATTATTCGTTGTAAAAACAAATCCATATATGCATTGTGGAAGAAACTGTCACTGCAGACAAAACTTTAGCTGTCTCTTAGTAGTTCTCAGTTTTGTACATTCTCTTGTAGAGGAAGAAACTATGTAGCAACAGAACATGTATTATCTATTAACTTACAAAAATTTTCAAATGAGATCTTACTACTCAAATGTCACAATATACTTTGCCTGTAGTTTCTCATTTGTTCTGTAGAGAGAGTGATTTTTATTTCAGCTGAATTTCCTGTTTTCTTTACAACTTTCTTCATTGGCTGGCTTTGTCCCAGCTCTAGAGCTTGCTGGAGCCCTCTGTGAGCCAACAGAACTCACCAGGTAGAACTCACCCAGCAAAGCAAACAAAAACATCAAAGAGTAAGTTTTGTTGGGCTAGCAGCCAAGGGTCTGGTATGTTCCACATCAGTACAAATGAAGAAACTTGGTGCTAACAAGCTAATAGTTCTGCTCCAATTTCACCCTTCAGTCCTACACTCAAACTGATTGTCATTACCGTACTTCATGTATTTACTTAGGACAGAGAACAAAAGACAAAAATTTGTATTGGTAAAGTTATTTTGGTTTTGTTTTATCAAAGATAATAGAAATAAGAAGGATGGATAGAAATAGCTGATGGTCAGAATAATAAAAAAAAATAAATCTGTGAATGACTGCATTGACCTTTCCCCTCCACTAGTCCCACTGACCTCATTCATTTTAAGGGAAAAGCTACCTCCTCCTATAAGCAACTGCAGCATGGAGCCAGAAGTAAAACTACCAGGGCATAACACACAATTAACAATTCAGCAAAGACCACATGCTGACATACACAGGTCTACCAAGGCCCTTGAGTATTTTCTTGGTCACCTCACCCTAAATGAAATGTGTGCTGCTGCAGTCTGTTTAGAATCAGAGCTAATTGCATTAAGGCTATGAGTCTTTCAGTCGTATCTCTAACAACAGTATAATCCTGTCCTTATAATTCAGAAAAAAATATTAATGAGGTTAGAAAATATTATCCATTCACAGTAAACAGACTTCCTTTCAAAAGATTAATTCTTACTCCTCAAGAAGTCCGACTACAAATTTTAAGTTAATACATTATATGTAAGCATATATTAATATGCAATTGATATATTAAATATGTATACATTTCTGGTTTACATTTATATAGCTAATATATATCAAATAATAAATTAGATCTATATAGACATCATGATAAAAGTAAAAATATCACCATAATTAGTAACAATATCACAAATAAATAAGAAATAAAACCCCCTCTTGACAGCAAATCAAATCTTATTACAAAGTTAATGGGAAAAAAAGGAAGTTGGACAGACAAGTAGGTAGTTATGTATATTCTGAAAATTTACTAGAAGTGGTGGTTACTCATTTTTAATAAACGTCAGTCTTGTGAGAAAGCTGAGCATGTTCAACCCAGAACCACCTGGCAGTTTGGCCTTATTGATACAACATGAAGCAAAACAAGTTAGTGAGCTCAGTGCAGACATAACTAGGTAAAATTTCTACTTCGCATGAGATTTTCATCTTTGTGTTTATGCATTAACTATACAAAAACATATCTCCCCACAGTTTGCTGTAAAACCTGGCAATAATTTCTGAAGTGACGAAGAGTATATCTGTATCGCAGACTGTAGAGAAGACACCTAACATTTCAAAGAATGAAAAATTCAGGCCTCAGTAACAGTTTAGTTGAGGCAGAATGGAGATCGGCACAAATTAATTCAGGGTGCAAAAAAGAAGGAAAAATTAACCTTAATAGATTTTTGTACTGCTTCACCTTATTGCTTAAGGTTTCGCAATTGCTCATTTAAGGCTACATCAGGTCCCCACACCATATTGCAGCAGAGATAGCAATTATTTAGAAGCCCAGCCTACAGTTTTAAATTCTCTAATCCATGTAGGATACAAGTGCATTCAAAATTGAGAGTTAAAGACTAAATGATAAAAGATAAGATTTTCAAAAGTGTCATAAATTTAGTTTAAAACTAGGGTAAGAAAACATTACAGGTAGAGTGGCTGGTGATAGATAAATGGAGCACCAAGTTTACTCTCTACTTAGTTTTTAACTTAGTAACAATCAAAAAATCCACCTATCTTGCAAAACATGAAAAAGCTCCTGACGTTAATGGAGCATACTATTCTGCAAGAGTACTGCAAGACCAAAACGCAGCAGAGGCATGTCAGATAGTGCCCCTTGATTAAAGCAACAGAAGAAGCAAGTGAAGAGGATTATTTGTTTCTGAAACATAACAATTTGTCACCTGTTCCACCCTTATAAACTGGTCTCAAGCAAATTACACTTTGAAAACTTTTCCTAAGAATTTGAGAGTAGGGAGAAAAAAAGCATTTTCAAAGATGAAACAGGGCTTGCCTACCATTTTCTACTTTTAACTGTAAATTCTTACAGGATTTCATCATAATTGCATGGAGATGACTTAAGTAAACAGGAAATCAAATAACCAAAGATTTTAAGAATAACGAGGACCTCTGCTGCCTCATCTTTTAGATATTTAAAATGAGATTTCTTGAATTAAGCTTGCTTTCAGAATACTTGTGTACAAGCACTATTTCAAAATCCAAAAGCTTTAAGATGTCCCACATTGCAAGTTTTGGGCTTACGAGCTCTCTGTAACTGCTTATTTTTTTTAGGAAGTAAAAATCAGAGTGGCTGGCGTGGTAAACGATTTCCTCCATGACCACAAGACAGAAAGCACACAGCAGATCTCAAAATGACTGAACGCCTCTCTACCTCCACCTCAGGAATCTTTATTCTCTCTCCCACCAGTCTGCTGTAAGGCTATCCAGCAAGGCTCACGAGACACAAAAATGAATTAGACTGAAGAAGGAATGCTTTGGAAGGCTGAGAAAACTAAAACTGGGAACTGATAGGTAGGAGCAAAGATTAGGTTGGAATAAGAAATACAATGAGGCAGGCAACTCGCATAGATGGCAAAGTGAGAAAGAAATGAAAGAAACAGCACTTCCATCCTAGCCGGTGTGAGATGGTTCACAGATCATTAATCTAGAATCTAAAAAACCTCGACAACTGTACCACTTAATGGAAAAGGGAGATTAAGAAGTGCATGTCTACGCACTCAAACAACCTTCAAAATTTAAGCCATGAATTCGAATAAAATCACAATTAGAGCTCAAAATTGGATAGGTGCTTCTGTGGAGATTCCACACCTAGAATATCCGTACTCAGGTCTTCAACTGAACCTATAGCTGCAGCCATGATTCTTACATGACACATCTGTCGGCACAGAACCAGCCAACAGGAAAGACAAGCACAGAGGCACTGAATGCTTTAGTGCTAAGACACATTAACAAGACTGAGGGGTCACAGCTCGTGCTCCAGTACTGCAGTTCAAAGCAGACTCCAGTGAAATTCTCATCAGTTTCACAGAGGTATTAGTTTTGACATGGGAGAGTTTTGTGAGATGTTTTACCCAACTAACCTGATTATTTTCATTAAATAAAGCTGAAAAGGATTTTCTCTTACCTCCTGAATAAGAGCATTATGTCGCAACACTTTACGTGCTTTCATGATACGGACTATAGCAGCTTGAAGATACATTTTTCTGTCTTCATCTACAGCACTTCTGGTCTGCTCCATCTCCTGCGACACAGGAAGAACAGTAATGTTTAAAATACAGCAAGATCAATAAAAGTGACATATTCATAAAAAATGACACTTTAGAAAAGTGCCTTTAGCCTATACTTTTTAATTCATTAAAAGTGGTCAAGTAATACAAAAATCTAGGTGAAGTTCAATTCCAGGCAAAGTACTTCCATAACTCAAGAATACCAGGTTTCATGAACATCAGCAGGAAGGTCAGAGAGACACATCCAAACCAGCATTTTTGTTAGGGAGAAAGGCAGGCAGAATTTACTATAATGTATCAAGTTTGGAAGCACTTGTATCTCTTGTACAAAGTCCTGTGTCTTAGGAGATACAGAGGGAAGGTGGATTATCAACAGTGTGGTTAATTCTTGTTGCCAGAGGTCACAAAACCATAGGAAAACAGTCAATTGGTTCTGCGGTTCCTGAAATAAGTTGCTTTTATAAACACCATCACCAACAAAAAAACTCTCATTAGATCAGACAAGCTAAATGTCAATCCCATTTTATTACAAGAGGAATAGCTCTCATTTATCTCTTTCTTGTACTTTCTTATTCCCTATTCCATCTTCTCCTGCCTACATTTTAAGTACAAAAAAATCTGCAGTGCTTAAGCTTTAAACTTAAACAATTTCTCTACAGTGATATAAATCTTACACAGGGACTCTTACATCTGCTTACACCAAACTAATAAAATTAATTTGATTTTCGAAAAATAAGCTTCCTAAGGCTGTTCAAGCTAGATACACCAAAGAATACTTGCCTGTGGTGTGTCTTTCTGCATTGATGTAGTAATTTTAAATTTTGTTCGTTTACTGCTGAAGTTCATATTTAATGAAAACGTAGACTCTGCCTCTATATCTTCCTGCAATAAAGAATCTTTTTAAAAAAACAGAAATGGAAGCAGAAAATTATAACAATTTACTCTGAAAAATCACAGGTTGGGGCTTGCATATGTACAAACAATTTTAGATTTGTAGTTGGAAATTCTAAAATGCCAGTTGAGTTGAACCAGGTCAATTTTTTAAGCTACAGTTTAACTAGCCTAGAAATCAAGTCTGTTTCAGAAAACACTACAAAGAACTCTGACTTACATGAATTTTGCTAACAAGCCAATACAACTAACAAAATTTCTGGTTTAATACTTCAACAGCTTTATCTTAGTTGCAAACACTATTCATTTAAACTCATTTTCTCCCTGCAAAGAAAGTAGGATTTGCATTTTATGCTGGAACCACAAGAGCTGTTGCCTTCACAACTACTACTAAGGTTGCTTTCCAGAACTTAAGGAAAAACATCTCAGTGTTTTGTTACATTATAGCAGCAACTGCATCTATCTGTATGTTTCTAATTTTTTCCTGTCAGAATCTCAATTCTTTTCCACATGCAAAAGTCTGTTTCTTTCAATAAATGGTAATTATTCTCTGCAGCCCAAATATCTTTATGTTCAACTAACAGGATGACTTGACTAATATTTGCAGTTTCCATGCAAGAGTCTGTACAAGTATTACCGATTTCCAGTAGAATAAAGTTACTGGGCTTCTCTGACCTTGGAATCTTGTAAAACCATGGTTGTCTCAAGTGCAAATACTTTAGTAAACACAGCCAATATTTATCTGAATATATACTCAAAACAACAGTAATTCTGACTTTATATTCTGCCACCAATATTATTTATTACAATATTTTATATTATCCAGGCGTAGTATAGAAAAAGGGCAAAGATCAACAGCTTTAAAAAATATAAGCCAACGTAAAATTTTAACATTATTCTACTTAAATGGCTGAGTATAAACCAAAATTAATTGTGTTGTGGATGAACTCAAAAAGCATGATTCTAATGAACCAATAAAGATTTTGCCAAAAGTTTCTTTTTTTCTCCCTCCCCTTCAAAAGCAAACTACAACATTCAATACACTGTGCTTTTGTGTGTGGCTCAGATATAGTTAAAGAGAAGTGAGCGTATTATATAATTTCACTGCTTACGCTACTAAAGTTCACTGGCTTATTCGATAAGTAACCTGACAGACTGTCTATAGAGATCTGCTTTCACGTTGCTGGACGGAGTGCAAAGAAAACAGTATTAGGAAAAATGTCTGAATACAACAGCCTGGACGTTAAAGAACCAGAAAATGTAGTGGTAAATTTTAAAAGGTAAAAGGGTTGGAAAGCTATATAATTCACTCTTCAATGACATGCTTAAAGAAACTGGGCAAACCTTAGACAACAGACATAAATAAATGTAAATCCTTTAAATAATGGGCAACTTTCTAAGATTATGAAAAGTTTCACTGTTTTCTGTAATAGCTCCCAGTGTTATATTTCACCCATGGTTTAACAGACATCTTCCCAGCCACTGTTCCAACCTGAGCTCATTTCTAGATATTGGAAGCATGTCCTATGCTTCAGCCAAGCATCAGATCTTCCTTGTGATCTCACTTTCCATTTTCTAACATTTTCCTGGTTAAAAAAAAAAGCAGCTATCAGAGCAGCTTTGGATTTCTCCTTGTAAGTGAAGTGAACACCTTATCTCAGTTTCTTCTGCCTGACTCTGTCTAATAATGGGCTTTCTAGGCTAGCTGAAAGCACATGCTGAAGTTTGTATGGTATGCACAGGCACTTCTGCAGTATTTCTTACACAACAGGTATCTGTGCCCTTCACTGTATGGGAAAGAGGGTAACTAGTTTCACATCGGTCATACAGAAGTATGAGGCAGAGTCAGAAACAGAACCTGTATCAACCATTGCCTTAACCACAAACAAAGCTCAGATATGACTGGAATTCTATGAAACTCATGGAATGATAAAAGTTTGGCAAATTACAGCAAAAATACTCTCACACAAGCCCTCCTTGCTCTCTTTCCTCCTCCTGCAATATGCCAGCCAGGAAGAATATGGTTGCTGTTACGTCCAGCCCCTTAATCCATATCTATATATAGATAAAGATATATAATTTCTTTAGTATCTCTATAAGACTTTTTGGTTTACTACACTCCCTTCCATGATTCAGTACAACTTTGAAAGTGGCATCTTTAAATACTGTCCCCCTGCAACAGCAGTGAGTTTAAATATGTATGAAATACAACAGAAACAATAAACAGTCCTAGCATTATTACCTTTTCAGTATACCGTGCAGTTATAGACATAGAGAGCCTATATGACATTGATAGCTTACTTCCACCTGTACCTTTCCTCACAAATACAGATTTGTAACTTTTCACAAGGGTCAGTAATACAGTTTAGGAAAAAAAAAAGCAAACAACAGATTCTTTTATATTAAAAAAAAGCCCTCAACAAATATTACAGTTACAAGACTGAAAACATGAAACTTTTTAATATCATTACTGCATACCTTTTCTGAGTCATGGTTGATCATTTTGACATCAAGTAAGGATTTTATGGTTTTTGTCAGTTCCTTCTCATTCATTTGTGTACTATCCTGAAGCTCCTTGTAACTGACAGTTTCACTGTTGTTGAAGGCAAGCAACACTGCCATTTGGTATGTCGTGACCATGGCTACATAAGGTTTGCACAAATAATTCATTTTTACTTCACCTGTAATGATACAAATAGTACTTTATAAACTGATGGAATGTGCTGAAAAGTCATCTGAAGCCTAAGTCCTAGAGCTCCTCATACATTTCAAGACATTCAATTCACACCTAAGTATGCATTTAACACCTGGAATGGGAAGACAAAAACTGATGTTGAGAATTCACACACATAGAATATGGTCGGCAACAAAAACCCCCTCTGATTAATTATGAATACTAGAACAATAGTGTCCTCAATTAAAAAGGAAACCTACAGTGTTGAATTTGAATAATACAAAATAATTTATAGTACTAAAACAAGCAAATTCCAAAGAGCCTCAATGCATTGCAAAGCATAAACTTCAATTAGTAATAGCTTTATACTGAATCACAGAATAATGATTGCAAGAAAGTTGTTCCAAGATTTTTTTTAAAAGACTTGTCTATTATAAATTTTTCACAATATTCTTACATTCTTTAAATTCCCCTGAAATTAAAAAATGAAAAAGAAAAAACACTGAACAAAACTGCCTGAAAGCAGATTTAGATTTTATGTGTGAAGGTGAGTGTGAGTTAGCAGCAATCTTCTTTTACCAGAACGAAATTTTCATTACATCTTGTTGCATGCTAGTTTGGTTTTCACCTCCATGTAATATGTTGTGGTGTTCAGTCCTTAAAGTCTGAATACTGAAAGCACTTGAAATAAAATATGATTGACTGATACTTGCTAAACTAAGCTACAACTTTACATATCTCTTCTGGTTTTTAACATAGATATCTATATAGTAAATATAAGTATATATATATGTGTGTGTTTACTTAGATACTTACACATCATAGTATAATACGTATTCTTAAAATTATTTAATATTCAGCTAAGGGACATCTGATATTATAGAAACAATTCCAGGGCAATTATTAACTCAGCAGTTCTGCAGTGCTATGTTGTAGTTAAGAACTTAAACCTCCAGTTTTTCTTGTATTTAATATATCACAGAAAACACATGCAAGTTTACAAAACAAATTCTGGAAATACTAAGCAGCAAATATTCAATGAATTTATAATGTAAAGTCAAGTCAATTGACTTTCCAACTTCAAAGTCTGTTGCCATTTGAAAAGCACTTCTAACAAATAATTGTCAGTTGCATAGAGCATAAGTTTAGCAAAGCACTTTTTTTACCTGTACAAAGATAATGTAACCAAGTAAGCTTCCTTCCACTAAAATGCTGACTGTAAAATAATTCAAACTGTAAAACAAAATGAACTTCAATTAGCCAAACATATAACTACTTACAATAATTTATTATCACACTACCGTCGCAGTGAATACTGGTTTTATATTCACCATATTGGATGCAAACATTGCAGATCAATTCAATACAGCATTTTCCTTTAGAAGACAGGTGATGACTGAACATCAGTCCTCTACTGAACTATTTGAACATACCAATATTATCACTTGATGACTAAATCAAAAAAACTATTGACACATTCATAATCTCAAAAGCATAAAATACTGTAGTTAAACAGTGTTCCAAAGAAGCGTCAATTTTTCTGCATTTAAAAGCATTTCTAGGAGGTTTTAGCAATCTTGTTAGGTTTTATTATGCTGTTCCTTCCATTTCAATATAAAAACAAGTGCATTTTTGTTTTTTCACCTTGTTGAAATAATTCTATATTGGCCAAGAAGGCCAACAGCATCCTGGTCTGTGTCTGACACAGTCTGGCCAGCAGGACAAGGGCAGTGACTGTCCCCCTGCACTCAGCACTGGTGAGGCCGCACCTCGAATCCTGTGTTCAG
>JAVJGJ010000047.1:65139593-65178018 GCA_035590215.1 Microhierax caerulescens | reverse complement strand
GACACATCTACACAATTTGTAAACATCTCCGAATCAGGAACCGACTACAGATCCTCAAATTTCTGTTGAAACCTTCCAAAACCTATTTTCACAAAGAACACCACATTTATGATTAAGGAAATAACATTTCAAAGCTGTGCTGACACCCCAAAACCCGAAGTATCCCTTCAAAATTAGTATTTTAAAAATGCTATATGCAAAACTAGCATTAGTAGTAATGCTAATTTCTTCCATCTTTTTTTGAGTTTTACATTAATTTCTTGTCATTATGAGAAATGCTACATCATTCTGGAAAGTGTTTTTTTTTTTCCCCCTAATACTGAAGTTATATAAAGACAAACAAATATAATAGGAGAACAAGAATATGAAAAAAAAAAACCCTGTAATCAAGAAAAGGTCTTAAAAACAACTTTAAAATTCCCCTCTTCTTTAAGAAACGAAGTTTTTTGTTTTGTGCAAGTGAAAATTAGCTATGCAGTTTAAAATGTGGCACTACAGTGCACAAGTCTGGCCACTGCAAATGAGACCACTCTCCAGAAGACTCTAGGAATGTAATTCCTAGAAGATTCTTGCAAAGGTATATTTAATGTACATGTTATTTTCATCAACAGAGAATAAGAGAAGGAAGGGCATAAATGATCTGCAGACTATGATAAGAAAAATCAAATTTACAGAGAAGCAGCAAAATCATTCTTATATTTTATATGATCCATCAGTTCTGTCATTCCTGGAAACTAGCAAGTACACTCCTGGAAATGAGAGAGCAATAGAGTAAGAAAAAGCCCTAGGAGATGAAAGGAAGCAGTAGATTTTGAAGAACAATTAAAGATATTCCAGAACATTTTTAAAAAACCTTTTGAGGACATGGCTTCCAGCTTACTTATTCTGTGGTATAAAATGAAGCAAGAAATTTACACTGACATGAAGGAAAAGAAGTATTTCTCCAAAGACTAAAGTGAAAGTTTTCTGCAAGGCTTGTAAAAATCAAGATTTTATTTTAACACATGTAATATAAGAATCTGATCATTTTGTTTGTAAGGAGAAATATAAAAATGGGGATTTTTCAGTAGCATTCTAGGAGCTATGGCATTCTTTTGGATGTCCTCTGAAAATAACTGAAATTTTGCTGAAAATCCAACAGAAAAATTCAAGTATAAATCTTATTCATACATATTAGTCCTATAGCCAAAAGTAACAAATCTGACAATATATGGGCAAGTGTCTGCTAAACCTTAGTTTTAGTATGTAAGGTTTTGGTGGGGGGGGTTGTTTGTTTGTTTGCTTGTTTTTTACAATAAAATCAGAGATTTTGCATTCATACTTCCTATCGAAAAGAAAGAAAATGTGGCTTGCAGACAAAACCTAATCTAAGGTCTAACTACTTTCTGGTAATGAGAAAAATTTAAGCAGATTCAAAGAACTATTCCTTAAAATGGGATCAAACTGCCCTGAACATCATGCAGCCAACACTGTGTACATATTAATCTGGCTTGCTCCGGCAACTCTGGTTAACATCGAAGGAATATACAAAAAGAGGCAATTTTGACCTCTTTAAGAATCAGGTGTTTTTCCACACATAAGCTTACATAGTTTCAAACCCAGTATTTATTTACCATTCAAATAAATATGTAGTTATAGGAAGCTCCAGCAGTCTCAGAGCCTGAAAAAGATGTTAAACACTGCCCAGTTACAGAGGTACTCCCATACTTTGGAGTGCAATTGCAAAATGTTGTTTCCTTTCTAAATCCTGAGAGAACTTTCTCTTCATGGGTCAAATGATGAAATCTGACAGTAAAGACAGACATTGTCAATCTTTCAAAGACTCCACCAGGTCATGTTCTGTTTCCTCAAGGAATTATAATTTAGCACATTGATTCTAGCCAGGTGACACACGAGTAAGTTTGCTCCTTTAAACTGGCAGAACAGTGAAGTTAGGCAAGCAACCCAGACTCTGAGCTGGTTCTCATAGGCAAGTTGATAACAAATTTCCTACTGTGGTACAACTGACAATACTCCTATTTTACGACCACTAGGAACAGCAAAATGTCATCAATCACCTTCTGTGGCTCCTATACTATGGGTTGGAAAGTAAATTATTACATTGCTATAACTAACTGCCACTTAATACAGTAGAAATAAAAGCAGAATAAATAGTTCTAATACTTAGTAGCAATACATGGAAAAGCTCCTTCACTATAGAAACAAAAATTTGTCATTATAATTTACATCAGATAGCAATTTACGGTATAAAAACTGCTCTAAAAAATCTGTTATGTCCAGTAATATGAAATTTTTATTGCTTAAAATGTATTTCACCATTAAATACACTTTAGCAAAGATCAACACACATACTCTGTATTAACACAAACATTGTACATGTAACATTTAGAACACAATAATATAATAAAGTTATAAAATACTGCATCTCTACAAAGCAAAAATAATAACATAAAAAGAGTATATTTGACTAAAGTAAAACTTCTACTGCTTTGAGAATTCATAAAATTAGCCTTAAAGAAGTTTGCACAAAGCTTGATTTTGAATGGCTCCTATGAAATACAGGACAAGAAACCTGTATCTGCATTTTAATCTGCTATTAACTCTGTTCAGATTTAGTATTAGAAACAAAATCTTCTTTTATCTAAATACTAGGAATTGGTTTTAAAGCTAAGAAACAACCCAGTTCATTTGATAGTATTTATTAGCATCTCCCTCATCAATCACGAAGCGTAGAAGACAGATGTGAAAAAAGAAAAGCTATGCATACATAAATTAAGTCGTTTGGGCAACCCTTCCAAATTTCATATGGACTGCAAACAGGATAGCCATGATTTACAAAGAAAATGAAGCAGCTCAGGTTTTTCTCTGTTGATGACCTTTTATTTGGAGTTATTTTACATTTTCCACACATTTACAAGAAGCCTCCTACTAACCTACCATCTGTACACTTTTTTCCAGTTCCTGAGGAATTGCAAATGTAGAAGAAGGAGCCTGAGTTAGAGGCCATGCACCAGCCTAAAGGTATTGGGAAAAATAAAAGCATTAACATTTTCATACAGCATATACATTAAGAAAAAAATAACACTATTGAACAGGTCTATAGTGTATACTATGTCATCAGACAGCCAATTTAAACGAGGAGTTTTACTGCTCATTTTTTAAGTCTCATTATGCATGCCCCACTGAGGTATTAATTCAAGACAAGAACACAAGGCATTTTACATCACTATTGTTTAGTGTGCTAGTGGGTTAATTTTAAAAAGAAACACTAGGAAAATAAATTATTCTACAATGATCACAAGGTGTCAGTTTCCATATGAGAAGTATTCAGTTAGAAAAATTGTTCATTTGTTATCAAAACACAAAAATTAAGTACAAATACCACAACAGTAATAAACATACATTAGTACCTGTAGAACATATATCTGAAAACTAATTCCCAAATCTATAATCGTGTCCTGGTTTTTGATGAAGTTGTTGAATTTATTGTTGAGATCAGCACTAACACTCATGTCTGTATACATCCGGTGGAGCTTGCTGGTAAATTCATAACCACAGGCTTGCTGTGAAGAAATATTGTAACAGGTTTCACAGAGAAAACAGTACTTATTATACCATATTATGCACATTCACTACCAAAAATATGAAAATCTAGTCAGCAGAAGAGTTGTTATAATATTTACAGAGAATATTAGTTACAACAGAGAACAAACATTATAAAAGAAAATTATCAGATTTATTTTAGTTTTACTTTCTGTACGTTGATTTATATGAACAATTATTTTATGAAATTGAAAGACAGAGCTAGTTTATGGCAGTCCTTGATACTTCTATAATGTAAGCATGAATTATTTAAACACACTTAATAGAACTACCCAAAATCTCATAAAAATCTCAAAATGCCTAGGTGATAACTTGACCAAGAAAGTAGTTTTTCTTTTCAGCTATTGGAAACAGGATCTACTGATCGCTATGTAATCTCTGGCATCTGGCACCCTCTGCTGCTCCCTCTCAACATTACATACACCTATGTGTACCTTTATTCTGCATTAGAAGAATTATTACATTACCTTTAGTTTATTAATCATGGCTTCTTCAGAATCCATAGACATAGACAAACCATGAATTAATCTTTTTGCCAACATTCTGGCATAGAACTGCATTTAAAAAAAAAATCAGATATGAGGATTTTCAAAAGCATAACCACATTCTTCAAGTATACTTGAAACGCAACATTTTAACATTTTCCAAGTATCAGAAATTACCTTTTGGAATACATCTTTGTCATCAATGTATTTGAAAACAGTAATGAAACTTGTAAGCTTGTCTTCTACTTCATTCTCTGTCATTCCTTTTGCTGATTTCTTCAACAAGTTGTCACAGTACTTGGCCAGCTCAAGTTAAAAAAAAGAAAAAACAAACCCAAACCTACTTGTCAAGCTTGAGAACAGATGTATGCCAAGGTATTCCAAACTTCTACACAACAGTTAATACATGAAATAAGTCACAGCCTACAGTCTCATGTTCTATTACAAGGGCTGTATTCATAGGTAAACAATACATACTGCATCCACAGAAAATACAAATTCTTTATCAAAAATTATAATTGCACCAATTTTGCACACACACAAAACATGCATATAGGTTATTTATGACTGCTGAAACACACACCTGAGGCTAACTCAGTGTGAGAAACAGATATTCATGTGATGGGCCCTATGCCAATTCATTTGACAGTTACACAAAATTATTATTACTTTGTATAATAAGTATCACTTACCAACTCAGGTGCTTTGCAGATCGACTTGGGCTCCCTATAGTTAACTACTGATGTCAAAGCCTACATAGGAACACAGAGCAAAGAAAAAAAAAATTTAAATGACTTAACTTTTTCTTTTATGAAATTTGAAGAAATCAAAAATTGTTCAGGGAAAAAATGATCTGAGAGCCTACAAAACTGAACTACACAAAAATAAATCAAAAAAAGAACAATGAATAAAGGTGTTTGAACTACTGCTCTCTAAAAATTTGTGTGCCGAAAATTTTTAAGTTGAGATTTAAGTAAAAGTAGAAAGAGTAAAGGAACAGAAGTTAATTGCAAAAAGTAGGAGAACAAATCAAGTTCTGAGTAGAAACTTAAATGTAAAAGTATGAAGATCTTGGTATACCACAATATGTATGGTCCAAAAGTACAGATGGAAAGAAACTGAGGAGTAATTGCAGATCAAGCAGTATATCAACAGCAGTTTATATGTAGAGCACATATATCGAGCTAAAAAATATATGGTGTTCTCCCAACAGCAAAAATGGAAAGATCTTGTGGTTATTGGATTTTTTGATAAAGAGGAGAAAAAATATTGTTGAAAGTGGAAATTCAAAGCAGCGCAGTACAAAAAAAAATACCGTAGCTGAAGAAAACCTGACTATAATGAAAAAGAAAAGGAAGGAGATAACAGCAGTTTAGAAATGGAAATAAACAAAGAATAATTGAGATTAGTTTCTAAACTACCTATCACACTTAAATTAACATTTTAAACTAATATTGAACCAAAAATATTGCATGACCATAGCTCATAGGAATTTACAGTTCCTTCTATGGAAGGAAGCCATTATTTTAAAGAAGAACTGACAAGCAACTTTTTTGTACAATGCATCAACATTTCCATTTTTGATAATAGGTCCCTAGAATCCCTGTGAGAAAGGAATGCATGACTTGACAAGAAATATGAAACTCTTTGAAGCTTAGAGCAGTCTTTTGCAATTACACTGGACACAACAATAGCAGTTTTTATATCCATCGTGAAAAACTGACACCAGATTAAGATTTAAACATTTATTGTAATAAAGATCACTGAAGTGAAAAACTGATGTATTTAAGGATAAAGTACATTGCCTATGTGCCAACAAACGCAGCTGTCAATCTCCTACTACTACACCTTCTGGTACATGACAGTAATTACAACTGAGACACAAAGGTATTAGGGTACTGAAATAAGTATATGCTTTAAAATACTAAAATATTTCTTTTTCTCAATATCACAAATACAGATGGGTAAGTACAATTGATAGTACTGGTATCTTCATCACTATGTCTTTCCAGATTCACCTTGCCTGAAAGTTACCAAAGCTTACACTATGACCCTAACTAAAAAATGCAATTACTGTAAATGCCATATAGTATGCATGCATACTATGAAAGGAAATCATAGATACGATAGTAGTAAGTGCATTCTCTAGGAAAAAGATACAAGGGTATATGGGAGTGTGAAATTAACAAATGGATTAGATCAAAACCAAGTACGTTTTAGGAGGAACCACTCAATCCCTCAAGAGCCCAGGCATGTGTTGCAGAATTTAACAACTAATATTACTATTATTCTTATTTGTAACAATTAGAACTGTTATCTTAAATACCTTCATGTCATTTCACAGAAAAGAGCAGCATGCCTCTCTCACTCAACAGGCTTATTTAACTTTAAGTGCAGTTCTCTCCTGCAAAAACTTGGCTATTGTGACAGTGACTGAAGAAACACAAGTTTCCAGATACTCTTTGTAGTTAAATTGCTTCAACGTGTAACAAAGCTTCTAAGTAATACTAACAGCATTCAGAGTTCAAACATTATGGCAGCAAGCAAATTAAATTTCAAATGCATGTTAAAAGTTACCAAACTTCCCATACCCCACAATTTATATATTTATTATCTGCACTTAATTTTACATTAAATGGGACAGCTCCATTTTTATGTTTTAATTATGGTGGAAAGACCTTTCTTTCAGGAAACATTTCAGTATTAGAATGATTTCCTTTGACCATCTTTTCCCCTAACACCGGACTGTCTTTTGTGCCACTGCATTTCTTAACTAGAAAAACTGTTTAAGAACTCCATCTTTGAATATGTGTTGATGCCCTGAAGAATTTTAGTGCGCCTTAAACAGAGTCCTGTATTTTGTTGTCCAATGCTTTTTTAACTTAGGTAAAAGTTACCTTGTCAAGGGCACTCATAAAGTGTTGATCACCATTCAAAACTGTATTGATGAGTTGAACAAATTTACTATGTACTTCCAAAACTGACTCCACAAACTGAGTTGGCATCTAAAAAAAGTAGATAAAACAGAAAGCAAGTTAATGAGAAAAGTAGTATTGCCTACACACACAAACATACCTACAAACATACCTTCCCTAATTATTCTTTTTGATAAAAGTTAAAATCATATTGATTAACTCTTTGACAGGATTGATTCTGCACTGTTGTACACTTACACTACTGTGCTTTGGCACGTTTTGGAAATGAAAAGTCCTGCTACCAAACATAAGTTTGAGTCTATACTGCTTTCGTGCTGTCTAATCTTTTCCACTATACCCTAAAATCCTTAGCGCTTTCAAAAGTCATTAATGCTAACATGTAAATACAGCAACCAAGCCAAAAAGCTCCTGAAATAAGTAAACTGCTGCTGCTTCTCCTACACACTGACTTCAAGACAAAAAAAATCCAGATGAACCCCTTGAATTTTCCCACGTAGGACAGTTACCAATCAAATCTAGTGCACCACATTTCAGTATAACATTTTGTATAGACACAACTAATATGAATTAGAGGAGTCCTTATGCGGACAAGCTGGCAGGCAGCAATGTAACAGTGTGCAAGGCACCGCCTGCATCACATTCCCCCAAGTGCATTCTCAGGTCACATATTAAAAATATGTCAGTGACAAAGTACTTAATCCACACAGTGGAACAAATATTTCACATCTGTAATTTATCTACCTACGTTTGTGAATTTTCATCATTCTCCTGGCTCTGCCTTCACTTCCCTGTGTAGACACTGTTAGTTTGAAATTTGCAAATAACATGAAAGCAACTACACTACTAAAGACTTCAGCCCATTTTCAGTATGCACACAGGAGTTATGGACAGAAGAATAAGCACTCCTGTGCAGTAAGAAAGGGAATTTACAACAGTTCATAGCTACGTAGTATTATAGACAGAAACACTGGATGGCTGAAGTCACCATCCTAAAGTGAGCACAGATCTAGACAGTAAGTTGTATACATGCACAAATGTAATGCCAAATGAAAGCTTGTTTGTTTCTGAGCAGCAAGGCTAGAGGAACAAAAATGGAATTTAAATACATACGAACTGAAGAAAGTTTAACACACTTCAGTAAAATAATTAAGCTACAGTATTTTCAGAAATTACATGAAAATATGAGACTACAAAGCTATTAGAGAAAAACACCACACTGAAATCAGGACAGGATGTCAAGTCCTTACAAATAACATATAATTAAACTAAATGGAATCATCGGTTTCTAACATACCAGAACAGCAAATGCCACTGACTTAGAGAAATTCAGGAAAAAAAATACATACATGGAACAAAAGGACCCACTTGCCATGACAGCATTAAACAAACAACAATGAGAAATATCTAGCTGTAGTAGTTTCTGGTTAGATCACAACAATCAACTCTCAGGATAGATAATGTGTCGCACAGCTAAGCGTGCTGATTAGAAGCTACAATTTATCCATAATGTTCCAAACCAATTTCATATAGACAAAATTAAAAAAACAGAATAGACTAAAAAGAAAAAGGTAAACATTTAATCAGGAATGTTAATCAAATAGGTAATTTCAGCTGCCTGAGAAAACTCACATTTTCCTGAGAAAGATTGCTGGTTGCTCTAAGGCCCTCATCATGGATATGGTTTTGTAGTTCCTGAATCATATGAGGTAAACCACTTGACACAGCACGAAGTAGAGTATACATATTTGCCATGTCTGTAACAGAGATACATTTTTATAGAAAATGCTTAGAAACACTAAAAATCAACACTTAATATAGTATCATAATTTCACACAGAACTTTTCAAAGACTGAAACACGACCAACTGTTTTGAAAAAAAAAAAAATAACATACACTGGATCACTGACAAAAGCAAAAAGAAGGGGTAGGGCTAATACCAGTATTTTCTGAGTATTGCCATTGTGACTACCTCGCTCTTCCAATATTGCTTATTTAGGAGAGACTCCAAGAGGAGAGGTAGGCTAGTATGGAAAAGGATTGTGCCAGTTTCTTTTAATCCTTGGCCTCCTTAAACCTCCCTTAGCACCAGCCAGCCAAAATCAATTTAGCTATCTTACTGACTTGATCGCAGTTTTCCTCCAGTGGTGGCTTGAAATTTTTCTCTGATTAGAAAAGCCATAAATAAGCAGCTGCTATTTTTATGGTTGGTTTTTTAGCAAAAAAAGGATCTCAGCTCTGATCAAATTTGCAATACTCTCTGGAAACTGAACACTATTATTAGAAACAATTTGAGTTTGACTGTGAAAAATAATTTGTCTCACGTAACAGATACCATCTTCCACGCAAGAATAAGCGTTCTTTCAAGGGTAAGAGGTATGTAGTCATCAGGACGCATAATTTTTTAGTTGGGCAGGGTATGTAATTATAAGAGCATCTGCTTCTGTAAAAAGAATTTGGGAAGGGAGGTCACAAAAGATTCAGGACAATAAAAAGTGGCTATGCAAAAAAGCCAAAATAGTTCATAATCCTGACCTGTCAAATGATGATGAAGAAATCTGTAAAGACAGAGCCATTGGTTTACAAATGAAAACACACGCATAAAATATGATCAATTCTACAGGACACAGGACTTCAGTGTATTTTTAAGCCGACTAAGACAAGGAAAGAGAAAAGAGTATTGGCTGAAAGAAGAGTTGTTAACAGCAAAAAGGTTTTGACTCTGTATTTGGGAGAATGCAAATGAATTGCGTGGTAAAATTAAAAGGTCATTCAGGGTTTAATTGGGCTTTCTAGATGAGTAACACCTATTAGTTGAAAATGCTTAAGCACATAGGTCATTGAATAAAGATAGCAACTTGCAATGCTAAATAAATAAAACAAAAAACATTTCATGCTTTTTGTGACCAATGAGACTTACCACTTCTTTTCTCTTGTCTGATAATATTGTGACATTCTGCATGTAGAAACTGCAAGTGATCAGCTACCATTCTCTGTTGGCATTCATGAATCACTTTGCCATATGAGCTGGGATGCAAGTATTTCCGACACCGCATTTCTTCATCTTTTAATCTACCTAAAACCTATAGACAAGTGTTTAAACTGAGAGCTGATGAGATGCTAACAACCAATATAGAACCATGAACATACAACAGTTGTACACATGTAGAATGAAATACATGAATAAGTAACAAAGTTGAATAACTTGTCCAGGATCCTGAAAGATTAGATTTGTTCTTTTGAATCAGGCTGTCACTGAATTAGTACAATCTTCTGTTCTGAGTACTGACTAAACTCAGTTACTACTCGATGTCTAATGGCACTCAATAGTTCTCACAATTTCTTTCTCCCTTCAACTTTGTAACAGGTCTTCCCCAATTTCTCCTACCATATTTATTCTTTACTGAGAAGGTTTTACCACAATACCTATTTATATAAGAATCACTTTACTGTTCCAAACCCATCTGCTTGTATGTAAACATCTGCTCAAAAGGCACAGGAGTACATCTGAGCTACTAATAAAAACTGTCTCTATAACTTCAACAAAGGAAATAGGCATTATCATAAAATAAGGCATATGAAAACTGACTGAAAAATACTTATATCCAGTGCTTATAATGGGAGCAGAGGAAGAGTAGTGCAGCTACAAACTGCTAATGGTAGACAAAATGAATCTGCATTCATTTCTTTTGGTTTAATTGAAGTCTTAGCTTGTCCCTGAATTTTACCTCAGGCGTGCAACCATTAGCATATGCTCCTTATGGTTAAAAGCAATCTCAGCCTTCTCCTCAACTCTTCCATTTTGTTAGTGTGGACAGTATAGCACCAATGATTGACTCCTAGTCCTGTATTAATCTTTGCCTTCTCAAGCAAGGTATAAGAATTACCAGTAATTTAACCACAACCTGCCTTTGTACACCACAAAAAAAGAAGAAAATCCATCTCAGAGTATGTACTTTTTAACAATGCTCTGTAACAACTCTACTTTATAGTCTTCTTTAAGCATTACATTGCTATACTACTACAAACAGAAGAAAAATAAGGAAGCAATACACAATCTGACAGGAGTTTTGGGTTTTGTCTTTATTTATTTCTACTTTTCATGCAATTGATTTATCATTTATTATGAAATATTTTGAACCTGACAGTCCATCCATAAGCAAGGTTTGTAGTTCATACTCAGAATAACCATGCCAACAAAATGCACAGTTTAAACTGCATAAAGTATACAAAAAAGAACAACTATGGGAACTGGTCAGGAAAACATGTATCATCAGTTAATCGATAATACCAGATTTTAGTTATCGCATGTGTACAGAAGAATCTCTTACCTTCTCCATGTACTGTGAGCAATTTGACTCTTGCAATAAATTTGAAGCTTCTTGTTTATAATACTCCCCTGTTTCATTCAGAAAAGGACACTCAAAAATTTCCTGATAAAACTAAAAGGGAGATTTTTTCTTTGAGTACAAATAATGCATACACTAGATTAACATTCAAAATTACAAACGTAAATCAGAAACATGTATCTACCTTTAGGGGGAATTTTTTCTTATACTGTTCAACATGAACAAAGGAGTTAATAACCCCATGGATTACTTTCTGGTTTGGGTCTTCTCCACAGCGATCACTGAAATAGGCAAAGGAAATATTAATGAGAATGTAAGTATCTAGTGTAACTCATCTAATAGCTGAATGAAATAAAATTGGATGAAAACATTTTCCAGTAAATTCCTCTGCTTAAATTGGCAAAATTGAAGAATATTAATCTTACAATAAAAAAAGCACTCTTCTTTCTTTCCTATACTTTTGAATTGTTGAGATAGCAATTCATAAACTATCATAAAAAGCATTTGCAGGTCATGAAATTTCCCAGTGTTTGCTAAGGATATAAGTATTCCAAATACTCCAAGCAAGTACTTGAATAGTTACACTAAGTTCCATCCAATTAAATATATTGCCTTCAAACTCCCGCCCCCTCAAAAAAAATAATAAAAAATTTGCCAGCATCACACCAAGCAGCATACTATTTTCTTTTCTGAGTATCTACTATTCAACATGTAAATGTCAAGTGGAACAAATAACATACTTGGCGTATCATCTCAATTTTTAATGATACACTGGAAAAGGAAAACCTTACATCTTCCAGTCAAGTTCTTAGCTTTGAATGAACAAGTTAAAATGAAGAAAATATTTAATTTAAAACAAAAGTAATTGAAACAAGTGTTTTTACATGCTAAAAACAGTAGTGTGTACTCCTTTGCAAAGACTGGAAGTAACAGACCCACACTCAGAGCAGCAGAGACTTTTTCAAAACATGAACTGTTCTAAAAAAAGACCACCTTCCACTTACGCTTTACAAAGAAGTAAAATATATTCCTTAACTCCTAAGGTGTTAAATAGGACTAAAATACGATTTACAGAAGCATATTTACATTTAAACATCAGCAGTTGTAATTTCAAAGGTTTTACTTTTTAAAATACATATGTACATGTACATACATATATAGGGATAGAATAAGAACTTCTACTTTACCCAGCCTGCACCAAAAAGACAAAAAAAGTTCTGTTAGAAACTTACATTGGTATAAGAGAGTCAATTACATGAGTGATTTAAAAAAAAATAAAAAGGGGGAAAAAAAAGTAAAGCCAGCAAAAATACTTCAAACTCAAGCATTACAATATATCCATCTAGGCTGGGGTGGAATAAGAAAAAAATAATTTTGCTAATTTAATTAATTTTGATTTGGAATTGATAAAAGCTCCAGATGCCCATGAGCTAGGGAGGTTTACCAGGACAGCTGCACCAGCAGTTATTGTATTACATACACCAGACCAAATGTTCACAGCACTGTTAATTGTGTGTACTGCTTTTAAATACTGTGTCCTAAGATCCAAAAACTTAAGCTCATGATAGGTGGAAAAAACTAGCTCTCATAACAGATTATGAGCAGTCATTGTATGGTTTATGCAGCTTGGACACTTGTTATAAGTGAGTTGACCTAATGGGTAACTGCTCCAGCAGGAACTGTCTGATTTACACATGCACACACACACTCTCTCTTTCTCGCCAGCATCCCTCTGCTGGGTCTGATTATATGACGACAGGGGCAGCAGCAAGTCACAGAAGGGAATAAGTCTAATACCAGACCCAGGGCCTGGACCCAGCTCCACCCTGGAGGGACCCAGGAGCACGGTAAGTTGCAGGATGTATGTGGCCAGTGAACACAGCACGATGTCATGGAGTGCAGGAAGCTATGTAACTAGAAATTAAGCATATTACAAAACAGGGAACTGTCCGGTCCACCTCTGGCATGTGGGCTGGACCTGGAAAGATACTGGTGACACAAACACAAGAAGCATTACTGTAATAACAGCTGAAGACCCAGATCCCCTCTGCTTGGTTCACAGGCCACTTCACAGACCTTAGCCCATGCAGATGCAGGAGGAGAAGGGGCAGCAAAGTCAGGCTCAAGGGATTCAAAGGTCAGTGTATCGTTAGGAAAAAGCTGTAAAAGTGCAGGAGGGAGATGCTCCGTGGAAGAGCTGTAAGGGGGAAGACAGGCTTTTGAAGCAGAGGTCAGACGGCATGAAGGCGATAGATGAAAAGGAAGACAGCACAGAACCAGCCTTGTCTGCTTTGGCAGCATATTCAGGTTTTTATTTACACCAATGGCACGCTGATCCCAACAATTTGTAATGCAAATGGCTAGTTTCAACAAAATTTAACAAAAAGTTTCCAGGATGACTTTCAGGAAAGCTGTAGCAGTAAAAGCATCTGCCAAACTATGACGAGAGAAATTGGTGACCCCACCAAGGTAGAACTCTCTTAAGTCTGTATTTTCCTTCTTGGCAGTAGTCAGCAAGCAATATGGACACATACAGCTACAGAGCAGCTGCTGCACAGTTTGAAGCACGGATGTCACAGGACATCTTGGGAGGGTAGAAGGGAATGATGATGTTTGGTGGGGAATCTGGACAAAAAGATAAAGCACTAGAAACACACGTTCCACTAATTTGGATGATGAGTTTCTTTTTTCAAAAGAAATGGAGAAAGCTCAAGAATACAAGCTCAAGGAAGTTGTGCCAGTATTAACTCCATCATGTTCCTGCCTTAAGACTGAAGCTAACAGTGGAAGTTTAATACTTATCGTGCAGTGTACTTCTATAGCCCCATAAAATATATTTAAAGTTAAGACACAATAATAAATACTGTATTCACTAAGAGAAGGTTTCATCGTTCAAAAGAAGTGCTCTGCTGTGTCAGACCAATGGCCTGTGAACACCATTTAACTACAGAATTCACTGTGAACTAGAAAAGCCCATTTTGAACACTTTCTAAAAAGTTAACTTCCAATAGCTTTCCTTCCAAACAAATGGTAGAAATAATGTATCAGCTTATACAGGAATAGGTTCAGTTAGTTAGAAAGTGTTAGTTATCTTTAGTAGAAAAGCCTCTCCTGGTTAGTCTGTTCTAATCACACTGTCATTTGAGATAGCACCTGAATAATTTCCAAATTATTTCTGTTTAAGAATTTCATAGATGAATTTTCTCACAATTCGAGATCTTGTCGGCTTCCTGTTGTGTTGAAACAAAAATGCGTAAGTTGATATTCAGCTTGCCTTGTAGGAGGAGTGCTTGGGCTAGAGGGAGGGGGAAGAAAGTGTGTTATATACAGAACTATATAAAGAGGAGTGCAGTCAGACACAGACAGGCTTAGGTGATTTACCAATTTTCTGCTGTTCAAGGGAACTAATCCTGCTCCCTTTTGCTCAGTCACAGGCCTCTGTATCCCTCTTGCATTGCTTTGGCACTCATCTAATGCTTTGCTGAACTGACTCATCACGCCAATCTAGAGAAATATTAACCATGGTGGTTTTCTGTCATATTAGCGGCTACGCTGGCTCACTAAGGGACTAGACGAGCACCAAATTCAGCACAAGAAAGTAGCAGAGCACAGCCTGCTCCTTTTTGGCATCAGCGAACTCTTAGATCAGTTTAGCAGTCTTGTTCAGCTGAACCACAAGTCACTCCTGTATTTCTTCATTGCCATATACCAAAAAAGCTTGTTGTCAATCGTAATGTATAGTGTATCACACAAGTTTATAACTTCTAAAAAGTCAACGTGCTCAAGATTTTAGTCAGAAGTCTTTCAAATTCCAGATAAATACATTGCTAAAAATAAAACCTGCAAGCAAAATCTGTGGCTCTGCTCTCCTTGACTTTTCCAGTACAGTAATAAATGTATTTTTATATGCAACCAGTTGACAACAATGTTGGTTATCAACTCCACGTATCATCGTATACTAAACAAAATCTTCTGGTTAAAAGAAGTTCAACTGTTCCATTATTTAAATTTCAATTTTTTTTTTAAAACTTTTTAATAAATAGAACCATATGTACAGTTAAGTACTACACAAGGCATCTAATCAAGAAGTTTCTACGTATATATATGTATTAGTAATTTTATTAAGTTTTTTAGGTAATAATCTTCCCATGCATAATCTTGCACCTCTGGCAGATGTAACTCATTGATATCCACTTCTTCAAAGGCCTTGTTTAATCCCTGCATTGCTGAGCTCAATGCTAAAAGACTTTTAAGAGCTGTCTGCAGCAATGTCTTTAACATTGCCTCTTAAAAACTGTATTAACCAGTAGAATCACAGTAAAGAACAGCAAGAAGCCTACAGATACATGCAAAGACCATCTTCAGAATGCCCACAGTAAGTCCTACATTTCATGATACCACGAAGAACAGCTATAACAAAAAGTCTCTCTTACATAGTTCACTACATGATATGCAGATCACAAAGTGGCTAGAACAAAGCTAATATTAATTGTTAGATGTGTATTTTGAGAAACAGAGTTGAATTAACTTTTGAGGTCACACAGAAGAATCCTTAATAATTGATGGGGAAAAAATCCAGACCCAACCATTAGAGACAATGACTCAAGTTTTATTTAGAACTTTCCAAGTGGTTTAATAACAAACAATGTCAACTTGTTACAGGCTCAAGATCTAATACCCCACAGAGCCAGTGACAGTCTTGATCTAAATATCCTTGTGAGGTCTGTTGTCAGCCTCAAGGTAAATGCATACCATTACTTTTAAAAGGTATCAGATGTCTGTTGAAAAAGGTTTTAACAGATTTCCACTCCCACCCACAAGTAAATATACAGACTGACTAAAATGAGTCTTCAGGGTCACTGTGCTTGATGTATCAAAGCAGAATTTTCTTCACCATGAATTAGAAAATCTTCATTTAGTAAAAATAAATTGTTATAGTAAACATATGGATAAAGCAGTATTAGCACTGGTTACAAAGGAAGCATGGTTCAACAACTCAAAGCAAATAAATACTTTCTGGTTCCAGAGATACCATCTGAGAGACACATCATGTCAGTTACTTAGTCATCAAAAAATTAATTCAAGAAGGAAAAACAAAATTTAATATTAAAATATTCTTTTTTAATGCATTCTAAATACAGCTTTTTTTTTCTGACCACATGCACAGCAAAGAAACGTGGATCAGCCAAATTACCTCACTATCCCAGTTCACCTACACTGAGTCAGGCATGCAATCACTTTAAAAAACCTGACCCAGTCATCAGGCAACTCCAGAGCTACCCCAAACAACACTAAAAGCATAGAAACCAATGGAACTTACAACTACACACAAGGTCTGTAGTATATTGTAAAATTTCTGTTTATTCATAAGTAAAAAGATCCTTTAGCAGTTAAATAGTATAAATAGTTTTAAATCAAAACTTAAGAAGCCCAAGCCCTGTAACTACCAGGGTCTTTGTTTAAAAGTAATAAAGATATTCAGAAATAAAATAATAAATTCCCTCCAAGTGAAAAAAAAAAATAAATTTACATTTCATTCAAGTAAGGCACCAAAAATGTTAAATAAAGTCACTCATCTGAACAACAGAAAACCAGATGCTTTGCTTTCCTTACAGACAAGCAAGAACTGTTTTGGGTCCCCATGCAAAGCAACATAGCTTTTATGGCTCTGGCAAATCTTTGCATAAGCCCTGGTCCTTAAGTTTAGTGATGGTACAGAAGCCATAAGCAGTTAGCATCAGGTGGAGAAAAAGGCAAAAGGCATCCTATGGGACTTGGAGAATTATTCGAACTCCCCAGTCCCACTGATAAGAAGGGTTGCTGAAACTTAAAGATCACTACCCTCAGGCAACAGTGAATTAACCATTTACTTTTCAGACTCTTTCTACACATGCAAACCACAAATATATAGCCACAACAAGAAAAGCTGATAGATGATCATCTTAAGTTACAAAGCTACCTTCAAAAAAAACATTAAGAAGTTTGGTTGGCATCCCCAGACTTTTCAGTGTAAAAAAGTGCAATACACCCCATTGTGTAAAAGTAGAAAATATTCAAGCACTCACTTTTTTATTTCTCGGAGGAGCATCCGAATAAGGATGGCCTGCAGTGGCTCAATCATTAATTTTCTCCACATATCAAGAGCTAGCTGTCAGGACACAACACAAGTTTACATCAACAAAAAAATACCAAAAAAACCCCAAAACAAAACTAAAGATTATATAATTCCCCATTCAGTATTTTAAAAATGAAATGGTCAGATAGCCTCTTCTGTCTCCTTTTTACATTATTTTGTTTGCTTCATATCTCTCCAATTTGTCAATGTATTGATGTATTATTTCAGCATTTTTCTTCTAGAGCATCTGACTGCATTTGGATGAAAATCACACAGATCTGTACTCTTGCGGTGTCAGAAAAAATTTCTAGTCATGCAGTGTCTGAATGCATGTTTTCCAGTCTGCATTCTTCCCACACATCTAATAGGACTGATTTATTCCTTGGCTCCACTCTGTCAAGGACTCTCAAACATATATAAGGACCCTAAGCAAGTTGGTTACGAGGGTAGGGTTTCAGTGTACATTTAAACAAAAATCTGCACAGCAATAGCTAAGTAACATGTCTTTCTACCTGAAGTGTTTGAATATGTACAGACATCGGTATTTCTAAAAATGATAGCAAAATAAGCCTCAGCTGGCAAAAGGGAATGTCTCTTGGCCAATTTGTCAGAGGTCAGAATCAAAGATAAAGAATCCTTCTATATCAAACACACAGAGACCATCTTCAAACTAAGATATATATATACAGCTTATGCAAAGTCACTGACAAGATAGTATTTGACTTAAATGGAATTCAAATCACCTTAATATTAGGGATAGGTCACCCTATTACTAATATATCATTAGAGAGATCAGTCAAATGGACGTAAGTATCTCAAACTCTCGTGAGTGAAGTAATTGCTCCCAAAACATACCACTTGTAAAAACACAACTGCAATCATTCAAAAGGAGTTTTTTACATTTAAGTCAAAATCAGATTTAAAGCCCAAGTGGATAATGTGATCCCTCAGATGGAGGGAATACCCACACACATCTGCAGCCTCAAAAAACACCTAATAGTGAGCTGTAGACTGGGAAAAAATTAAACTATCAAAATCAGTGAGGACAGAGGGAATATTGCTGCTAATAAGGCTTTGACACAACTAACGGACCTCTAGCTGCAAAAATTAAAATATCGATTGAGTGTGTTTTAAGTGAAAGTAGGCATCTAGCTATTGACTAGGTACCTGATCTAATCCACTTTGTGAAATAAACGTTCCTTTTAAAAGGCAGACAGATGAACTTGCTCTGTCACAGCTCTCCAGCACCCATGCAGTAATACAGAGTACAAGAGTCTAGGAGGTAAAGCTGACCCAACTGTATCATAAGCAGGTTCAGAGAAGAGGTAAAGGTTTGCTTATAAATCAAAAGACAGATAACATTTTGAAATCAAAGTTGTTTTAGGAGTGATTTTCACTGTCTTGCCTTGAAGAGAGTAGTAGCACAACAGTTAAAGGAGAGCAGTTTCCCCAAGACATCAGAAGCTCATCCAGCAGAGAATGCTGAAAAAAGCTAGCTCTGGAGATGGGCAGGGGGAAGAAAAAAAGAAAAAAAAAAAAAAAAAAAAAGACTGACACTTGTGACTGAGGTGAAGGGGAGAATCTCAGGGAATTCTATTCTGCAATGTGGTTGCTAGCATAGTCCCTCTCACATATGATCTACCAATCTGAAACAGCTTCAAGTTGCCTGTTGGAATTTTCTTGTCCTGTAAGCTACAGACTGGTCAATCCAGCAACTGTTGCCCTGTGATGGGGTAAAAAATCACAGAAGGCAGGCCCACTTTAACTACCTTCTAGCTAAGGGCTCCCATACAGCCACTGAAAACTCAGAACTCTGAAAATAATGATACAAGCTCAACCCAGAAAGGCAGTATCCTTCACCACACATTCATAACATACGGAAAGAAAAATAAATCTCTTGCAAGCACTGGCATACTAGTTTCATCAACTGACCTCATCCTGTATTTCTCTTAATACAATTACTGAATGTCTGGAACACTTATCAGGATGATAAACCGTTTGAAGCCATGCCCACACACGTCACATACACACCTCCAGTCTCTGCTATATACCTGCTGTTACACACCCCAGAAGAACTAAGCAAGCATGTACTCGTTTAAGATGACTAAAAAGCTCCCAAAGTTTCCTTAGTGCACAGGACTGACACTGAGACAGAAGCTTCAGTACACAGACAAGTACAGTTCTGCATTTGCAAACACTGGGCATTATTTCTGTAACTTCTGTCCTTTATCTACCCAGGAGCATGATAATCTCAGTCATCTAAAAAGGGATAAATGATAATTCCTTCCATTCTAAAGAGGTGAACAACTGAAATAAAGACTTTTTCAAAACCCCTAGTGCAATCCAAAGAATGAAAGATAGAATCCTAAACCGGAACTGTAACAGAAGAGAAAATGCCTTCAAAACAAAAAGACTTGATAAACTTGGTGAGTGCCTTGCAGATCAAGAAATGTGAACTACTTTTATTTCTAGGGTAATGAATTTACCAAAAGCAGCACTGCAATTAATGCACTGGACTACTTGAGAGTAGGACTCAAGTCTCTACTCCTTTTCAAGCCATAAAGCTAATTCTATACCACTAGTGAACTGGGATTAACTTTACTGCCCCAAGATCAAAAATTTAGCTCCCACTACTACAGCTTACAAAGACAGTATTTGGTAAAGAGAAATGAAAGATGTCTTGGGGAGTAAGATAATGAAAGTAATTAGTAGAATTCCAGACATCATCATCCAAACATCTTCAAAGACCAAAGGCTGCCAGCTACAGTTCAAGAATCTTGACCCTCCCCGTATCCTGCCCAAATGATGAGCTATGGTTGTACCATCTTAGGAACAACTGCTGGGAAGCTTTAAGAAGAAGTGTGTATCATTGTCCCTCCACCCCCCATATGATTCCTTAAACATAAGGAAAATGGAAAACTCAAAGAAGCTCAATTATCAGATCTGCAGTTTGTTGTTTACCAATGAACATATCCTAGGGCAGAAATCTATGGACAAAAGTTGTCACTACCACCCTTGGGGTAATACCTCAGAATGGAGTAGCACAGTGAAAGAAGGAGAGAACTCACTAACGCATCAGCATCACCCAGTGCCAAGAACAAGCCCAGACCTATTCCCAGCCCCCAGAGCAGCTGAACAGTCATTCACACAGAGCTAAGGATGCCTCCCGACAATTGTGGAAATGAACTCTGCTAAATCCCAGTCTCAAGAAATAAGGAATAAGATTTGTGCCATTTTGAAGATATCACAAACACCAAAGCAATAAGCCTTTACAGATGCCACTAATTAGCAAGCCTTGGAGACAGTACAGGTAGACAAGGGAAGAACTTAGTTTCCTGAATTGCCTTAAGTATATCACATTTCTGGTGCTTTTTTGAGCCCGTTCCCAACCTGTCAGAGGATTAGCAATCTCAACTGGCAGTGCTGCCTTCAACAGCTGGATAGCTGAGTCAGAAGCACAGAAGATGCTTCTTCATGCATTGCAATCTCTCCTTACTCTTAACTAAAGGCAGCAGAGATTTCTTACTTAGATCAATGACATCAAAGAGCTAGAACAGTAATCACTGACAGCTCAAGTTCTGACATTAAGAATGAAAGAGTGTTTTCTCTAGCTTTCCAAACCAAGAGAGAAGTGTTCACTTCACTTTTAGAGGAAAAAGGCAAATGTAGAGAGGAAAGGAACAAAACAATACACCACTACAAATAATGACAGAATAAAATGAATTCTCCAGCTAGCAGTGTGTATACATACAACCACAAAGCAGATACACAGATAAGCATTCAAAAGAAAAGTTTCTGCTCAACTGTATTCAGGATTGTGGGTTTGCTCTGAGATTGAAAAGGTGTTTTCAAAATCTTCTTAAAAACATACTGAAACTATGTTTTGAAAAACTTTAAAGTTTTTTTTTACTTTAAAACTATCTTTTCATGTTTCTTTCTTATATTTAATGGCAAGAGTAATCATGAAGTGACAGAAACTATGTATACTTCACTTCTGCATAGTCAAAGTGCACAGGGTGGTATCTGCTGACTTTTTTTCCATTTTACAGGTATTTAAAAATTACTCTCCAATGTACATTAGTAACTGTGTCAAAATCCTTGAGCTTTCCCCAAATTATTTTTTTAAAGATAAACCTTCTGTACATGACACTTCTGTACACAGAATGTCTACTTTTTCTTTAAAAATCTCTATCCAAGTTTCTACAATAGCAGTACAAAACTGCTTGCATTAGAAAATAAGATGTACAGAAGACTAATCTCAAAAAAAGCTGTTACACTTTTTAACATCAAGAAATAGAAGCCTAAAGATACTATTTCAAGGGTTTCCAAAAACAAACGTACTGCTTCTTCAAAGTATTTTCTAGACAGTAGTATCACCTAATAAAGCAAAGGGGGTTTTTTGCAAAGTGGTATCTATTACCACATTTTAAACTTAAGTTCTCCAATAGTTCTCGTATTTGCTTCTGCCCCCAACCCCCGCCTCAGATCACTGTTTTTCTACATCAAACCTGTAATTTCATTTACAAAGGTTTCAGTGCTTACATCTACCATATTTAGCTATTCATATTCTCTATGACAGAAAAGTCAAAACTTAACGAGGACAAAGCTGAACTTGTGGCACTTCTGAACATAATTTATATCCTCTCCCACTTTCAGAGATACCTACCTCTCCTATTTCCATCAATGGTTCATTCATATCCACCCCGCCATAACCATACTGAAGATCAGCTTCAGTCAATTTGTTCTTCTTAATAAACTGTGTGTTGAGGTACCTATAGAAAAAGATATTCTAATCAAAACAGGCAGAAGTTAAGATGTTGTGGTTTTTTTTTTAAAATTGTGGAATATCTTCCACATCACAAAAGATAAACTCTTTTAACCAATGGCATTGGTTATCTGCAGGAAAATCTTAAAATATAAATGACTTCTAATTTAAGAGACCTTACATCATATTAAAACAGTAGTGTTAGCAACTGGCATATCAAACAGTAGCCTGATATATCACTGCCAGCATTTTCTTGGTGTACAATATACTTGTGGAAGAATCCAACCTTTCAACATATACTACCATATTACTCATACATGCATATGCAAGATAACTGCTAAATTCTGAGCGGCTGACTAGCTGAGTGACAGTAGTTAATTTTTAATGATAGAAAAACATTCCTGAGTATCAGGTATTTTTAAGTAAAATGTATTTTCTTCTACCTGTATTGTTTATTATTCTGCATTTCTCAGACTAAAACACAAAAAGAGCGTCAATTTTTACAGGACCAATTTTTGTCAGTTGTGATGCTTTACTCAGGTCATGACAACTAGCAAACAGCTGTATGGCAAATTTTAAAGATAAGAATTTGCAGAAAATATTTTAATTAACAATTATAAAGAAATGTTATATTTTATTTTAGTATTTAGTATTGTATGCATAGCTTTTATAAATAACAGAAAAAGGGTTCTGCACAAGACCTGATAAAATGTCCCTCTTAATTCTCAGTATTCCCTTAAAAGAAATACAGTAACTTTAAGCCAAACCATTCTCCTCCTCTTCCACCAGTAAATGGGAAAAAAATTATAGCACCATTCATAACTGCACTTGTATTTGTTATGTTATGTTAGTGCTTAAAGGAGGTAATGGATTTTTAAAAAAAATTCTGATCCAACTAGCAGTTTTGAGATGCTCAGTTTCAGACACTGAAGAGAGCCAGATTACTGAAGTGCTTTAAGAGATTCAGGGTCTGAATACTTCAGGCAGGAATGCAAATGACACGCAAAGACAAAAAGGAGAAACACACTATAGAAACCTGTGAACTGGAAAGTATTTAGGACACCAGAGTCCAAAGAAGGAAGACTTGTGATAGTGCAGCGGTGACAAACTGGAATACAGTGGCCTAACCTACTTTCAGACTCCAGAGTCTTACAGAGTACTGTAAAATGCTCTGCAACCATCAATAAATAACCATCATAAATTGTAAATGCAAGTCTGTGTTGAAGGTTACAGGACCAGCATTTCATATAAAACTTGTACGGACATCCAAATAGTTGGAACACAAGCCTTAAGCAAGCATGCTGCTTGATGGTATTTCCTACCCCCCTGCTATGTGAAAAGCCAGCAACTGCCATTCTGCTTTTTGCTGTTAAGCTTGCTAAAAAGGAAAGCCCTACGCTCTCCTCATTCAAACCCTCTCTTCCATCAGTACATGCCTTCTCAACAAATCCAGACTGGGCAACTGATCCATCTTAAAGCTCATGTAGCTACAAGTAAATAAACAAGTTTAATCTAGATCAGGTATCCCTGCAAAGACCTACCTGATTCAAGAAAAAAAGAGGGTGGCAAGAAGCAGGAAGGCAGAAGCATTTGTGGCAAGAGCTTTACCACACTCTACCTCAAAACCAAAACCAAATTTGCCCGCATTTCCTCTCCCTTGCCCTACTTTTATCATCAAGTTCCAGAAGCAAGCACAAGCAAATAACTGCAAAGGATGTGTGAACAGTCTAATTCAAATCAACTCCTCCACTGAAGCGATCAACTATTTTTCACCTTGAATTACTACTTTAAATACTTCATCTGTATTTCTTACTTTTACAAGACAATCCGTAAGGTCTATCTTTAACTTACTGTGGAGACTAGAATCAGGCATGAATTGATAATACCAGAAATTACCCACAGACTCTTGCTGCCATTGAAGTAAAACTTTCAGGTGAAAAATCTGAAATACCTGATCACACAGCTCAGGCCCAATTACTTGAGAGTTCACCTGTGCAGAATTATGCTTTAGTATCTGATGAGGAAAATGGCAAACAAAATGGGAAAATTGAAACTTGTTTCCTTTCATGGTATTAGCAAAGCAATACACTTTTTGGTACCAAACCTCAAAACACACCCACCAACCTTCCACTCCAGAAAGAAGGTAAAAAGTTTGTTATTCAGAAAGGTGTTACATGACTTATTCAAAGCAAATACCTACTTTACAGTGGCATTTGGAAGAGAGTATCCTATGTAAATTAACAACATCATGAAAATGTCTGGTACATGAATATTTTTGTGGCAAACTTTTTCAGACATAAAGGACTTGGTAATTTAGCAAAACAAAAGGTAAGTTCAAGGAATTTAGCAAAAAAACTAATTGAACAATCAGAAGGGTAGCCAATTATTGAGACAGATTACCTGGTAACTTCCATGTATTTCATACTTTTAGATCAACCAAGGACACTAACCACAGACTAACACAGTGACTACACTCCCAAAGCACATCTCAACAGCCCACAGTGTCCTTGGCAGGGTGGAACGGGGGACAGACACGACAGACTTTTCAAAGTCCTGACGGAAGGATTAGATGTTTTTTTTTTTAATGTTTTATTTGGTTTTAGTAGTTTGAATTACATACTCCTGGATAAGAAACAAATATTAGTGTTGGCAAAATAGACATTGTGAAATCTACCTTGAATGCAATAAACCTAAGAGCGTATCTGTCTCAAATCAGCCACTGGTCATTTCCTTATGTTCTCCATGAACAAAGCCAAAAGAGTTTACCTCCTTTAAGTCTTTGTCCATCCATGATATGACACCACAAACCAACACACATGATTACATATTTTTCTAGAAGTACTATACTTTTTTAAGCAAAAAAGGTAAACACCCTCTATTCCGATTTTTAACTCCTCTGAAAGCTGTCCAAAGATAAACAAGAAACTTTTGAGTAACCACTTTTCCTCCCCCCCTGCCTCCTACACACAGAGTCAAGACTGCTATATTGATCCCCAAAATGGCACAAAGGTCTAGCAGAACAGTATACAGGAATAAACCTGACCAAGTGCTGAGGAAACTGCTTTCAGAAATTTGCACCGAGAGAAATCTGCTAACAATTTTCACAGGCCACTGCAAGTGTCCATGGACGGAGAAATAGATGAAAAATCTATGTGGTAATATCATCCACTCTTCTGATGCATAGAAGCCAATTTAAAAAAAAACAACAACATGTAACTGATTAACTAGGACTAATTATTACAGTTCCATTTTTAGAAACATTGTCTGTTTTTTAAGATTTTCTTCAATCTACCACTCGCAGAATTAAATTGCTTTACCAGCTACAGAATGCATACACGACCACATGATGCAGTTATAAATGGCTACATTACTGCATAATAGGAATTAGCAATTATATTGTTTTCAGTAATTTCCATGTGCATTCACATGGTCAGCGGTGCTAAATCTATCCACAACCAGTTATGAACAGTGCTGCTCACAGGTGGATACTGAGGGAGCAGTTTGTTTTACCGATCCAACCACCAACCACCTCCTTGGCAGCATTAGCAAGAGCGTACCAGCAAGTCAAGGGATGTAATTGTTCCCTCAGCACTTTTGAGGACATACCTGGAATATTATGACCAGTTTTGAGTACCCAAATACAATAAATCTTGACAAATTGAAGAGAGTCCAGAGAAAGCTCACTGAAATAGCTAGGGTGAACAGCATGAGACATACATGAGATGAAAATAAACTCTTTTCAGAGGAGCACACAGAAAATATAAGCAGCAAAGGACAAAAGTTGCAGAATGACAAATTCCAAACAGACATACAGGATTTTTTTTTTACAGTGAGAGTAATCAAACACTGAAACAGACTGTTCCTAACAGTCGAAAAATCTCTGTCCTTGAAGGAGCTGAAATTTGACTTGATGAAACTTTAAAAACCTGGTTTAACTTTGAAGCTAGTCCTACTCTCAGCATAAGGATGAAATGTGTGACCTTCAGAGGTTTGTTCACACTTCAATACATTTCAATGAAAACATGCAATAGTGACTTCACAAGAGCTATACCAAAAGCAGCAGAATGCTTTAGCGTGTCTAGTAGTGTACACATAGAAGTGCTCAGCACTAGAAATTTTGATAATACAGTATCTGTTCTGATTTACTCAAGCACAGATGAACTGTCCACTGGTTTACAAATCTGTAAAACAGGGTTAAAATAATCTATGTGAAGAATAAATGAAAGCCATTTCATTACAACAAAGCACTGCAGATACTAAAACTTTAGGAATCCAACAGCCATATCAAAATTATGAGATAAATAATAAAAAGCTGATGAGGAAGTAAACCTCCCAGGGCTACCAAATGCTAAAAATGAGGGCAGTTCTTTCAGTAGAAGTTTCAATAGAAAAATACCATTCTACAAGATCACACATGTATCTCCCAGCATAATAGTAAAGGTCTTGAAATCCTTTGTAAATCCTCGTATCATCAAATAATAACCGTGCCTCCTAAGTTATATTTACCTGCTGCAAATCACACGTATAATGCATACTAGAATATTCAACCTGCAGTAAGAGTGAAATTAAAATCCAAATCCTAGTAAATCAAAAGCCACCTCAATATAGTTATAATTCTAGCAACTCAGGAACAGGTGAGTTTTATGTGTTTAAGCTACCCCTAGTAGCAATGAAAGACATTCGTAATTCAGGAAACAGTATATGTACAATAACAACACGTGTTAGTTGCGTTTTTATTTATAGACTTGGCTGTAATCCAATGAAAAATCCTGTAAAATTGATTGCCTGTATACAGTCTATTAGTTTCTGAAGTTCTCAGAAAAGAAACCAGGAGACATTTTTACTCCCTCTCCAATCCCTTGCAGTTCACATGAAACAAAATTCAACTGAAAAGAGAGGACCCAAAGAGCACATAGCCTTGTCTGAAAGGGAGACAGTTCTAGAAGGGAGAGCTGTGTTTTTGCCAAGGTACATAGCTAAGCTTTGAAACAAATCGTTTGGTTCAACTGGACCCTTCATCACAATGCCTTGCAGAACACCACCTAGGATATTATGAACTACTTCAGGTAGCTGAAGTAGCAGGGTTGATTAGCGACAACATATTTGGCACTGCAACATCAGAAACAACAGAAGTAGAATATATTAGTAATGAAAGAATAGCAGAATCATCTTAGATAATTACTTCAGTGGCAAGCAGCAGGGCACAGAAAAACATTCTGTGTTTTGTTGTTGACATTCCTTTTTTCTCATGTTCTGCTACTGTAAGTATATTCTCTCAAAAACTGACTGGGGCATATTCAGCTATTGCTCTCTTTAAACAACATTCTTCAACTCAAGCTGCAGATCACTGTAATCATTTCAGAACTTTAATAACTCATTTGCAATCTTACCTGTATAAACAGTCCATATAGTCTGCCCCTTTGCTATACTCTTCCCAGTATCTGTGATACATAACCAGTACTTGTTCTTCAGCTTCCAGAACCCTCTGTGAAGGACAAGACACACACACACCGCTAAAATTAGTATGAAAATAGCATACATACATAGAAAATTGTAACAGGATTATAATTTTGGAATAACAATTGCATACTCAAAATTAAGACCACACCTAATCTTTAATTGGTCTAAAAATAGCTTTGTTGCAATGACCAGAAAACTAACAAATCTTCATACTACAAAGTTTTGGTAAGCCAGCAGCAATACGAAGTTGCTTTATCTTGCGTTTAAAAAGAGCAATCTCTATAATATATTATTTTCTATTTGTTTTCACAGAAGTACTTGCTTGAATAAGCACAGTTCATATTCTCACATCACACTGGTGGGATAACTCACAGAACTATTGCCTCATTGACACAGATCAATTTTAAACTTGTGCAGCCACATGCACACTAGAGGAGCTGCCTAGCCACTTAAGATCAGTATGCCTTACCCATTAGAAAAGCCCTTATACTTACCAAGAATCCTGGAATAAAAAAAGTTTAACAAAGTGCAGATATGTGCAAACTTAAAACATATCTGTAAATCTAGGCCCAAACCTTTTGGAATTTAAGCAAATACATTTTTGTTGCTGATGTATGAACTTCTCAAAACATATTCATACTTCAAAGGAATAAGTTCTACAATTTAAACTAATTAGTCTGATTTGTGAAAGATGATGAGATCCTAGGAATTCAACTATAATTCTCTCTAGGGTATGTAATTTTAAACTCTGGCTCAAGTAGCAAAGAAGCTTATGCAAAAATAATGTAAAAGAGAAAAGCTAGTAGACAAAACAAAATCAAGACTGATTCCCTCTATGGTATGAATTTTGTGAAAGCTTTCCAACATTATTTCAAAGACAAATGGTGGATAGCCAATTAAAAACCACACAGATGTATGCTTTCCACTACTTCCCACAGCTTCTACTGTGCTGGCACCTGCCTGGTTATCCAAAGTGAGCTCGTGCAGCTCACTATATAAACGAGGAAGAACTTGTCTAGCCAAGTTGTCTGCTCGTTTAGTGAACTGACATAGTCTACCAAAGCTTCAAAGGTATCTATCCTCTCTGCTACCAGTGGAACTACCCATTAAGATACCCAGCGTATCTTGACAAATACATGAGTAACCTAAGCTCAAAAAATAGCATCAAGCCATTTAGCAGTACTACGCAGAATCTGCAACTCTTCATTCCCTATACAGACATCAAAGGCAGACATCTTATTTAAATCTACTCTTTTCACTAAAATACAAGGAGACACTGTTCATCCATCCTACATATTCAACATGATGAATCATGATTCTGTTAAAATTAGCTGTCTTAGCTGATGATACAGAAGTTAATTCACAGTTACATAGGTATACAAGTATTGTTATTTGGCAAAGTAAGTAATTTATCGTTAATTTCTCCCCTGCCAAGCATTTTTGTTATTCTGTTTCCCACATATTTTGCAAGTTTTCTTAAGCAGAGTATATACAATCAGTTTCCAATACACTAGAGTATATACTTTAACACCGTAACAGTAACTACAGCACATTTGGAAAATGAAGACATTCTGTAACTTGTTTAAGCATTCAGCAGAAAAAACCTTGCTTTTCAAGCCAATGAATTATTTATATAAACCGTAACTGTTGGTTTAAAAAAAGCATTCTTTCTTTTGTGTTGCATATAGGCAGATATCTATATATCTGTCTACGCTGTGTTGTGTGATGTGCTGCATATATCATATATATATATACACATACAGACATACATATATATTCTGCCCCTGGAACTCTCACCTGTGATTTAGTCTCATAAAATCTGCATACCTTCATCCAAACAAAACAAACAACCCCCCTCCCTGAAGTCCAAAAAGACATACAATACCTACATGTACATCAGTAACTATATTGGTTACCTTGTGCAAATGGCGTACATGATTTTCCAAAAAAATTTTAGTTTCAGTATAAAGTCTCTCTCCAAGAGGTTCAGGATAGGCCACACACAAAGCATAAATGTCTCTGAGCTCAAAGTCAAGGTTTGTATCTGTTTAAGGTGTGAAAACTTATGAACAGCATTTAAGATTTACAGAACCTTTTTTTCCCTCCCACACATGCATTTTAGATGTTTTTTATGTTTTTTTCAGTCAAGCACAAAAGAAATCATTTAAGTCCTGATTTATGAAGAATCTAAGCTTTTAGTATCAATAATAAGTTTTAAGTAGTGGAAGGTGAAAGAATGTTAGAGCTAAGATCCTGGAACTTCTGGCAGCCCCATATCGGTGTGGCTTTTACCACTTACTTGCCATGACAAATAATATACAATTATCTCAAAGTGAAAAAGTAGCTTTCATCCAAAATTCTTCCTCTGTACCTGCAGCCAATGTGAAACTAAGATTCTTTGTGCATAATGGAAAGTAGCACTAATTAGGCTAAAACCTGATTAGCCAAGTATGGAGCATAGCAAAAATGAAGCGAAACCAACAAGTTTTCCTCTCCCAAGTCCAAAACAATTTACTGTCCCCAAGTATCGGTCCCCACTCCACAGGTGAAACAACTTTGTGGGACACTGGAAATTAAGTAATCACAATGGTAGTGTGGGCGCAAAAAACTCTGTCTTCTTTTTAACCACCATTATTATTTCAGTAATCCTATTTAGACCACAGCTACACAAAACAGTAACACTTGCTCATTTAAATGGACAGCAGCAAACAATTAAACCCCTTAAGGTGGTTTTGCCTCTGAAGTATCTTGCAGAGCTTTAAAAAAGTCACTTGATACTTCATCAGGAAAAAAACGTATGATTAACAACTTTGCTTTCAGAAAAGTCAAGCAATGATTAAGTCCAGCTTCAGGTGAAAAACTGCAGGACAAACTAGTTCTGCAAAAGTTATCTAAAACCATCATGCTTATCCACTAAGTTTAGGTACTTTATAAAACCAGCCAAGCTAGAAATTATGATTTAGCATAGATTACTCTTTAAGGTAAGCTCTTTAATTAAGGAAAGACACAAGATCTGCTTTCCTGTAGTCTACCTTAAAAAAAGCACATGCCTGTGTAAAAGGAGGTGGAAGACATAAGGACAGCTGACAAGTCACCTGCCTAGTCTACGAACAGCGGCCAAGCCCTCATCACACAATTTTTCCCAAAAGCATGCTTCTTTTTTTACATATAACTACAACTCAAAAAAGAAAGGTACTGATATGGGACAAATAAATGGAAAAAAGCCTTTATTTGGCCACTAGAATCTGAGAGCTTAATCTCAGTTAGTTATTTCATCCATTCAGATCATCTTTATCAGAATTATTCTCGTAATGGCAAGAAGCATTAAATGGAAATCCCAACAAACAAAACAGACAATATTCACTGCTTTATAACAGTAGCTAGCATTACATTACACCGACTTCCAAAGTTATGAGCAATGAAATATCAAAACAAGCTATTAAATTATTAGTGAAGAATGAAATATCTTCTTAAACAGATTGTAAAGAACAACTGAGTTTGTTTGGTTGGATTTTTATTCCCACATTCCCCCTCCCCAACAAGTTTTGTCAGTCTAAGGATGGTCCATAGTCAAACATCCTCAGTACTATTCAAATCACAAGCCTCTTCACTATACAAATAAGGTATTTCTGAGAAAGTAACTTCCAGAATTAGAAATCTTTGTAAGCTACTCAACAAGCAAAGAGGACATTCTTTTTTTCGTTTAGATCTACAGCTACACTATCTGCATCACAAAAACTATTATGGATCTCCGCTACCAGAACCACTTGCTTTGAAGTTAGAGGAAACAGACAGTTTTCACCACCACAGCACAACAAAATAATGGCAGCTTACCGGATGAAAGCAGCAAACAAGTATCTCTGAGTTTATCTAGCCTCTGTGTCTTGGCTTCAGTTAGAAGTCTAGATGACTTGACTGTTGTAAACAAGTTTCTCAGTTGTAATAAACCTATTTAAGAACAAAAATATTATCTGTACTCCTTCACAAAAACGCCTGTCTTCCAAACATGCCTTTACTTATTCTACAGAGCAGTCAAACTTTCTTGCAGATTAAGAAAGCTGAATCCAGTATTCTTCCTTGACATAACACTGTGTACCTGATGAAATTAATGGCTTAATCACAGAAGCACCTCCATATCGACCTCACACATTTTCCTGTAACAACCAAATAATAAAAACCAACACCAAATCCTACTTGGTGGATACTAAGTTTCTCTGGATTTCTACCAAAAAAAAATAAAAGCTACCATAAGTCTCAAGAACACATTAAAAAGTAGCTTTGCTACTGAAAGCTTACATTCTTGCTTAGTTTGTACTAGTTTATTCACCTAACTGTATCTTTCATTCCAGAATCCAAATTTAAGTGTAGCATTCAAAACGTGAATCTTTTAACAAAAAAACTTTGAGGGGAGATGAATCATTAGTCATCACCAATATTTTACTCCATAAACTTTACACATTTTTTCTGTGATGCTGTCCCTTAGAAGATCAGGACACAGCCTTTACTGTTCAATAATTCATTTTAATAGTGAAAGCCATCTGTCCTTCCAGTTCAGCACATAGTTTTGCAGGGTGAGAAAGGTCAAAGAAAGCTGAAGTCAAACTGCTCTTTAGGGGCTTCACTCTGTGTCAAGAATATCAAAAGCCTTGCACAATTTAAGTACTCCAGTAGCTGCTATTTGAGGGGTATTACCCAGCAACAGGAAACCAAAGCAATTCCAAATTAAGGGGAAAAAAAAATAATTACCAGTTACAAGAAAATACTGTATCCAAGGCCATAAAAGCTCACTAATACTGTCCCTAGGGTAAAAAAATGCATCTAGTCAAGATCATATATTAACAGAGGGTTTTGAATGGATCTTCTCTAGAAGACCAAAGCACAGCTTTCAGAAAAATTCTGTGATTGTTTGTTTTCCTCTGTAACAGAATCAAAATTCATAGAGCACTCGAGGACTCAGTCAGAAAGAATCATGATGATATGAACTTTTTTTACTCTTCCTTCTCTTTGGGCTGGTTCTTAGTTAAAGATACAGTTTATAAGTTCTTGGTTTAGGACCCTTGTAAAATGGGGGATTAGAGGAAGGAGAACAAATATGTATAAAAGATTGAAAAAAGCAGGTGGCCACATTGCATACTTTTACAATAATTCTGTTTGCAGTATGGCTACCTTGCTCCCTAAGTACTGTTCATCCTGTTTATTTGTCATGTTTTTTCCACCAACCAACAAGACCCTGATGTTCTACCTATTCAAATAAGTTCTGCTGCTTAAAGGTAGTTACCCAAGTACAGGTGAACCGTAACTCTCTAATCAAGCTTGATCAGTCTTTTAACTTGAAGAGTACTCTCCACCCTACTGAACACTTAGAAGCAAAGTCTTGAAAGATATACAAAGCATTTATAATAACCAAATTATTGTAAATAGTATCTCAAATAGACAACTGTCACTCATTTACCAGATAATGAAACAACTCCAGAAACATTTCTTTCTGCAGAGAACCTTAAAGGAAATCTGAAGGTCAAAGGTGGCTCAAGATGACTCACAGTTTAAATAAAGTGACATATGGTCTTTCAGGTGATCTTTTCCAGAAGATTTTAACTCTTACACAGTTGTGCTTCCCAGCCCATTGCCATTCTAGCATTTCAAGTTTGAGATAAAAGCGATATTTAAAGGTAAGCTATGTTTAACAGAATTGCCAGCGTTACAGAGAAAACACTATATTCAAGCCAAACAAGTTCTGGGGAAATAGTGAGGCAAAAATTAGTTCTAGAAATGCAATATGCACAGTAAAAGCCTCTCACCCCTAAAATACTATTAGTCTCCACACACCATTTGATCTCAGCTGTCTCAAGCAGCACAAGAGAAAGCAAACACTTCTTAGAATACACTGCTGCAGACTGAAATCATGATCCTTTGCCATATTTTATCCTTTGTTTCCACATCACTGTTTTAACTATTAGGAGACTACAAAGATCAAGCAGTACTATAATCAATGAAATTACCTGTATTAATTTCATTAACACACAGTTCAAATCATTGGTCACCTTTTTATTGTGCTTATTAAACAGCAAGAACAGAGTTAATATGACATTTCATTATAACATCCCTATAGATGTTTAGAAACAGATTACTCCAATTAAATTGAATTTAACAGCGAATTTAAAGCTAACAAAGATCAAGATGATGTATTTTTCAAATGCCACATCTTCCTAAAACATACCATCAGTACCTTAGCTTTCTTTATATATTTAAAACCTGGAACACACCAGCTGTATAAAACTAAAAGTTTAACCAAGTTGTTCAATTCTCAGTGAGCAGTTTGTGTTAAAACCTAGAATTTGGTTAAGAGTAGCATAAGTACTAAATGATCAACATTTATGCTGGAAGTTACAAGTCACACAAGCTTCTCAGGCCATTCAGCCATAGAGAATAAGACAAAAAGGCTCCTGCCTGTGCACTAATAGTGCCACTTTCTAAGGAACACAATCACAAAATGATAACAAGTAAGTTCCTAAGAATTACAGGCCAAATACTTCTTCCAAGACTGTTTCCCAAGTCTGCTATTCATAAGTGTTCCCTTTCTGATGTTCAATCAACTGGAGTAAATCCCAAAAGAGGATCAACAGCAGACTAGTGTAAAAGGCCTCCATGTAAGAAGTTCTGAGTGAAACATCTCATTCAATTATTATTTTAGATTTTAGGTGCCCTTGTTTAAATGTTTAGAGCTTTAAGCTACAGAAATTAACAGCTTGTTGAAGACTGAAATATGCAATTCTCAAAAACTGCTTAGAAATAATTACTACAGCATAATTTGTCAGCATGTAAGTACACAACTCATTAATTCAAAGTGTCTGTGAATTTTGTCAAGCCATTTTAACTTTAGTCCTAGACTAGGTGAAGAGTCATGCCCCTTAGAAATTAACCACAACATTTTAAAATGAAAGAGCTCCTTAAAGATTATCACACCACAGAACAAGGTTCCACAAAGACTATAAGCAACTGATTATTTTTATGTATTTATATGCATGCACACACTCAAAACAGGCACATGGGAAAGCAATTCTGAGACTCTTGTCTTTAGCCTAGTTCTTGCACCCAGAATAAGCTTCTGTTGTAAAAATCTATGTGTAAGAATCTTCTCAGGAGCTTTTTTTTTTTTCACCCAGAAGAATTAAAAAAAAAAATCAATAAGTCTAAATCATTCTTCCCTACAATTAAACCAAACTCAGTCAAATTGCTGCAGAACAGCTGCAAAGCCTCCTAAAATTCTCTAATTATCCACCACACAGTAATGCCTTATGAATGCACAGACACAGGGCACAACATAACTGGTTAGAATAGTCACTTATTTTAAAAGAAGTTCACTGAAACTTAAATCTTGTAAAAAAAATTACAAGTCCATTTTACATGTAAAATGCAAACTTTTCACCACAACAATGTATGTACAGCTGTGAGTTGAACAGCAAGATCATATGACCACAACTAGAAAGAGTAATTATTTTTTAAAATAGCTTAACTGTCAGAGAGTAGAGAGGCAAAAAGAGTGGAAGGAAAGTAACAAGGCTTTTTTACAAACCACTGCTACAGACATGTCCAATACAGTAGCCAATGCATGTACTTCTGTGAAAAGCTATAGTATAAGCTAAGTATTAAAGCTACTAGAAGTGAGTAAAACTCAGACCAGTTTGCTATTTAATACCGTGGCAATTTCCACATAGAGTACTTCCCAAATATGCAGAATTTCCCATCTCTTTCAACTTATCCACTGACCCATAGGCTTAACAACAGATACAACCTTACAGTGAGCTCCTGACGAAGACCACAGGTACAACAGAGGCCTACTCCATGCCAAATGCGTCATACAAAGTCAGATTTTCACTTAAAGGATACGAGAAGCGATCATTCCACGTTGCCCTTTCAACATAATCCAACATAACAACAGCTTTAATTGTTGTTAGAAGTTTGTTCCATGTTTCATCAAAGTCAACTACTCGTGGTTTCAAGGACATTGTGGGGCTTTAGTGTTAATCTGTAGAAGAATTAAACAAGTCAAACAACAATGCACAATTATTTTAAAAAAGATACATTTCCTTTGAATTTTTCAATTTAAACTTTGTACACTGTTGATACACCATGATATAGCAACAAAAAGAATACCCACCCCTGCTTCCCCACCCTCCAAAATCAAGCTCACAAGCCCTTAGTTTTAACATTATGGAACAGTCATGTTGCATGAATACCCTATAACACAACTAAGAAAATCATGCCTCGAAGTTTATCACCTTACCAAGCTACCAATTTAACATTGCCAAATAAAGAAAATAAGTTTCCTGTAAAATGTTTTTTTGTTCACTTTCAAGCGAAGACTGTTTCAGCTGTATCTGAGAGAATTTTGGGCAGGAACATACTGAACTTATTAACAGAGTATTTGAAATCACTACTGGCAGTTTGTAGTCTATGTTCACCTCAAGCTTTCATGAGACATTTTTGGTGTTATATTTAAAAAGCCACAAAACCCTAAAGCTTTGATCAGGATAACAAAAGAAAACACATCTAAACACAGAGTATTATACAGAGCTTGTGTAGCTTATTGCACTGTGCAGCAGGACAAATAGTGAATTCTTTCAAGTAAGACATGGCTTGAAAATATGGAAGAAGTGTTAGTAATTTCAAATAAAAAAAACCACTGGAAAAGATTTATTGAAAGAAAAGCATTGAATTACTGAAATAAACCAGGGAAAAAAAGTTAAAAGAGAAAAAAAAGGGGTCCCAAGAGACACAACAGTGAAGGCCTCTTCTTTGTTTCTATTTCTCTCTGTCCTATGCTACTAACCTAGAAAGGACCTGATATGTGACATTCCATGCACAAAGAATTCTAATTCCTGCTCAGAAACACAACATTGTAAAACTAAAGCAAAAAGTGGAAAGTATACTTCTATCTCCATTTTAAGTAGATGGAAAAGTGACTCAACTTGTCTTCCCAAATTTTCAAGGTCAGAAGGGTAAAAAGAAAGCTAGTGACAAACAGACTTTTAACACGAGACACACCTCTATAAGAGAAAAATAATCAAATGTCATGCTAAAAAAACTATTTAGCAACCAGCTTACAACCTTAACTGCTACTGGCTTTTAATTTTTCGCAGGCAGATCAGTTCTCTCAAACTGCAGGTTATATAGCTTCTAAGTTTAAGGAAAGAAAAAAAAATAATAAAATCAGAATGCATGTAAAATGCCACCCTGACTAACCAACCAAGCTCCTTAACTGCCGTGAATTTGGGAACCGCAGAGGGTTGTTTTCCTCTACCTGCAACACAACAGTTTCCGTTTAAAACTTAATCAACATTTGCTTTGATTTCATACAAACTGCGTAGCAACTAATATCAAGGAAGTGGTATTATCCTGGGTTTTATGAACAGGAAACTTTTTTAAGAAGAACCAAAGCTCAGAAAGTGGTGTGCAAACATTTCCAGTTCAGTAGAAACATTTAAGCTGTTACATTTGCAACATAGTTACTACTTTTGGAAAACCAAAACAAATCAACAGTACATTTATGTCAGTTGCAGCTTACTACACAGAAGATGAATGAGAACTGACAAAACAAACAGATATGCATCAAGGAAGGTAAGCTGAAAAACACAAACCCATTTTTGTTTCATAGAAACATAAACCTCAGTAGAAATAAACAACAGGAAAGCTCACTTCCAGGAGCAGAAAAAGAAAAAATAAGCGCTAGTCTTCTAAAAGCTCTAATGTTATTATTCTTCTGGAAAACACAGGACTATTTTCAGCTGATCTCTCCCCCAAAAAATATCATGGTCCCCCAAAATTTTAAGGATTTCTTGTGGTAACAAAGTTATACTTGGTTGAATGTTCTGTTACAGGTTGCTCTCTCTGAAACACACTTTGCAACTCTAAGGTAAAAAACACATTCCTTCACAGATAAGCAAAACCGAGGGGAGGCACGAAGGGTCAAGAAAAGTCCTCCCCACAATAAATCACACAGAATCAGTAACACTGTGTTTAGTATCACCAAAAACCCTAATAATATGTAAAGCACTAAGTATCCACATACTCATAAAGGTACTCTGGAGTTAAATAGTTTAACACACAGCTGACTTATTTGGCATTATCTTACAGCTTTCACATCAATACAAATTGAAGCATGTTTTCTAGACGTGTTCAGGAAGGCAGTATAACTTTTTCTGTAAGACACTGGGGGTTGGGGGGGTTTGCTACGCTTCGCTGTCTGCAGCGCTCAAGCTCACCAGTTTAGAGAATTAAATTACTTGTACCGATGCAAGCAACCTCCATAGTAAAAATCATCGCAGAAAAGAGTATCTGCCCGAGGGTTTATACCTGTCGGGGGTGGGAAACCATACCTGTGTGACCAGCCCTAAGGTAACCAGATATTGTTGAAACATATTTACACGTAAGGATAACGAAAGGATGTTGCTTCCATCGCCTTGTTCTTTAAAGCATACTGCTGTCAGACTGAATATATTTCCTCCCACAAATAAGCGTAGGGTTTTGCCAGCATCGAAACATCCCTCGAATTTCCAAACTGTTTAATCATCTCAAGAAAGTGATATCATATTACGTGCGAGCGGCGGGAGAGCCGCCGAGGGCTGGGGTAGCCCGGCAAACACGTATGCAACGCGGCCTGCCGCCCCCCCGTGCCCCCGCCCCCCGGCAGGCCCTGGGCAGGGGACCTGCCCCCC
>JAVJGJ010000047.1:65123411-65135561 GCA_035590215.1 Microhierax caerulescens | reverse complement strand
CACAACTCCCTGACAGGAGGCTGTAGGCAGGTGGGGTCGGTCTCTTCTCCCAGGTGACAAGTGACAGGACAAGAGGAAATGGCTGAAGTTGTGCCAGGGGAGGTTTAGATTGGATATTAGTTAAAATTTCTCCACTGAAAGGGTGGTGAAGCATTGGAACAGGTTGCCCAAGGAGGTGGTGGAATCACCATCCTTTGGAGGTGTTTAAAAAATGCATAGATGTGGTGTTTAGGAAAATGGTTTAATGGTGGACTTGGCAGTGCTGGGTTAGTGGTTGGACTTGAGGATCTTAAAGGTCTTTTCCAACCTAAATGGTTCTATGATTCTATGATTTTAGATTTCTACATTATGATGGGATAAATAGCATCCAGGTCTCCATTATAAAGGAAACCTAGCAAGACGGGTTCAGATAAACTTCACCTTAACTTTAAAACATTGTTTTAAAATATAGTATCAACCTTGAATATGCCTATAGATTGTTGCTGTTAATATATTTCTTGATACTGTCCAGACTTTAGGACTCTGTAATACCTGCTGCTAAATATAGCCGATCCAGTTTTATTCCTATCAAAGTAGAATAGAAACTTATGTTTCATCTTTGAAAATTTGAATTTCAAATTTTAAAAGTATTTGGGGCAGGTTTTCTGGAAATGCCTAAGTGACATAGAAAAATTAACCAGGGCAAATGGAATGTCAAGGATACACATGCTTCTCCAGCATTTCACTGAAAAATTTAAACCATGTTAATATGAAATATGTTACATAAAATCTATGCATAATAAGGAGGTTCTCCAGAAATGTCTCTGCATCAATGTTTATGTGTTATTAAAGCTAAAAAAGGGATCCATTTGGAGTACACAGTAGAAGTATCTACAGAGACGTAGTTTTCTGGAAAACAGATGTTTATTTTGGGAAGCTCTCCATTGTTTGAATTACTCAAAATTCATATCAAGATAGTTGCTTCTCCTGTTTCAAATCAAGCCCTTGCCCATTTCATTTCCAGTGCTTACAACTTTTTCATTAAGCCTTAATAATTTTCTCTGGGTTTTAATTAGTTTTATTAACTCTCTCTAGAAATTTAAAACACCATTTAAACTTTCTCTATTTTCAATGTGAAAACCTTTCTTGTTCTATTTTGCTGGTTTAACTCTCGTTTGCTGGAGGCAGAGGGGTTGTGAGTTTCGGGTTTTGATTGCTTGTTGTTTTATGCAAGTGTTACATTGTGTCTCTGGCACTTGCCCTGTTCTGTAAGACCAAAGGCTCTTTTTCAGTGGTAGGGTTAGCAACAAGCTTGTAAAATTAAACTGTCAGAAGTTAAGATATATGCTGGCACAATTAAATTATGCTGTTTATTCGTGCTCTGTGAATGTATTAATTGCACAAGATCATATTAGATACCTCAAGTTATACAACAGTTAATGAAAAGCATCCTTATCTGTACACTACCTGAACTTTACACAGCATATATTTTCTAAAATTCTGTTATATTAGGAAGTATTGTCATGAGTTAACTGTGGTGAACTGGAAACATGGATACGGGAAGGAAAGTATTTTCAAATCTAATCATTTTGGGTGTTTAACATGGAAGAATCTTGCTGATTTTCTGAGATGATAAATGTTAACAATTCCCACAGACTTTATGTTAGATATCAAATCCTTACCTCTTCTGCAAATGCTGTTCTGAAAGACTGCAGTTGAGGCACCATGATGATGGAAATATAATTAGGAGGAATAATATGAACATTCATTATTACTTTTTATGTAAGGTATTTAAAAATTGTTCACGGATTTATATGTATTTAGGAAATAACAATTTCTAAGTCCCAAAACTTTGTAAAATCTGGATACCCTTTTCATCAAGTTTCTTTGTCAAGACTGGCCAAGAATTACCACCTGAAAATAAAGTGGGGTATTGCAGGAGTCTGAGATAAGCTTTACTGCATGTGCTCCTCTCAGGTCATGCTGTCACTCCCACAGTGCTGCCTGCATATCCAAAGGAACAGAGAGGTTCTCCTGCAGTCCATTGAGAAATAATTCTAATATATCCACTCAGAACAAGACTAAAACTTGTGTGTATGCACCAGTACTTTACATTAGTGGATACATCATTTCTGCATCGGTGAGTTGAATTCAGTGTTAACTCCACAGTGGAGCTGCTCCTACTTGATGAAGCCCAGATGTGGATCAGACGATTTAAGCCTTACCAGCTAAGAAAGCTGCCATTTAACAAAGCTTAATCAACTAATGGAGTGTTCAGCAACCATAGCCATGTCTTACCACATTTCCTGATGACAGCAAATGTCCAGACCTACCTTAAATCCCACTTAACCTGGGCTCAGTGTTACCTTTTAGCAGTTTAGCTAGTGGAGTCACAGATGGGTGATACAGACAGAAACTCTGGAAGTTTTCATAGGATGATCCTATGGAGTTGTCACCATCTCAGTAAATTCCCATAAATTCTTCATCAATTGTTGATTACAGCAGTAAGCCACACAGGTTAATTTGTAGTACATGTATAAGCCACCTTAAAACTTTGCCACCATGTATACAAAGTTAACATTTCTGTGATTACATCTGCTATCAAGTCTGTTTGTCATTCTAACCAGTACTGCAATACGTCCTGAAATGTCCCTGTTGTTTATACACATTCATTTTCTCTTATCTGATACTTCTGTTTCTATTTGTATTAAATTGTTTTCTCTTACATAATAAATTCTTTCGACAGGAGCCGTCTATTTTTTTTTATGTTTATGCTACATCTGACACTGTATTATTCTGGTCCAAAATTAGGAATCCCACAGGCCTATGAAAATACAAACACTATATGAAATATGCCACTGTATGATGTACTGCTTTATTTAAAAGCTATTTTACAGACTGCACTCTGAACTGACAGTAAATGCTCTACATTCCCTACCACCACCATTTCATTTGCAGATGCCTTCCATGTTACCATCTGCTCTTTTTGCCTCTGCTTTCAAATCCCATTTTTACAGTAACAGATCCTTTAGCCTTTTTCATGTAGAAAAAGAGAACATTTGCAAAATTCTGAGCAAGTTGCCTGTCCTTCCTTCCTTTGCAACTCTTTCATACTATATTCATGTTATATTTAATTTTCACCGAATTAGTTACTTTGTATTATTGGTGCAGATAATAATATTAAAAACCTTCTAAAATTATATTTTTTTCTAAAACTAAGATAAATAAAAGCAGGAATGAACCTTTATTTCATTAGAGCTCTTTTTAATCTAGACTTTTATTGTAGCTCTTTCATGTAGTGACATACAAATTATTAATATAAATTGAACATGCATTTTGTGATGATAAAAATATACAGTGATAAAGTATTATTCTTATAGCTTACATTTTTTTAAGTTTATGAAGAATTTTAAATGTGTGATTCTTTTATCTGCTTAAACCTCTTTAATTCTTGGTAAGAAATGGAAGCTCAGTGCTATCATGTCCCCTAGATGGCAGTGGTGAATACATAAAAAATAGCAGTTTAAGAGTTTAAATTTGCACAGCCTACACTAAGACTAACAAAATCTACGTCTTTTTTATTCATGAAATAGGAAAATAAACAGGAGTTGAGCTCTCCCAATCATTTCTTAGTTAGCCATCAAGTGCTTAGTCCAACTCCCAGATTTATTATGTCCTTCCCCAGAACCTGAGATTGCTTGAAAAAAAATCACAAATGTAATTTTTATCCTTCATTATTAAAAGGGCCACAAACTTATTTTATTGTCATTGTAGATAAGAGTTAAATATTCTTTACGTATGAGCAACCCTAGATAATTTTCCTTTCCTATATTTTTTGCCAAAAAATACTTCTAAAAAAAAATATTCTGTAACAGTATTGACAAGTAAAACTGCATATTTAGAACTTGTATTTAAAGATCAATGAGTTGTAAAACTTTTGTAATGGAGTAACTTTAAATCTAAATTATTCTACTTGGAGGATTTTCCAGATATAATATAACTTTGTATGTGAGGTATCAACATAGAAAAAGCTTTCGGAGCTTTCATTTGTTCCATTACAAGGTTGTATATCCTTCCTGCTCAGTCACTGTGCTAAATGCAGACAGCTTAGGTACTTACTTGTTATGGGCTGGATGGAATTAGATACAATACATTTACTAGCAAAAAAAGTTAACTGGTATTTAAGAGGTTTCAGTGTTCCTATTTATCATATTGGTAATCTAAGCAAAGTTGAAAAAGAATAAAAGAGCTTCTAATGAAGCTCTTACGTGACTTTTTTTCTGACTTGTTGAAAATAGAGTAGTCCTGGCTGGGTCATTGCCTGCCTGGGTTTGAATTAATTATTGGGATTTTGCTTTCAGTGTTGTAATATGAATACAAAACTACTCTTGAAGCTTACTATAGTAAATAAGCTATTGTTTGTAGCTTTCATGCTTCAGCTTATGTGCATAAAACCTCAAAGATACTATGTGTTACAAAAGTATGGTAGCAGAGTTGAGTAGCAGATGTTAAAACATGGTGTGTTACCTCTGACCGCTGCATTAAGAAAATGAAGACGCCATGTGGGGGCAACTGTACGCAATGGAAGGGAAGCCGACAAGTTCCAGAATCGCTATTTTACCTCTACAGCTTCATTATTGAGAAATACATTTGTTTACACTATCAGCAGAGGGACAAACAAAACGCTTCACCAGGCCAATATTACTGTAAACCCCTCTCCTTCCCCTTTAACTCAAAAATTGTGTAATTGCCTTCAGAAAGTGATTCAAACCCTTTTCTTAGCAGTATGATCACTTTTTATAAAAGAAACATAGATCGTGTGCACCATAATAGATTGCTATTGAGAATCATAATAAAACAATCCTCACAAGGAGATGCTTCTAACACAATGAAAAGGTATTGCTCAACAGATACTGTGCGAGGAAGAAGCCTGCTTCTTTGCTAGGTAGAGTGTTTTGGAGACAACAGTCATGTAAATCTTGAGTGGTTCTACCACTATACTAAAAATGTTAATCCCAGCAAACTGCTCTCTGACATCTGTGTGTGGGGTATGTATACATACACGTAGATGGAAGAAAAACATTTGAACTTGGAGACTGCACAGCCCTTAGTGATGATGAATCCTGGACAATACAATTTAGCTTTGAGACAAGGTTGAATTTGCAGAGCTGTTGTTTCCAGAAAATAAAAGGACAAAATGCACAGAATGGAGCAAAAGTCATATATGTGGAAATCATCTATGTAGACTTTTATGCTGTGTGGTCTGGTTACTATCAAACTTTGTTAAATCACTGTTTTATACCAATAAACATATTGCTATTTTTCTCTTACGAGTGAAGTGCGTCACTCCATCCATGACAGCCCATTTCTAAAACATCAGTTTCTAAATTAAACTAGACATTATTCCACTGACAGTTTCCTCAGGTTCTCTTTGAGAAATGATTTTAGAAATATATATTTTTTTCTCTCAAATAGTTCAGTAAACCACATTCGTACTTAATGGAGACTGAAACTTCTTGTAATGTGCAAAAGTGGTAGATAAATACAATGAGAAAAACCAGTACATAAATAAGCCAGCTGGCAAAATCGCATAATCAAGGAAGTAGATTAGTTCACCTAGCATTTGATGAAAGAGAATTGCTCTTCTGGAAAAATATGTTGCTTTAGCCATTTATGTGTTCTACTGGTAGATGAAGAACTAAGAGCTCTTGACATGAAAGAAATAAAAAAGCTCTGTCACAAAGACCACACTGTGAATAGCCTGATAATCTCCTGTTATACTGAACATCATTCCATTTAATTATTTTTCACTTGTAGCCCTTCCTTCTCTTTAAAGCTCCCAAACACATTTACTTTGCATCTAGTGAACTCAATTTATTCAGTTGGGTTTGCTTTTCATTTTTTATTCTTCATTCTTGCTCTCCACTGCCATCTACAACCATCTACCACTAAGAAAATAGTTCTGCTCTCCCATCAAAAACAACTTAAGAGTACTAGAAAATCCAGTCTACAGCCAGACTATTAACCAAATGCAAATGCTTCTCAGTATTTTTTTCGTATTTTCATCACATGTTTTTGAATGAATATGATATATTTATATGTATTTGTCTTTTATGCATTATCTGAATGGCTGATGGAATTCACATTTGTGTGAGGTAGTTTCACAATGTCTTATTAGTGCCTGCCACATCATTGCATTGGCTTACCTTGCTACAGGATAAATCTTTTGCAAAGCATGATCATGTGTAAACAGTTTTTGGTACGCACATTCCCGTGGTACAGTATATTCACATTAAGCTACCTGAGATTTTTTAAACCCTTCAGGAAGCTTTTCATACTGGCAAACTCCATTTTCTGTATACTTCTTTTAACACAGCCTATTCAGAAGACTTTTAATAGTGAAGTTCTATGTATTTTAATTTTAAATAGAACTTAAGCAGTTGTTTGGAAAGTGACATCAGTTAATATTAATAAGTACAAAAGACTGATTTATACAAACCTTATACTTTTCACCAAAAAAGATCAAAGATCTCTACAAACAGTAATAAATTGTACATGGTTAAGAATACTGTGAAGTACACATTATGTTCATGTTATGAAGAAACTATTATATAGGGTTAGTTCATTATTCAGTAGAGGAAATGAGAAAATTTCATGTAATAGATCTCAGTCACCATTCCTCTTTTCTGCTGCTGCCGAAGTACCATCATGCATATATCTTGAACTCACCAGTCAATCCTTCAAAATTTCAGTCACCTTACACTGTTACCTAGTCAGAATATTATTTTTCCACTATGATAATTTCTCTCATGAAATGGTTAAGCAACAAATGAGTACACAGCAATTCACAGAATGCCAAATTATATGCCTAACTATGGGTTTCCCCATTCTTTTCTTCATTCCGGCTCCAGCATGCAGGGAGAAGACAGTGCTGGAATCCTCACCTAGGAATGGTAGATGAGAAAACACATTGTGAATTGTGTCAGTCTTCCCTCTCATAAAGCTTTTCTTAGAAACACCACACCAAATATCTAACTACACACTCTCAAATCATGTTAGTTGTTTGTGGTGTTGGTTAAGCAGTAATTAATAATGTGACCACAGTTTAGCTGCTAGTGTACTCTGGTTTACTTTGGAACGGTTTGATGCATCAGTAAGAACCCCTCCTTTCAAACTACAGGACATACCAGATTGTAAAGTATCACTTGTGATTCCTGTTTAGTATTTCTAAAATTAGATTTCTGATTACAAATCCTAAAAAAAGTAAAAAAAAACAACCAACAAACAAAACCCAAAAAAACCAAAACCCACAAATAAACCACATTGAAATGTTATATTTCAGACTTACAGCTGTGCTTTGGGATGTAAAATATTGTAGCATTACTGCAAGCTATTATCCAAAATCAAATCATTACAAACCCAAGAAAATCAAAGTAATGATATTTTAAAAAAATTGAACTAGATTAGTACTTGATACTCCCTTCAACAATAGTGACCTCCAAGCCTTCCACATAAAGAAGTCCTGTTATTTACATGACATAAGGCAGTGCACAGCTGGCTGAGGTGCTGCAAAGCCCCACAGCTCTTAGGCCAAGCTTCTCACTAAGCCATACTGAGAAATCCTCAAGCCTATTCCTTGCTGCACTTCTGTGGTACCTTAGCACAGCACTAATTTAGGCAGTATTGATTTTCGGGTGGGCAGTAGTGAAAAATAACAATAAAAGGTTCAGTAATTTGCTACTCATTAAAATACTACTCATACGGTCACTCAGTCTTACTTACATCTTAATGTAGTTTAGGAGAGGAAACATAACTAATTACTTACAAACCTACCGATGTGTAACATTTTTATAGAACCTATATACATTTGAGAAAAAAATACAATTTACAAAGCTTTTACTTTTTACAATATTGTTCAATCTTTGCCTTTTTAAGGGTGTGCCATTTCTATTCCTATTTGTAAGCCAATGGAAATGGATATTTTTCTTGTGTTGCTAGTGGTTTATAAAAAATAATAGGCAAATGATTAGTCTTATGTATTTATTACAGTATTTTATATTTTATACTTTGTACTCATTCCAGTGTACTTCTTGCCTAATCTGTTGTGTTTCGGACAGATAAGTATGCTGTTGCAGCATGAGGATATTGGTTACTTTGGCTTTCATCACACTTACAAAATAAGTTGTGAAAACAGCGGCTATGTGTTGACTACACTTTCCTGTGACCACTCTACAAGTTCTACACTTGCCCTTCTATGCCTTTAGAGGCAATGAAGAAGTAGAGGTAGGGTTATTTAATGATCAGCTAAAACTTGAGTGGTTGCAAAGAGGTTTGTGGTCTAGTTATTTTATAGTTGTTCAGTCTTTTCTAGGTTCATATACCAAATAAGGAATTACTTTATGAGCTATGACAACAATTATAAAGATGCAGTCTTTAAGGAGACAAAGATATAGACATCAAATATCAAATTGCATAAGTGAAGAAAAACAGAATGCTGTTAGAAAAGCCTAACAGTGAGCTTCATTGAGTATTATGTGAGACTACATTTACTGGACATCTCTCAGCTAAGCATTCAGTGGGAATTATTTCTGGCATAATAAATTACACATAAGTTATCATTTTCTTTTTATAAATAACAGTTAGGGTGTTTCAGACAGAATTTGAATAAAGGTTTTTCTTTAACCTAGAAGTTCTATGTCACTATTCCTAAATGAGTAGGATGTGTAGGTGTGGAATAGGCTGTGAAAAGAGACTTAACATAACAAATGGCTCTAAGATGAAAAAAAAATCACAGAACAAGTATTTAAACAGCAGTCAAGATGTCAATACTGGGATCATGTCTATAATGCATAATCAAAGCAAAAATATTAAATATCACTATTATTTCAAATAGAATGCCAGTCTGGTTTTGTCGGCCTAACCTATATTATCTTCAAATGTCTGAAATTTACAAACTATGTAAGTAGTGTATCCCTTTTTCTGTCTTATGCCATGACAATCTGTGAACTTTTTAACAAGAAAACTACACATGTATTTCCTAAGATTATAACTGAAACGCACCAAGTTCTTTTAACCCTATTGCTTAAAAAAAAAATTACTTAAAAGACAGCTGTGAAGACCCAATATGTAAAATCAGTTGTCTGAAGATTACATAGATGGCATTCATATTGATGTGATATGCATTGGTATCAGAAGTATTTCTGTCCTCTCCAAAAACCATCATGTTTCTTTTCGTGTCAGTGCCAGCTGAAGTTGCTCCAACTCCCTGCTCGTGTATTACCCCTCCTCAGCTGAGGTAGTGCAGCTGGTGGTACAGCAGAGCAGACTTTAAAAATTCATCCAGATTAAAAGACTCTTTCCTGACACAGTGTTTCTAACTCTTAATTACTTCCCCAGACAGGGCTCTGGGTTGCCCAAGCAGCTATACCAATGTCACTGAGCGGGTGGGGTGGGAGTGGGGGGGAACGAGCTGCCAAGGGCAGCTGCAGAGTGCTGAAATTGACGGTGCTTTTTCAGTTACACTTTTAACTCCTTACGGAACTTCCCACTTAGCCCACCAAAGCCAACTATTTAAAATTAACTGCTCCTGAATGGTTGATACTTCCTTGAATCTCTAGGATACAGCACCAGGTTGGACATTCCTGCTTAGAGAGAAAATATGACCCCAAGTAGTCATTCTGATGGCAGCAAGGTGCCTGGATCTCAAATTAATGTTCAGAACCATCGTAAGTAAATTATGACAATCATAAAGAATTCTGACCTGTGCAGTCTTCTTATGTATTGCTTTTGGTCCTAGCATTTGAAATTAAATTGGTTCATATCAGGGATTGATACCAATTTGATTAGAACCATTTTAAAGTGACACACTTTTGTAGCAAAGGTCGTTTTGTCCTCAGCTAAAAAATATACTACTCCAATCCTGCTAGAGTAGGAATGCCACACTTTCTTTTCATTGCCCTCCTCTTCCAGCCAACCAACCTCATTAAGCCATATCAAGAGCTGAAGGTGGTTAGACATCTTCATATCGCCAAGGATTAACTCCCTTTGGCAGTTCACTCACTCCTCTGACACACTTTATTAAATTATCAGAGAGAGAGGTATAAATAGTAATCAATTCTTAGTTAAACATTTCAAAGCTGCTTATGACATATTTGAAAACTAATAGAAAATATCTGCTTTTCCAAATCCACGGTGTAAAAGTTCCATGGAAATTCTCAGCTTGTTCATAACTATCTCATTCCAGTGGTTTCCTTTATTTAACAAACTCATTTGTAATTTCTTCCTGTTTGTAATCAAACTTCTACCTTCAAAAATATTTTTGAGGTGCTACTAGTATCTCAACAGCTACTTTTGGCTTTTTGAGTATACGAAGCAAAGACGGAATTTCTTCCAAAGGCTTCAGTAGAGTTACTCTCAGTAGTTTTACACTTGTCTGCTCGTTTGGTTATCTTATTATTCTATAAATATTTTCTAATTGACCAGAGGTTTTCTAGTAAAGCACATCTTTTGATGAATGGGCATAACATTATTGCACCTAATGAGTTAGCTGTCAAACCAGGAAGTTTGACAATCATGGGAGGAGAACCTCCTACTGAAAACCCTGAAGACATGTAAAATATATGCAACAAACAAAAGGAGGGAAGCAGAAGTCAAAACAGGAAGGGGTGTTGTTCAGTATTTCAACAAAGAAAATGTAGGATGAAAACTGACAACTTGCATAAGCAATAGGGAAATTAAAAAATTTGTATTCTTTGCACTAGATTGTGATTTTGATACCTGTGTTAAATAACTTTGGTGAGACAGATTAACAAACTTAAATACTTAAAGGCAAAAACCTTTGCAAATAAATATAACCCATCTTTTATGAAGCCAGAGATAAGAGCTGTTTGGCTTTTTTTAAACACAGGAAATCAATACCCAGGTTCTCTTCGTTCCATGAATAAGACTGAGTATTTGACCTGTACGGACATATCACCAATCCTGACACACACATCCTCCAATTCTTCAATCACAATGAGTCATATGAAATTAAGTCCAAATTCTCATTCTTATTTAGCACATGACTGAATAGCTTCTCACAGACAAAAAACCCTAATGTAAGAACGAGTAAATACATTACATGAGTTCAGGATGTAAGTGATGTATAGACATGTAATTTAAAATGTACTGTACTATAATCCTTTCTGACACTACTAAAATACTGAACAGCAGTAAGGCGTATGCTGTTAAAACAACACCAGTAGCAGAGTTTAGGGCCCAAGCATTTATGGTATTTTAATGTTATTAAAACTGAGAATACGTGCCTTATACTTCCTGGAACACGAAATGGTCAAACATACAGCACCAACCAAACGTGACTCATGACATTTGAACGTATCCTGTGGCAGTGAGCAGGGAAACATGCACGTAGCTCGTGTTCCTTATCTCTGGGCAATTTCTGATTTATTTAGCCGAATACATACAAAATACGATGTCACACTTCGAAGAGAAAAAGACGCCGTATTAGGAATAACTGAAACAAGGGATGTGCTCTCAGTAAATACAAGGATTTAAACCAGCTGCGGGCAGTAGCTCCGCGGCGGGGCCTTGCTGCTGCTGGCTGTCCCACCGCCCAGCTCCCGCAAGGTTCCCTGTCCCTTACTGTGCGGCGCCCCCTCCCCGGGGACGGCGCCAGCCCTGCCTCAGCTAGGCCCCCCGGGCAGGCCTCTCCCCCGCGCCGGCGTGGCCCAGCCAACCGCCTTTATCGAGGAGGCCCGGCCAGCACGGCACGGCGCCGCTACCGCGCCCCTGGAGCCCGAGAAGCGAGCCCACCCCCCGGGCCCGGCCGAGGATAGCCCGGCACCCCCGGCTGCGCGCGGCTCCGTACGACCTGCGCCAGCAGCCACCCGGGCCACCACCGCCCCCCGCCGGCAGCGGTGGGGCTGCCCCTCCCCCACACCAGCTGGCTCTTCCCGCCCCCCGGCCAATGAGGGACGCCGCCGGTAGCCCCGTGGCGGCGGTTGGCCAACGCGCCAGCCGTTGGGCGCCTCGTAGCCAACCGGCGGCGCCGCCCGAGCCCCGGCTCCTCCCCTTTCCGCGGCCGCTGGGGCTGGGAGTCACCGCAGATGCCATTTCCTCAGCGCCCCCGCGGCGGCGCGGCTGCCTCAGCGCTGACGGGCGGGCGCCGTGCGG
>JAVJGJ010000047.1:65081965-65123370 GCA_035590215.1 Microhierax caerulescens | reverse complement strand
GCCCCGCCCCAGCCCCGCCCCGCCCCCGCCCCGCCCCCCCCGCGACTCGGCAGGAGCGGGAGCGGGGGGCGATGTCTTCAGGGAGCGGGGCCAACGGCCGGCTGGCTTCGCAGGTGGGGGGGCCCTTGCTGGGGTGGGGGGCAGCCCCGGGACCACCTCACCCCCCTCCCCCCTCCGTGAGCCGCCTGGGGCCGCGGCCGGGGGGTCTGGGGGTGCCGACGGCGGGCCGGGAGCGCGCTGCGCCGAGGGAGGGCGGCGCAGAGCCCGCTGGCTCGGTGGCTCGGCACGGCTCTGCCGGGCGGCCCCGAGACGTCTCCGCAGCCTGGGAAGGGGCGTGTGGGGCGCCCCGCTCCGTCACGGCCCGGGGGCCGGGGTGCCCGCCGGGCCTTGGTAGGCTGCGGCTCGGGCCCTGCCTCCGGAGGGAGGCTGGGGAGGGAGAGCAGCTCGATTCGCTTGTTGGCGGCCGGCGAGGGAGGGGACGGAGCAGCGAGCTTCCCGCTGCGGTCGGGGAGCCCCGGCCCGGCAGGTCCCAGCGGCCTCCGGGGTGTTGCCCTGGCTGCTGGCGGGGAGAGCGCTGGCCGGGGGAGGGGATCGGCCGTGGTACCCGGTGGCGTTTTCCCCTTAGTCCCGTAGCCCTGATCACAGCCTTGCCTGTAAGGTTTTCCGAGCTGGGACAGGAAAACAGGTGGGAGAGGAAGACAGTGGGCTTCCTGAGCCCTAGGTCTTGCTCTGGGTTTGTCTGCATCTGCCACTGCCGTGTCAGCATCTTACTCGGCGCTGAGTGGAGATGCATGTTACATGATTCCACAGATACTGATGCTTAAATGATCCTCTTACCTATTCAGGAACTGGTCTGAACAGGGACCGTGTGTCCTCTTCATAGCAGACTCAGCATTGTCTCGTCTGGATTATTGAGGTGGCAGATGTAGTGTGATGGGCAGCATGCTTGTGCTTACAGTAATGGCAGGTTGGGATTTTAGGTTTTCATTGAGGGCTTTGTTAAGATACTCTAGGAAAAAAAAGGATGGGGAAGGAAATGAGGAAACATTATAGTTTAGGAGACACAAGAAACAGTATTCTGCTGATACTGAAAACTTAACAGAAACATTATACTTTCAGAATCTGGTCTGCACTTGTTTTATGTGGCTGAATGCTGTGACCACCTTGCCAGCTGGTGTGAGTCACAAAGTAGTGTAATAAAACAGATCATAGACTTCAGACTTGCAAACACAATACTCTTCTAAACTAGTGCATTCTGATAATTTCCACACTCCCCATAGGTTCATCAATAAATGCAAAATAGCTGTTTGTAAATTCACATCCTTACTTTCTAGTAGCATCCCTGTGAATAAAAGCCTTCAGAGATTTGGAGCAAGGGATGAGACATGTTTCTTAGCCCTTTACAATTGCTTTTGTGTTAAGCCACCTTTGTAAACAGTCTCTGATGTATAAAGTATTGTTGAAATAAAGAAGTTGTCTTTAAAATGTCTCTGGGTATTTAATTAGACAATCACACATTTTCAATTACGTAAAATACTGTACCAATTCGCTTATGCAGTTTAATTTCACCAAAAGACATTAAATATTTATATCAATATTCAGTGATGTAATTATAAAACTAATAGCAGTGTCGAGGGGGAGTGAAAGAATTTTTTGTGCTCTTTATTACACAAGAAAACATCTTGATGGGGATGCTATCCTTTGCTTTTTACCTATGGACAAAATATAAAAGGATCACAACTTCAGCTGTAAATGTCTTCCAGTTATTTAGGTCACCTGGGCAGCGTTTTCCTCAAGCTAATGCTGCCTGCCAGTATTGTCCTGTTGGGGGCGCTGTTGCTATCAGCTGAAGAAGCTTTTGATCTGCACCATATAGGTCTTCTTAATCTTATTTACCTGCTACTAACCTACTGTACGTTAGTCTCAGTGACAGTATTAAGTGTGTACTAACATATATTGCAATGTTACTAGCTAGATAACAGTTAAACTTCCTGCCAGATCCTGAAGATGTATTTGCTATTTTGTAGGAATAAGCGGGTATCTCTGCCTACGTTATGGAAAAACATTTTTTGTCCCCTTTTTATGAGAGGTGTAACTTGTTTATTAATTCAAAAATCCAGATTAATATTTAAGACTACTGTTCAATGATGGTAGGCAACCAAGGTGGAAAATATTAAAAATGAATGTATTGATACTGAATATAAGATTAAAGCTTGTATATAATTAATCATACAATAAAGAAAAGTGTTACCTGATTTTAAACAGGACCTAAGACCGTGTACTTTAAACTACTTGGTTTTCCTTTAAAATAGAAGGAAGGTAATGTAAACTCTGTGTGACATGCAATACTACTGATACACTTTTAAAAAGGATTTTAAGTGCTTGGCAAAAGGTTTTTCTTACTTTGAAAATTAAAGGCAATAAATATGTTAAAATTTGCTTGCAATGTGGGCTGATATACATATGGAAACTTTATGCTTGTAGTTTCTGGATTGATTTAATAACTATTTCTTACCATGGTCCGTATTACTGATGTTTTAGAAAAAAACATAATTATCATCTTGCTCTGTATTTTTTCAGTATATTTATTAAAAACAGTTGGATGGTGAAATGATTTATGAGATAATACCGGAAATACACAAACCTGTACATCTCAGGTTATAGGAATCTGAGAGTTTATGAAAGTGCTAAAGACAGTGCTAATCTAGACTGGACCATTAAATTCAGGGTTTATCATGCACGGTCTTCAGCGGTGCACAGGCCCACATGAATCGACATGGCCCTGTACGGCTGTATCACTTCTAACCCTGTGGGCTCAAGTGACTGCAACTGACCTTCACCTGCAAGTTTAGTAACCCCCTATGGTTACATCTATTGAAGTTTTGTAATTTTGTAACATATCTGAATTATGATACTAATGTGCTACATTGTCTTTAGTCATTTTACTCATTGAAGTTTTATGCCAAGATAACTAGTGTATCTTTTAAAATTACTTATGCCCTTTGTCATTTTTTGTTTCAGTTTTATAGGCTATAGTTAGTTTTTTATATTTGGACAGCATGTTTAATTAAGTCTCTGTTTACAAACATACTAGAATTATGAGGTTGTCAAAAAAAGTTGATTTTAGTCTCTGTAGAAAGAGTATTTTGCTCTGTTCTAGGGTAACAGTTGCATTTTATGGCAGCCAAAAAAAACCTAATTAAAAGCAGTATACAAGTTCTCAGATTTTACTCCACTTCGCTGAAGATTTAAAATAAGCAATCATTTGTGTTGTCAGAATATACACAATTATAGATGGAAAATCTATTTAAATTGCTGAGTTTTTTCTGTATGTCATAAGTCTTAATTTTACTTGTCATTTCACTGGCATGTATAATACTTGCTGTTGTTTTTCTGATTTAATACAGTCCTTTGTACTGTATTTTGTAAAATACTAGGAATAACTTTTTGTTCTGCTGCACTGATGTACTTTTCAAAGCTATTTCCTTACTTAGTTACTGGGGCACCATAGATTAAGACTTTGGGAGAAAAATCCTGATGAATAGTAAAAATAAATACTTTTTTATAGTGTTTTGCAATCATTGAGTAATTAAGTTAAAATTTATAAACTAAATTTTTTAAAACATGAAGAATGGCTTTTACCGGCTAAAATTTCAATGGAATGCATTCAGTAGGAATAGAAGTACTTGGGTTTTTTTCCAGTGCTAGATTATCTGTGGCAGATGGCTTTGGAGAAGAAAATACTTCAGAGCCTGCATGAAGTGAATTAATTCTGACTGTATACCCATCTTTAGGAAGAGATTACAATGAATGTGTTGCCAGTACCTATGCAATATTTAATTTTCCTTGGGTTTTCCTTACTTCAGCAGTTCTGAAGCTTGGGGAGGCATTCTTACATGAACCAGGTAGAGCTTTCATTTGAGACTGTGGATGGTCCTAGTTTACTAAGAAGGAACTTTTTTTTCCTTCTACTTTTTAATTATTATTGTTATATTGAATGCATATACAAAACCAGAATGATTTAATAACAAGTCTTGTTATGGAAAATTACGGTGGAAAGTGTAGTGAAAACATTCTCCCCAGAGTGGCTCAGCGTTGGTTAATTTCAGTAGATCTTTAATTATATTGTATCTAGAGAAAAAGGTAGTGGTAACTAACAAGTCAGGAATGTAGAAGGACTTCAAGTGTAAAACGTCCCCTTATGAATCTAATCCAAATTGATACTGGCATAGAGTATGTAACTTCTATTGGTAGAAATACTAATGTTAACCCATAAAATCTTGAATTGTATACAGCATGGTGACCAGTAGCTGTAGTACTGTTATGTGTGGTCAGTAGAATACCATTGGAGGAATGTAAGCTAGAAATACGCTCCTCTGCATCATTTGGCTAGATTCCTTCTCATATTTTCATGCCTTTGTTCTAGGCAAAAAGGATGATTTTTTTAGAAAAATAATTATTTAATCTCTGCAAAGATTGTGGAATATTCTATAAAATAATGCTGCAAAAGGAGTTGGGTTTACATTTAATTTGATTTAATATAGGTAACTTTTTAACACGTGGAACTGAATTCAGGAGTCTGAGTTAGGTGCAAAGCAGACTTCTTTCCCTGTCTCTTCCATCTCCGTGTAAGACCTGAGAACTATCAGCCAGTTGAAATAATTGAAGTTTGAGTTCAGACGGGCTTGCCATCCCCTAGTTACAGTAGCTGAACCTGAGGGAGCAAAATCTGTTGCTTCTTAAATTCCACAACTATATTGCACCTTCCTTTTGCAGCCTTAATTACTTGTGTAGGTGGGAGCATGCCCGCAGGGCATTCTGCCTGCCTCTACCTGACCCTATGCTGTCTCTGCTCTGTTTGTAAACTGACCTGTTGCCATGGCAATGTTTGTGACATCACCTGTTCAATGTTGCACCTTCAGTGCAGGGTTTGGTAGGAGAGAAAGGGAGCGGAAGAGAACGAAACTCTTGTTTTAAAACACCTTCCGTTATGACTAAGTGTGCCAAGAAATACAGAGAAGCAACCATCAGGTAATTGCATTTTTTATATAGCAGATATATTTGGAAGCTCTCTCAGTGGAGTTTAAACTCATAAATTGAGGCTCAGGGAGTTGCTTATTCTTCTATGAAACTTACCATACTTTTAAACCTGCAAAACAAGAATTGTTGTGGGTCTTGAGGCCAGAGTAGTTCACAGACAATTCAAGTGTAGATCCCAGCCAGGGGTTGGTACCTCAGGAGTTTTGAGAGGGCTGTAGCAACACATGGCTGCTGGTCAGCTTGAGCCTTGGGCTGTGGGAGATGTAAAGCACAAGGGACCTGCTGCAGGCAGTGCCGGTGGTCCACTCTGGCGTGCTGCACCCCCAGTCTTGCTGTCAACACTGCATGGGACCCTAGGACTCTGTGCTTATCCCTCCCCTGAGAACCTTTTCCAGAACTGCCCCTCCTTGCAGCTTTCCAAAGTACTTGTTTTAGAGCTCATGGCTATATTAAGGAATATTTTAATATGGGGGAATGGGAAGAAAGGACATCAGTTAATCTGATAGTTTTGAGAAAAAATTACATATTTTCTGCTCCAAATATAAAATGGTCTGGAATTGCTCTTTTTTCTGTAGATGCCTGCTGATATACCTCCCTGTACTGCATTATTTAGATGTGTACGTACTTACTTTTAGGCAGATGACCATGGAAATGGTTGAATCACAACCGGATGACAATGCAGTTGATTCTGTGCCAGAGAGAGATGCTGGTCACCTTCAGAATCAGCCAGGCCGAAGTCAGATTTCCCGAAGATCTGAGGTAAGTCGAAATGTGGAAAGATAAGAGTCGATAAAGTGGTATTCAGGACTGCTATGATTTTTAAATTATCAGTTTGTATGGAGTTCCTGTGTTCTGTAAGTCTTGTTATTAAATAGGAAAAACATAGCAAAGCTATGCTGAAAACTGTGCCTGCAGTATTTAAGGAAGGGCTGGTATAACATCAGGTATGTTAAAAAGTAATCATTTTAGGAGACCAGGCTTTTCAGAGTGATCAGTAGGCACATTTTTTGTTTGTTGTTGTTTTTAGTGGGGGTTTCCCCCTACTTTTCCAAGATGGTCATGTTTATTATGGAGATGGGAATAGTATTGTAAAGAGTTGGGGTGCCTGCAAGAGCAAACAAATCTAAAATGTGTGTTCCCTGAAGATGTGTTGTGTAAGAAAAATGAAAAATGCATAAAAGTTAGCATGGTTCTTTCCTAGTTCCAGGTTTTGTACAGAACATGTTTCATCTTCTTGCAAGTACATTTTTAATGTATGCTTGTTTTGTTTCATCCCCGTGCATCCAATGACAGTGTCTAAAGGTCTAAAAATATACTCTGTATGTTCTGTATGGTAGTTGTACCTGGATTCTTCTTTGGTTAATGGATAAAAAATGACATAGTGCTAATTCTCACACATTAAAATATGCACTGAAAAGTTCAGCACTTGAGAGAAATAGTGTTCTTGCCTGTATGAAGATTTATAGATTCAGAAAGCTGGATAGGCTCTCTAGAAGGATCTTCAAAACCCCTTTATGAAATAAAGGAACTGATTTAAAAAAAAAAAATCTTACATCATTTTTTCATCTTCGGAAGTCAGAAGTTATTCAGTAAGTGTTGATGTCATGTATTTGGTATGTTAGAAACTTGATTTACATTATAGGTATATTTTCAAGACTGAATGCAGCTTTTTGCTCTGTCTTCAGCCATAAAGTAAACTGCAAAATATTTATAAACACTTGTTATTTTTGTTACCTATGGCATTTGTTGTGGTTTTCATACCTACAGCATTGGGAATACTGTCTGAGAAGTTTTTTCTTTGAGAATGGAGCATGAAACTAAGAATTTTATTTGGTTTGCTCAGTTGATGTCATCCTCTTATTTGTTCTTTCTTTGATAGTTCCGTTCAAATTCTGTGTTTAAACTTTACAATAATGATTTATGTGTAAACTCGGTTGGCTTGTGTAGTAGTCTCTGAAGAAAATACCTGTGAATTTTGTCCCTTAGGATTTGTAATGTTGATCTAGGGACAAAGCTTTCACTCATGCTGTAGGATGGCTTCTGCTGGGTCCCCAGGGAAAACACTTTCTGTCATTCTTGCCATTTAATGCCTGAGTACAGTGTGTGAAGGTTCAGCTGTAGTGGGTGTGGGTCTCAGGTCTTTCAGTTAAAATTAATAACTGAAGTAAGGGTGGGTCTTGGTCAGTTAGCACTGAAAAGAAACACACACTTCAGGCTCAGGATAACGGGCTGGAGTGTACGTCTGGGGGTCCCTCTTTTTGGTCTCGTAGCCCAGAGAGCTGCCCTGGACCTGTCAGAGCTGCTGGGCGCCCATAGCTGGAGTCTGTGTCCATCTCTTTGGCTGTCCAGAAAAGGGGTTGGTGGAGTTGTGGCACTGAAAAACAGCGAAGTGGCCAGGCCCCCAGCAGACAGGCCTACTGCCACAGTGCGGCAGGCCCGGCTGCCCAGGGCCCGGCCCGGGGCCCCTGCCCGCCCTGCCTGGGGCAGCTGCCAGCCCCTGCGCACCCCCTTGCCACCCTGAGGCTCAACTGCTGCTCCATGTCTTTTGGTAAAACGGGCCCTGAAGGGAAAGCTTATTGCTGAAAGGCCTTGTCCTGACATTTCTTTGGCTTAAGATGAGGAGGACTTTCCTAGTTTACATTCCGACCTGCCTGGCTCAGAAGATGAGAGGCTGTACCAGGGAGGGGGCTAGAGGTGGGCGCTGGGAAGTTAACTCCTGCGGGGGCCCGGACCTCGCCTGGGACATCTCTGATGTTGCTGGTATGGGACAAGCAACCCGGGGAGCCTCTGAGGAACTTGTGCCTGTGGTGCTGGTCAGTGCCTGTGGATTTTGACTGTGATGGGAGGGCATGGATAGCTCCTTCTCCCTTTTTGGCCTCGGGAGCAGTGCAGTTAAGAGAAGACAGCCACTTAAAGGATGTCTGGTCACTGAAAATGAGGGGTCCTTTTCAAACATCTCAGGGTGTTTTTATTGTTTGTTTGTTTGTCTTTTTTTCTGTACAAATATTCAACCTTGGTTTTGTTCAGTCATAATAATGCATTTTAATACACTCCCTTTCAATACTCAATATTTAGTTTTCTGTCTGTTATCAAAGAATCGCAGAATGGTTGAGGTTGGCAGGGACATCTTGAGATCATCTGGTCCAATCCCCCTGTGCAAGCAGGGGCAGCCAGAGCAGGTTGTCCAGGGCCATATCCAGTCGGGTTGTGAATCTCTCCAAGGACAGAGTCTCTACAACCTTTCTGAGCACTTATGCCAGTGGTTAACTGCCCTCGCAGTAAAAAAGGTGGAGATTTTTTATGTTGAGGTGGCATTTCATAGTTCTCAGTTTGCTCAGGATGTTTTGTTTAATTATGACTGGCCAGGGACTGACCAGCAAAATGCTGAGGGATGCAATTCCATATGAGGTGGGTGTTTTGTGTTTTTTTTTTGTGGGTTTGGTTTTCCCTTCTCTGGAATTCAGGGTTTTTAAATAAATACTTGCCATTTAGTTTTGAAAAGGTGGACAAAGTGTTCAATAAGGTGATAATGTTTAGACGGCAGACATTGTTTTGCATTGTTTTGTGCTGAAGCATTCTTAATGTAGTCTCTTCTGTTGGAAAGGAGGGGAGACATTAAGAATGTCAGGGCTGGAGCACTGTGCTGTGATGGACTAACCTCCAATGCTAAGGAGTACTTAAGGAGTACTTATACAATATGAGAGAATATAGCTTCCCCCCCCGCCCTTGTGTAATACATATTGCTATATGCTCCTGAAGGTTTTTGGTGATGAAAGCAAAATTACTTTTTCTGCAAAAGCAAAAATTAGTAAATTAGGAATTAGCAAAAATGAGATGCCTGTTTCATCCATTGAGGCAAAATTGACACTTGTGGTCTTTAAAGGGTTATTTTAAAAATAAAATAAATTAATGGAGAATAAGATGGCATTTTTAGTTGAATTTCTTGCATCACTCACTTTCAGCCAGTTAACGGAATTGACACGGTATTGATTTGGTGATCCATCCACCAAAAGAATTGGGTAAGAAAATGCAAATTTGTAAAAAATTTGGTGGTTATCTTTAGAAGCTGTTGGAAGTGTACAGAACACCTATACACAAGTTTGACACCTTTTCTTCAGGGAAGAACAAAAGTGCAAAGTGGGAGATTTCTCAGCCAGTTTTGAGATGGGGTTTCATGGGTTCTGTCTCACATGCACAGATCTTAGATTAATACATATAGGGCTGTTCTTAAAAGGAAGTTAATTTGCACTGGAATAATCTGATAATGTTGATGATAGTCAAACTTGTGTCTTGGAACAGTTACATCTGCATTGATATTCAAAGAGAAATTAGACATTCCTTTTGCAGGATTTCTAGAGTCCATATTGCATTGTGTTGCCCTATGCTCAGCAGCACAAAATATAACTATCAACATAAGAACAATGTACTTAGACCTTTTTTGGATTTGACAAAAATACTTGCAGTTGTGGGTTTGTTTTTGTTTGTTTTTTTATTCTTATGTCCTTGATGGGTTCTTCTTTGAATCACTTTATGTGAACTTTGTCATGTTCTATCAGTAGAGCTGTCTGCTGTCTTGGCCTGAGATAGTATCGGTTGACACCTTGGTGCTGGCCATGAACTGGACATGGGTCAGGAGTTACAATGTGAGAGCTGCTGTCAGAGAGCAGAGGGAGTTTTCCAGAGCCTGAAGTGCACAGCCGTTGCAAACTGGGACTGCTGAGGTTTAGCACTTAAAAGGTATTCTCCTTGTGGGCTCTCAGCTTAAACGTTGTGTTAAATCTTGCTCCCAACAGATTGAGTGCTGTAGAAGTTTGTGAGGACATTGTAAATACAGCTCTAAAACCAGCCTGCCAAATGCAAGTCTAAGATATTTAGCAAAGCTGGTGTTTGAGGATTATAAGCCTGCAGCCTTGTTACGATTTTGTACTTCCTCAAGGGTATGCTGTCACCAAATGGCTGCAGTCAGTCAATCTAACCTTGTCTTCCTTAAAATTGTGTGCTGCTTTTTTGGCATTAGCTTTGGAGTTGGCCAAAACTTCCTTGCCTTCAGCTTTTCCTCATAGAGGCTACTTGGTGCCTGAGTGTGGTGAGTCCTTTGCGCTTTTATTAGATGAATCCAGGATGGGTTTGCCTTTGCCTTTTTCAAAAGTACTTCTACTTTACTTTTGGAGTCCTTGTACTGTTCAGATTTTACAGCAGGGACAGAAATTAGATGGAGCTGTGTACTGCATATTTCATATCAACAATATTTAAGGTATGGGGGATTGAAAGCGAATGTAACCTCTGTAGTACTTTGATAGGGAAAAGTTATCTGACCTTGGGTGACAGGAGTGCGTACATCCACAGAGTAATTGTTCAGATGGACAAGGCATCTTGACGTCAGATAACTGATGAACAACCTCTTTCTCTGAAAGAATGTGCCTCAGTATGAAGATAGTTCATGGTCTTTTTTTGCTGGCTACTTTTCTCTCCTCTCTTGGAAGAGGGAGCACTTATATTTCCAACCATATGAAGTATGGGACCGTACTGCTGTTGGCAGAATGCATAGTTGTTATTTGTTGAAACTATTAGGCTTGACTGTTGCTTACCTAAAAGGATAGAACCCAGAAGGACATTTCAGCATCTTAAGTCTCTTTGCCATTGCCAGGACATAACACCTGGTTAAACAGCATAAGGGTTTAAAGTGTTAAGCCTCCCTCCACCAGCTATGTTCCTGAGTTGCTTCTGTGGATTGTTTCCAGCCATTGTGCCAGACAGCCCTTGAAGTAATGATGTTAAAGGTAGCATTGCTCATCACTGATGTCAGAAAGTAGGTTTTTTGCCAAGTTTGTTTCAGTCAGCATTTATGCACGGTAGCGTCAAAAAGTTCTAGTGTTTTGCTTAACACGGGAATATACAATTTTAAAACAAAGCAAAGGGAAATGTGAATAGAAAAAAAATCCAATACTTTCTCATTAGTAATAAATCAATAATTTATAAAAGAGAAGCCAAATATGAAAATATTGGAAAGATCTTTTTCAGTCTTGGTTATAGAAAACAAACCTAATAAAAAGGAATCCTAATATCCAATCTAAACCTCCTCTGGTGCAAATTGAGGCTATTTCCTCTTGCCCTATCAACATTTGCGGAAACTCAACAGTCATCAAACCAAACTGAGCTGTTTAAAATAGATAGAAATGAACAAACAAATCACTTTTGGTTTGATCCAGTTTTAAAATACTACTGTCTCTACTTCCCTTAACCCTGCACCCCCATTTAGTCTCTTATCTGAATTAATGGGAACAAAACAATTTCTCCTGTGATACTGTAAACTTTAGTCTAAAAGGGTATTAGCTGAATGTTTCTTTTTTTCTTCTGTGCCTATACTGAATAAGGAGCTTTTAAATTAATGTAATGTTTCTTAATCTTGGGTACTGGATTACTTCCTGATTATATGTGCCTTGACCCATTGTGTACTAAAGAGAAACTCATAAACTGTTCACCTTGTACTGTTCTGTGTATGTTGTATGCAGAAAGTTCTTTCTGATACATATTGTGTCAGCTTGCAGCTCTCACAAAGATAGTAGTAAATCAGGTTTGGTGAAATCGTGATTGTAATATTTTGAAGAGTTAGCATGCTTTGTAAACATTTGGATTTGCTCCATTGCAAAGTATGTGATAAAATTATTTGCAGCTGCTCTGCATGTAATATCCTAATGGCTATTAACATTCTACAACATAATTTAGTGTTGGACTTGGCAGTGTTAGGTTTGTGGTTAGACTCAGTGATCTGAAAGGTCTTTTCCACAATAAATGATTTTATGCTCTTTCTGTGAAGTCTGGGTTTAGGATGATGTCAGCTTTGACACAAAATAGGTCATACTCTTTGGATCTTCAAGACCTTCTAGATCTCAAACTCAAATATTTATTTCAATAACAGTATTTGTTTTATATATTGGGAAGAAGGTTTGTATGCCCTATTTACATGTTGCTATTTAATGCCATTTAAAGAATGATTGTTTCCATTTCAGGGTTAGAAATGCCCTCAATTGTTCTATTTCCTGAAAAGCGGTTCAGTTTCATATAACAATTGAACAATTACATAGTGAATGTTGACAGAGTCCTGTTTCTGTTTCCTAGAAGCATTGTTTCTTCAAGTTGATTTGACCCAACATCTGGGTTTTTTGATAGCAATGCATCTTAATGGTAACAAAAACTTTTTTTTTGCCTCAAGGAAGTAATGTTTCACGGACAAGCCATGGTTTATGGATTAAGAATGAAAGTTTAATATTTGAAATTAAAAAAAACCCTTCAGTATAAATACAGAAAAATACAAAACTTCCTTTAACTTTCTTTTGTTATAGTCAACATTCATCATGTTTTTCTTCTTACTGTCATCTGTTTTTACCTTTACTGCTCATACCAGATACCTTTTGTAGCTGAGAATAAAGCTATGCAGGGAATAATACCAGAATTTTAGATATAAGTCCGGATTTATTCTTCTATGTGCAGAATATTGAAATAAGGGCTTTTTGTGCAGTTTACTTTGAAAGATCTCTTTTTATTGTATGATTAATATTTGCCATTCTCCTCCTGTCCTGAGTTTAGAGATACTTCATCACACAGAACTTGTGATCAATCATAGTGTTTTCCTTTTGCTTCAGTATTTGTTTCTGTTAATAGACTTAATGGTAATAGCATAAATATCAAACTGTTTCTTAGCCTGTAGTTGTTTTAACTGTTTCTTAACCCATTCATCCTCAGTACTGATAACTGAGAGCCAATAGCTGAGGAAAGCTGTGGGTACTCTTAAAATATCATCAGAAAAAGGGATTGGATTATTCTTAAACAGAACACTTTCTTCAGCTGTGCTAGGCTTAAGTAAGATTCAGCTTTCTTTGTTGTTGTATTGAAGCACTGATACACTCCAACTTTGTTTTGCTTGATATATAAATACATATATGTAAAAAGAATTTATTAAACTAAATCACTTTAGAAATCCACGCATTGCTTTATTGAACAGAGTTTTTTTTCTGTCTGAAAAGCTCTGATTTCTTGAGGCATCTATCTGAAAAGCATAACTTCTTGCCTAAAACAAAGCAAAACCAAAACAGGTCTGATTTTTTATTTTTTTTTTTTTTAAAAATTTATTAAGAGCATTCTGCCATGTATGTTGTTGCAGCACCATACTATTTCAGTTAATACTGTTTTTTTTGTTACATTTCTTAAGGTTCTTCCTAACCTTCATGCTATTGAGAGCAAATTTTGTGTGTGATAGCTTAAGAGTTGTTTTTAACTCAAAAAAAAAAAAAAAAAAAGGAAATATTTACAGTTTGTTAGGGGACAGTTTTAAGCTTTCCATACCATTTGGAATGGGCGTACACACCGAACTTTTACTTGATAAAACTAGTTTATCTTTATGTGTGATAATTACACACATTAAGCTATTTTACGTGTGGCATCAAAACCAGTTTGTTTTAGCATCACTTCTAAAAGCATTTGCTTAAGTCTTAAGGCATGTTACTTAAACATGATGATTGTGATTTTTGCAAATTTCTGTAGTTGCATGAAGTGCTGGAAGAGTATGTCTAGCTGTAATGCTAGTGCGGTTGCCTTTTAATCAAACTGTGTCCAGGGTGTCATTGAAGCCACACAGCCCTCAGTCATTCAGTCACCACACATGCTAACTGTTCAGGTTAGCTCTTCTATTGTTACATTTTCATGAATTATTTGGTGCCTCATAACTCTTTCCCTCAGCCCCATCTTTAGTTTCTCTTTGTTCCTACCAGTCAGTGCTGCAAAATACACTTGTATGGTGCAGGAAATGGCAGGGGGGAAGGTGGCAAACTGCCAAGCAGTAGCAACTCTATAATCATTGTGTAGTGATTCCTTAATGCTTCCTGTTTATCTTTTAAGAAATTGTGTCTTGGAACCCTGAACTTACACAACAGCAAATTTGTGTAATAACATGCCCTTTCTTCAGCATATCTTGCAGTTTTTCAGTTTTCTTAAGTTCTGTGAACATCGTGTTTCTAATGACTCTACAAACTCATAAATTTGCAAATATCTCAAACTCTATTTTTGGAGATGTAATGTAAGTAAACATATTATAGTCAAGTGATTCTTTGTTGCTTTAAGCAGGCCCTGTTAAAGCATCTGCTATTGCTTTTTGTGGGTGTGGATATGTAAAGACAAAAAATAAGGGCAATCTCAAAATAAACATTTGTTTGGCAAATCTTCACGTTTAAAGTTGCTGATGGATCTGTTGGAGCAAGTCCAGAGGAGGACCATGAAGATGATTAGGGGGCTGGAGCACCTCCCATGTGAGGACAGGCTGAGAGAGTTGGAGTTTAGCCTAGAGAAGAGAAGGCTCTGGAGATACCTTGTAGTGGCCTTCCAGTACTGAAAGGGACCCTACAGGAAAGACTGGGGAGGGAATTGTTGTCAGGGTGTGTAGTGATATTACAAGGGGTAATGGCTTTAAACTGGAAGATTTAAATTTAGATTAGCTAGAAGGAAGAAATTCTTCACTGTGAGAGTGGTGAGGCACTGGAACAGGTTGCCCAGAGAAGTTGTGGATGCCCCATCCCTGGAAGTGTTCAGTCCCAGACTAGATAGGGCTTTTGGCAACCTGGTCTAGTGGAAGGTCTCCCTGCCTGTGGCAGTAGGGTTGGAACTGGATGATCTTTAAGGTCCCTTCCAACCCAAACCATTGTATGAAAACAGGGACCAGTGCAAAATGCTTAAGAGTTTCACAGCTTTTAAATAGTGAAAAAGACTAGAGAGAATGAATTTGCAGTATTTTGAAATTGACTTGGCCTCCCATTGGTGTTATTCTTTGTAGCTAGGAATGCCTTTCCTCTAGTTTTCTTAAAAAACTGATTATGAAATGTCAACTGAATTGCTTTTTGCAAATAGAAGTGGTGTCTCTAGTAAGAGAGACTATACACCTGTTATATGTGGACTGTTTTACCTGCAGTCATCAACATGGTAAAGAAAAGCCGTGTTGTCAGTCTTCTTGAGAAGCCATCTTTAATGTCTGAGACTTCTTAGTAGCTTTCAAGTATAATAGGTACAAAGGCGTATGTAAGTATCATTTATCTCAGAGATTTGAGAAAAAGAATAAAACCTTGGCCAGATACTGAATATTTTATTTGTAAGTTGTAGGTATTGATGATGGGACCTGGTGAGGTATTGAAATTAGATCACTTTTGAAACAGGTGCAGTAGATGTTAAGAGAGTTGGGTTTGGTCAAATTTGAAGTAAAATCAGAATATTAAAAATAAATAATTTTAAAATAGAATTATTTCTAACTGTAATTTACCAGAGTGAACTTTATCAGGTAAACATATTATAGTTGTTTCCAGTTTCCATCACTGCTTTTCTTCAAGTTAGTATAGTCGGAACTTAGAGGCAAAAATAAAGGTCTCACTCCAAGTGTCAGAAAGAGGAGTTTCTCTGGATTCTCTTGCCAGCTGCTGTTGTGTCATCTTAGGAGAGGTGAAGTTAGCTATTTGTTGTACTGAGTGAACTCTGGCTGTCTTCCTTTTGCCAGAGGAATAGAGACAGGAAGGCTGTGTCCAATTAATACCGACTAGTTGGTTCCAGGGTTTTGCTTTTGTTATATTTGAGCATGCTAATGGAAAATAAGGTGATTCTATAAGAAGGACTTGGAAGATGCTGTAAAAGACTCCATTACAGAGGTTGTTCAGCCTTCTGTGATCCTCTTAGGTACTATCCTGCCACCTGGCATCTCCTCCAGATAATTTGGCTTTAACTTGATATCCTGTCTCTGCCAGACAGTGGGGAACTTGGGAAATGATATCAGTTTGAAAAAAAAAAAAAAAAAAAAGGTATGCTGAAGGTTGACATTAAAACTTGCATGACCTCTCCCTCAAACAGTTGTAGCTTTAAACCAGAAGGTGCTCAAAATTTTTTCTTATACTGCTGTTGCTTTTTGGTTGAAAAAAATGCTTACCTATATAACGTTCATAACTGTTCTGTTACTGTCATTTTACTTGTAGGAAGGTTTGAAGTTCACATTGTTATTTGACTTTTCTACTTGCTCACCACCCTGTAACATATAATGTATTGGCAGACTAACATGAGCTCAAAGTTTGTTCAAATGCAGAGCAGTGTGTTAAAGTTGAAGTCTGAATGATGTCCAGGAGAAAATGACAATGGTTTCCATTGATTAGCATTGTGAATGTGGTTGCTTGCTATTGGAACAAACTGAAATGCTAAATTTATCTTTGTCTTGATGGAAATTACTACTTTTGGAGTTTTGTGCAGAAAATGTCTTCTTCCACATTAAAATGCTTAATAATCTTGTGATTTCCTTAACTTCTTCCCAAAGTATGACTGTTCCTGGCTTTGGCCATCTTCACAAAATAGTTGTGGCTGTTGGTATAACCCTTAGTGGAATGGGACCATTTAAAGGCACTAAGGTCTTGCTTTCCTGCTATTTGTCCTGAGACAAACAGATTTTTTTTTTATTTTTTTTTTTCCCCCTGTAGAATGAGAGTTCTGTTTTGAGATAGGATGCCCAGGCTCTTGCCTGTGTAGTACTGTCTTAGTTTTGAAGGTTTATGTTTGCCAGAGGCTTGAAGGTTGATTGACAAGCACATTGCCATAGGGCACGGGAGAGAAATGCCTGTCAGAACATCACTGTGCTGTTCAGCATTGGTCTGTCCTGTGAAAGGATGCCTACAGACTTCTTGAAGCTCAGTCAGCTCTGGTGTGGTTTGGGGCTGTACATCTTTAGACACGCAGAAGTACCTCTCATAATTTCTAGGTGGTCTTTTTTGTTGTTGTTGTTAGGCTGGTGTAGAGTTTTAATGATATTTCCTGTGTATTACCCAGCTACATTAAATAATAATATATATAATAAATAAATGAGGCTACATTAAATATTTTTTACACAGAACTGGAATGTAAAAAAATTAACAAGTGAAGAGACAATGTCATTCTGCAATAACCTGTAGCTCTTTCAAGGGTTCTTTGAGTTGGGGTGACCCAGGCCTATACATTTCCAGAACCTTCCAGCCATTTTCTGTTGAGGTCAAGCAGGTTTTTTAGCACCAAGCACTCAGGCCTGGCAGCTGCCTTAGTTCTAGAGCTCTTCCTTGTCTTCCTTGAGCTGCAGGGAAGGCTTCGTTGCATCCAGGTCAAACACTTGAGTCTTCTAGTCACATAACTCAAGTTTATTGTGTTAGCTTAACATGGTGCTGAGCCTGAAACTGCAGTTTGGTCTGTCTTTATGTGAAAAGGTTGTTTTCCACACTAACTTTACAGCAGTGTTTCAGTTTGGAAATCTTACACACCAGTAGTTCTGAGAAATTGAGTGAATCAAGACAATAGTGTATTTTTCTTGTTCAATAATTGCTTTCAGTCATGTGTAATAAGATAGTTGCTGGTAAAGTGTGATTCAGTTCTGGTCCTTAATATCATCTTGAGTAATTTTAAGAGAAAAAGAACCTGTGAAAACACTGCTAATAAAGGTCTGAGAAAATGAGATATTGTGGACTTGTCAGGGGTTCCTAAAACTTGCAGTGTTGCTAAGTGATGTATTTGTTTTTATGAATATGTGTTGGTAGTGTAATAAATGTATATATTTAAATAAACTTATTTTCTAAATAGCTTTTGTGTGGTTGTGAAGAGGTAGTTTTTGTAGGTGTCATTCACAAAAAAGTAACCTGGATCATTTTGATTTTTTTCTTTTTCAAATGGAAGATGTCATTAAAGTGGCTATGTGTTGCTAACCTCATAATTTGTGATTTGCCTTGGAAAAAGGAAGTCCAAGATCACAATTAGTGATAAAAAAGTGCACAGACTTCCTGTGTGCAAACATGGAAGGGATTTTATATATGTTTTCTTTTTTCTTTTTTTTTTTTTTTTTTTTAAATGAAGTTATGAATTTCAGAAACTTTGCTATTACAGGTAGCATCGATTGTAGATGAATCTGCAGAATCAGAAGGGATAACTGATTCTCAAAAACGTAGGGAAATACTTTCAAGAAGGCCTTCATACCGGTAAGGACTTTTAATTTTGGTTTTACTCCTTTTTTTGAAGGCAGCTTATATATTATAGCAAATCTGTCTGATAAAAGCCAATGACTTAATTTTCTCATGGATGTGGAATTTCAAATATAAAAAAGTGTACTTTTTTTTTTTTTTTTTTTAGAAAAATTTTGAATGAACTTTCATCAGATGTACCTGCAATACCAAAGATTGAAGAAGAAGAAAAGTCAGAAGATGAAGGAGCACCTTCTGGAATTTCTCCAATGGACATGCCAACCAGCCTGTACCATACTAACACAAGGCAATACAGTATGTTTGCAAAGATACTATGTGATATTGTAGAACATATATAGGAACAACTTTGTTTCTGAGTTCCGTATTTAAGTAGACATGTTGGATTTTGGTGAAGAAAAATGAAAACTTCTGTATTTCCAAACAGTTTCAGTTTTTATATTTAATTTCTTCTAACATGGGCGTTACAGACTTTCAGCGTGTTTCTTGTAATGTTTGGTTGCTAGATTTCATCCTAGAACTTCTATACATGAAATATGTGGAGGTGAGGCTCAAGTGAAATGAAAAATGTTGGCAGTTTTATGTGAATGTTTAGTGTTATAAATCACTGCAGTTTCAAATTACTTTGATTTACAATGTATTAGTGCTATCCGTTATATGGAATGACAATTAGTGACAGGTTTTTTTTAATTGTAAGGTTGGAGCATGAAATGATTTCTTAACTTTGACTTTTCTTTCTTAAAAGAACTATGTCTTTTCCTCTCCTAGTTACCAAGTATGAACACTTTAACTACAGTATTAACCTAAACTGAGGTCACCCAACATCTGATAGATCCAAATGCAAGTTAAAAGTTAGATTCACGCTTCTACTCTATAGACCTGTGGGTTTTTTTAATACCTTCATTTATGTTAAAAAATATCATGTAACTTGTTCCCCATAGCTTCTTTGGGGATAATCATGTGTTATCTAAGGGGTAACTTTCTAATAACTTTTTTTCTGTTATATATTGGATAAAGTTTCACTCCTACAGTTGTTTGGGTTGTGGGGTTTTTTTTCATGCCTTTTCATGTGTCAACTGAAATGCAGGTATCTTTCCTTTGATAATGATGACAGGAAAATTGCAAAAGAAATGTTGTGAGTTTTCTTCCTGAAACAAGCGAACAGAGGAAGTCTACTAAAACAGTGCAATGACAATAAAAGAGGATAGAATGTCCCTCTAGTTGTATTCTAGTCACCCTCTAGAATTCTTCAGTTATTTTTAATGTACGCAACTAAAGTAATTGTCAACCCTGAGAAAGCAGAATTTGTCTATAATATTATTTACCCCTTCATTATAGATAGTAATTTTACTTGGACCTCTGAGCTTTTCTTACCCTTTCTGTAAGGTATAGACATAAATGTCTGCTTCATGATGTCCAGCATCTGAAGTGCTCTCTTCTGTGAACTTGTGGCCATACTAAAGTGATCAGTACAGAATCTGGCAGGTATTCTTGACCAAATTAAATTGTTTACTTCTATTTTTTAATTGGTTTGGCTGAGGTTTAGTTAAAATTGAAAATTAAAAAAAATTTGTTATTTCAAGGCTTAAAAAGAAGTGCTGTGGTGTCTGTACTATGTTCTAGTAAGCCTTCAAATCTTTAGGATTTCTAAACAATTAAGAGTTTAGGCTTCATCATAGGTTGCTCTAGAACACCAGAGTTGTATTTTTACTAGCAATGTCTTGCACGTGGTGATTATTAACTGAGGAAGTTTTAATTGGAACATAGCTATAAATCATAGTGACAGATTGTATAAAAGAATAATTCACCATTTTTGCTTTCTTGTTCAATCAGATACTTCTGAAAAATCAAGAAAGAGAGCATCACCAACAATGTGCTAGAATTAACAGTCCACAAGATTTTAATAAAAATCTGTATTTAAACTTGGCTTTCACATGAGCCAAGCATAGATTTCTGGGTTATGCTGCTTTTTCTTTAAGTCGTACTCATACCTAAAACATGTGCTATATATTTAAGGTAATTTAACTTGTTAAATAGGTTCTCAGCCCTAATGAGGCGTGCTTCAGCATGTAATGTCAGCCTTCATGGACTCTCCTGATTGTGGCTCAAAAAATTTTTTTCGAGCACTTTGTCTTCCTGGAAATGTTCTTTCTTACCCAATTTATTAGTTCATTAATTTGATTTTATTTTTTCTTAACTTCAACTCTGCAAGTTAAAATATCACACTACTTTTGCTTCAGTGCAGTCTCTGTGTTCTCCCCTAATTCTGGCTAGGAAAAATCGGTAGCAAGGGTGGTCATCTCCTTGTAGTAGAGGGGGTCTTAATTTGAAATTTACCGAAGAGAGCTTGACTGTTGACTTCTAGTCCTCTAGGTATGTAAAGCACAGAACTGCACCATTTCTGAGTAGCTAGCCTGTTGGCTGCCTGTGATCCTCAGGAACTACTGTTAGCTAAAACCAGGAACGCAGCATGGGAATGCTCCATCTCCTGTGTTGATTTCAGTCTGGATATGATGCAGGTCACTACATGTATCTGTGTTATCTTTATGTCTCCTCCTGTCAATAATTCTTTATTTCTACTTATCACTATTATATCCAAGTACTACTCTCTTCTTGGCCAGCACTGATTGCACGGGTTTACTGGTGCAGGCATCCAGCAGCTTATGCATTAAGCTTGTACAGTGTCCATGGCAATGAAGAACTGGTCTTGCAGTGTCACTGCAGCCACATATACTGTGCCCTAGTTTAAAACAGATATATGTTACTATGTTTGCTGTTTCCTTATTTTCTCTACTGTTCTCTCTATTCCTGCATAGCAAAGGCAGTTTAGTTGAAAAGGTAATTCTGACTGTGTGTTGGTGTCTGGATGTCTGGGATGACTGTCTTTTGGAAGAACTTAATAAGTTTTTCTGAAAAACAAATATATTCTTTTCTATTAGCAACATCGATGGCTGTTCTGTACTTACTTTTTACCAGCTTAAATGGTATGTTGCAATGGTTTCCAAATACCTTTTTCCTCTGAGCTTCTTGGCTTTGGCTTAAGGAAGCAGATAGACTGACAGGCAGGACCGTCTTTCCCAATTACCTCCGTCAACATACGTGTTATCTTTCTGTAAGGGCAATGCATAGTTTTGCATAAGGTGGTGTCTTGTACAGGAGCCTTCTAGGCTGATGTGCCTGCAAACCTATTCAGTTGGCTGTAGTTCTGTCATGTTGGTTATTGAATACTGGAAAAAAAACCCAAAACAACTGGTTTGCCTCACCTGTGGTGGTGGTCTAACCATGCAAGAGTTGTTCGTTCAGTTGGAGTGTGTGAATCAGCCACTCCCTCCAAGCCCTTTGCCTACTTGTGCATGTAATGATATTCTGTCTGAAACAATGCAGAGGAAATGAAAATGACTAGTTCTTCTGCCATCTGTTTGGGTTGCTTGCTGTCTTAGGACAGTTTTTTAACAATGGGAGAATTCAGAAATCTTTTGGGGAAAAAACTTCAGTTGCTTTTCCCAGTTTTGGAGAGGAAAGAATGATCGGGTTTTTCTGATTAGAGCTGTTAATCATACTCAGAGAATGGTATTAGTATTGTTTTCAGTCCTAGCTGGAAAAGAAGATGTCGCTTAGGGACATCCACCTGCATGATGTACAACTCCAGGAACTGTCCAGGAAAGTCCTACACTCTTTGTGGAAAGTCCAGTTTCTAGTAGAGCTTCAGCACAACAGAAGTCTGTGCAGCGGTTGGGATCAGGACAGTGAATGGAGTGGGAGCAGTGTCTTGTTCTGGTAGTATGTCAAGAACCAGTCCTGTAAGGGAGGCAGTTGCAGGAGTTAATTCACTCTTGTTTAGAAAGTACTGGATTGAGATCTGAATGAATAATTGCAGGACAGTTGTGACATGATTGTTTACCCAGGCTTACTGTGGAGCCAAGAGTCTTGTATGATATTTTACTGTGCTGATATTTTACTGCTGAGGAGCCCAAATGGACTTTTTTTGTGGGGTTTGGTATTATGATGGTGCAGATATACAATTTTTGATGCTAACTCTGTGAGTGGCAGAGTTCAGCTGTGTATGGCTCCTCTGGGAGGCAAAGGTGACAAACCCTGCTGGGAAGCTTGCATGCTGCTGGGAACCTGCTTTTGTCCTGGATCTCATGCAGAATAGAGGAGATTATTTATTTTTCTTGCTTCTTTCTCTTCCGCCCTGCCCCAAAATGGGGCATTTTGTGCTTTGGAGGCCAACTGAAGCATCATCTTGCTCTTTTTGTTCTTTCTTCCACACACCCCAACACCCTACCCCAGCCTGGCCTTCCTTAATGCCTTATGGAGCCTTTGTACTCAGCTGGTTCCTACATGACATGTTCCCCATTCCAAGGATAGGACTGGAGATCCATGCTGAACCCTGTTCCAGTATTGCAGGCAGGGCTCTGTGCTTCCTTCAGCATGAGACGAATTCATCATTTTCTCCCAAAATAAGCGAATTTGGCAATTTTGGTAGATAACTACTTCACTCTAAAAATAATTAGTTACTGTTGTCTAATTTACTAATAAACTGTTAATATCTCAGTGCTCTTTGAAGTGTTATTATCTGATGATGTACTTTGAAGGTAATGTACTGTTGTCAAGACAGAACATTTGAAATCAACTGTCTCCAAAACTCACATGGGTGTCTTAACAAATCATGTATGCAATAACCAGAGCTGAACCTTCAAGAATGTCATCAAATATTATGAATCTGGCAGTGAAATCAGAGGAGTTTGCAGTCCTGAATCTGTACTTAAATATGACTTGTTCCATCTCAGACCACTTTAAATGCAGTGTTTGTAGTTTTAATTTTGTTTGGGGGAGAAAGAAATTTGTTACTTCTTGGGAATTAGGTTCTCATCTAAAAGTTCCAGGAGTATTTTAATTAACATAAGAGACATGGATTTGATGGGTGAAAAACTTGAATAAGGAATTGGCTGAATGGTCACACTCAAAAGACTTAATGACAAATGATGTCACTCGGGGGTTTGTATTCAGACCAGTATTATTTAACATCGTGACACAAAGATGAGTGGTGTCATTGATATTCTAGAGAGAAGGGATGCTATCCAGAGGGACCTTGACAGGCCAGAGTGGTGGGCCCCTGCAAACGTTGTGAAGTTCAACAAGGCCAAGTGCAAGGGCCTGCACAAGAGTCAGGGCAATCCCAAACAGGTTGGGCAATGATTGGATTGAGAGTGGAGAAGAACTTGGGAGTACAGGTGGATGAAAAACTGAATGTGAGCTGACAATGTGTGCACACAGCCCAGAATGCCAGTTGCATCCTGGTTTGTATCAAAAGAAGCGTCAGCCGTCGAGGGAGATGATTCTGCCCCTCTGTTTGGCTCTTGTGAGACCTCCCAGGGAGTACAGTGTGCAGCAATGTGGCCCCCAGGATAAGCAGACATATGGACCTGCTTGAGCGGGTACAACTGTGCAACTTGGGCTAGACTTTCTCTCACACGAAGGAAAGAACTGTGAGTGTCAGAGGACTTGCTCTTCCTTTGTCGTCTTTTCTTTTTTTCTTCTTTTTTTTTCTTTTTTATTTTTTAATAACTTTTTTACAGTAGTGTTTAAAACAACGACTCTGTATTGCTAGGAGCTCTTGTATTAAAATTATTTTGCTCTTGTTTTAAAATTATTTTAGGAGAGTTAACATTTCTGGAAGCACAGAGATAAAACATGTGGAACACTGCTTTATATCTGTTACACACGTCATGTACTGCACAATAGGCTTTATATTTCTGGAAATCAGTATTAACATTATGAAAGTTTTATTGTACAATTGACGTTTAAGCAAGGAGAGGACCAGGAGTCCTATCAGACTTTATTTTAAGAAGGGAGATGGGCATTTTAATGTGTGTTATATTTCTTTCTATTGCCTAACTTTACTTTTCCTTTTTATGTTTAGTTACTATAACTCAGCGTGGTACAGTCCAGATTTCTAATCCAACTTCTGATGGTGCCCATGGACTACAGACATTAGCAATGACAAATTCAGGAGCTCCTCAACCAGGTGCTACCATTGTGCAATATGCAGGACAATCACCTGATGGCGCACAACAGTTTTTTGTTCCTGGAAGCCAAGTTGTTGTTCAAGGTATGTTTTATTAGTCTACTGCATTTTAGGTTTTCACAAAGAATTTTTCTTAAAAGGCTTTTTATTTTGTGTTGACATTATTGCATTATTCAAATATTTATGCATAACAAGATGAAAGACAGCCTTGGAGATGCTGTCTCTCTGCTCAGTAAAGCAGCTGCTACTTCAGCTTAAAAGAAGTTATGAGAAGGAAATAACAGTATAAAATCACTTTCTGTTTTGAATTCCGTTGTCCAGACTTTGAGACAGATGTTTAATTGCATTAAAGGTGATGTTACAGTTTGAAATGAGGTGCTGAGAATGCATCTCATTTAATAGATGAAACTAATTTGTTTTTTTTCAGCAGTTAATCAATTGTAATAAAACAAGTTCTGAAGTTCTTTGGATATCTTTAGGGCAGAACTTTCTTGCAACTTATGACTCACAGTTATTAGAAAGGAGATCCCTTACTGAAACTAATTTGGTCACAGAATACTGTGTAGATCCTATAAAATGTACACATGTGAATTGAACTGTGAATAGTGGATTCTTGAATCTGACTGTAGTGTATGCAGAACTTTTTTTTTTTTTTTTTTTTCTCTGCCCCCCACCCACCCCCTGCCCTGTTCCCAGCTTTTGGGAAATGCCAGAGGTATCTTGGATTCTTGATACCAAGGAAAGTAGGGTTGAGATTTGGGTTACACTGAGGAAAACCTTTGAAAATGGGGAAGAGATGTCTGTATGGAGACACTAAATCAATGGCTACCATGGAGGATAGAGGGAGTTTATTTTCCCTATATTTTTTTTTTAGTCAGTATACAGAAGTACAGAAGAAGGGAGGGAAGGGCTGTATGAATGCTTTAAACCGAAACAGCTATCTGAAATAAACCATGAGTAAAGCTAGGAGGACTTTAAATGTGTATTCATGGAGTGGATGAAAGCCATTGACTAAATGTAGACACAGATATCTGAGTTAGTTGGTGAGGTCCAGGCTGAGGTGCTTTTTTGCCCTAATATGGATGTTTGAACTAAGTTCTGTCTTTAAATGGCTGTTTCTCTCCCTTTGCTGTAAAGAAAGCCCAGGATGTAAATAAAGCTAGTAGCTTGTAGATACCTGAACTTGTTGAGACAATGCTAAATAATGATGCCAAACTTGATTTCTCCCATTGCCTCTGGTTAATTCTTTGCTGAAATACATTGTATTCCCAAGACCTTTCAGAAGCATTTCAAGGAAGCTCTAAAATTACAATGTGAAAACCCCATAGCTAAAATGTTAGTTTTCATCACACAGAAAGGACTGTTATAACTTCCCTCAATATTATTATGAATACATTCTTAGCACAAAGCCTTAAGACCCAAATTTGGCTGTCCCCCAAGCAAATTTCCCACTCTGGTAGCGCATATTTTCTGAGTATGTCCAATATGTTTTCTATACATGTGCGTACACATCTCTTAAATTAGAGGAACTTTCTGTCTCTCCAGGTTGTCTGTAGTATTTTCTGTGTATTCCTTTGATTCTTCAGAGCTTTGGGGGCAGAGTGATTAGCTCTTCAGTTGTTTTTAAAACCTCCCCAGTCTGTGAAGAAGCACAGGATTTAGGATTGTAGCTGGCAGAATTTCAGTCCTTGGGAATTCCATTTGAATGGCCTTCCTTTGCAGATGCAATGTCACAGCGTTATTCTCTGATAGGGCTGTCCTCTAACCTCTGAATTTAGTCTCAGTGATGGGCTTGCATAGCCCATTAAGTGTCTTGCCTGTGATGAAAACTTTCAAAACTGATTCATAGACAGTTACTGAATTCTGCTATACCTGCTTCTGGAAGCTTCTAGATACTTTTAGCTGTATTGGTTTGTTTTCTGTCCATGCTTAGAGAAGCTGACTTCCTGGAATTCTCTGTTCCTTTGGCCCAAATAAAGCCTGGTGCTTTAGTGATGCTCATAGCTGTTGACACAGAAGAAAAATGCTACATAATATGTACAGGGAAAAAATACAAAGGGAATAGTAAGCGTGCATAAACTCGGAGATTATGAGAAGATAAAAGGTTTCGATTTATTCTACATGCTATCAATATGGGAAAATCTTAAACAAAATCTTTTATAAAAAGAGTATGAAAGCATCAGACAATGTTTATGGGAATACAAATCTCTTTAAGATAATACTTGCATATTGTCAACAAACCTGACTTGTTTAAGATGGAGTGAGACAATGGAATTAGTTGGATATACAGATCTTTAATATGTCCTTACTACAGGTCATCTTGCCTATGCTAGTAAGTCTGTGGGAATATAGTTTATGAACATTTGTCATTTACATAGGCTTTGTATTTGACTGTTTACCTAATATTGTGATAGCATAGATTATAATAGGAAAGCAACATTCCAATTAGTAACCTTTCCACTTATGTATATTTTTATAACTATTTTGGGTAGACAGCATGTAAATTTCATTTGTAATAATTGTAGAAGTACAAGAAAGAAAGAAAATATGAAAAATGTCAGTCCTAGGGTAGAAAAGATGTTTCAGAGTCTTTCAGATACCATATGTATTTATATTTTTTCTAAGATATTTCTTGATGAATTTCACGTAATAATGGATGGCATCACATGAACCCTGTGCTTGATATTTGCTGATAACCTGTGATAGGGAAAAAGCATTAGTATAAAAATGTCAAAGGTGTTGATCCTACTGAGTGATATTTCATTTGCTACAAGTTTACATTCACAGGCAAAATAAGAGGCAGTTCTGATGCCCTGACAGTTTCCTAATACCAGTTAAGGGGGGTTTTTGTTAGCTGAAGCAAAAGAAAATGTTGAATTATTAATGGTAATGAGTATAGAAATATTGTGTCAAAAGTCATTCTGTTGGGATCTATGTGTGTTTTCATAGTATGTCAGTAATATGAAGAGTGATATTTGAGAAATGTGGCTTGCATTTCTTGTGTGTTTCAGTTCTGATTCTCTGCTCATATGATCCTGAAGTGGTCCTGTAATCACAGGGCACTCCTTTTTTGCACTGATGCTTCCATTGTTGTTATCCTTGGCATAGTTTCACAGCTGACAAATTACCAGTCTGAATTTGTTTATTACAGACAAGAGCCTTAGAAGTTTGCTATGACCTACATACAAACCAGTATTTGGACTGTTGGTCTGAATTTCATGCAAATTGATGTAAATAAGAAGTAACTGTGTTAGAACTGAGGTGTTTGGGGCTGGTTGGTTGGTTTGTTACTTTTTAAAATTAAGTCAACCACAACCAGATCTCTTGGAATTATTTTGAAAAAGGAGGGGTATGGGGGAGAGGTGGCCCTTACCCCAGCTTACTGTTCTGCCTGTTACAGCACCTGAAATCACTAGCTTTGGGTTGACTGCTCTGTTGCAGTTTTCTTTGATCATTTCTGCAGCTTTTAACTGAAATTAAATGAGTGGGTTGTGGGTTCCCCCCTGCAAAGGAAGGCGCTTTAGCCTTTCATTTACCTGTTTGTTGTATAGCTTAATAAGCTTTCCTGTCCTGCATGTCTGTCTGGCAGAGTTCTCTGCTCTTTAGTGGAACTGTTCCAATCAAAACTTTGCATGTCTTTCCAAAATTTCCCTATTTTCTATCCAATCATGACTTTATAATTTGGATTCATTCATGAATTATAGAGCCACGTTTTAATTTCTGTCAGTGCAGTGAATTTTCAGGTCTTGCTTTACAGCCAGCTTTGGTGAGTGCTTTCTGCAGCTTTATGAATAATTCACGGAAAAAGAACAAAGCTAGACTTATAGAAATGTGGAAGAGGGAGGGAAAAAGAAAAGGTTTACTGGAAAAGGAGTTCTTTGGGCTGCAGTTTCAGTGAGCTGTTCCAGTGACAGAGCATATTAATGACAGTGGTAAGCAAGTGAGGTCACTGTGATGTCAGTGCTCCTGCTTGTAATCCTGCACATGCTTGCTAGTTTGGAACAGTTCATGCTGAGCTCTCTAGAGGAACAGGAGAATCGTGTATGCACAAGCTGATCATGGCTGTAACAGGAGATGAAACAGGTAAAAATTTTGTTGGTCCCTTACATGATATTTTTGGATGTCTAAGCAGTGCTTGGTTGGTATTTGTGATGTTTTGTTTTGAACCTGTTGCTGTAACTCTTTCATCTTTCAAAACTGGTGCAAATAGCTTCTGGCTATATCTAATCAGTGTAGGATTTCAGGGCAATTTTAACAGTTTCATTTAGGGGGAAAAAGATCACTGTTAGTGCATGAGTTCTTGCACAGAATGATTCAGATAACTAGTCTTTAGTATATGATGCAGGATTTTGCTGAAAATCCACCACTCTTCCTTTAAATTCTTCTTTATTGTGGAGAAAGATGTTACTATAATTGGATTTTTTTATTTTTTTAAAATGATAGGGTTTTAGTTCAGCAATAAACACTTCAGGTTTGATAGCTAAAATAGGCTTAAACAGAGGTGTAAGAGCAAAGGTGTGCATTGTTTCAGTAGTGTAAATAAACCTTGTGCTTTCATTGTTAAAGGAAATACTGAACGCAAGCAAATTTGAGAGGGCAATAATTTTTAAGTATTGTTAACGCCTGCTTGTTTTCTCCTTCGCTGTTAAAATGGTCTGTTCCTCAGCTAATTGAGTTCAAAAAGCTGACGTCATTAGGTTTCCTGGAATCGTGTTGCAGTAGGGAACTGGAAAAGTTAAACTCCAAACAAGATACACATTGACGTCAGCTCCAAGTCATGCTGCGATTTAGTCAGTTCCTTTCTGCTTCGTCAATTGCCTCCGGCAGATCTGTAATGTTAACCAGTTCACAGCCGGTACCTACGTGCTCATTGCTGGTACATGTTGTTTCATTAATCCAAAGATAAGTATCTTCTCCAAGTCGACGTTTTGGTTTTTTTAAGCTCAAAGGGATAATGATTCATGCCTTGTTTAGCCAGTTTAGTGGTGAAGTTACAAACCCTTTGATAATCTAGTCCCATCCTTATGACTCACAGAAGGGAAGAATAGATGGACTAATTCATAGCATGCATCAGGCTTTTTTTCTCCTGGGTAGTCACTGAAAGAGCTCAAGTGCAGGGATGCTCTCTAGTGTTCAGCAAGTTACTTTTTCCAAGACCCTGATACAAAGTGGTTGATATGTTTATTTTTTTTACTTATTTTTATTTAATTTCTCACAGACCTTAATTGACAAGGTTAGTTGTACTCTTCCAGACGTGGTTTGTTTTTTGTTTGTTTGTCTTCCTGTTAATAATTGTATTTTTGTAAGTCTCAATTTACAGGTTTTCAGTGACTTTTTACTCCCTTGTAATTTTGAGGTGGGGGGAGGGAATGGCCTGGGGCAGTGTGTTAGGGAAATACACCATCTTTGGGTTTGTTTCTTTAACTGTCTCAGTCCTACATCTGGTAGGTTAGAAATGACTTTAAACGTCCATGGAGTTTCATTAGAAACAGCCACAGAGGTTTGACAGTCTGGATCAAGGCGTGTGGGATTTCTGTCTCAGATGCTGAAATGGAAGGTACCCTCCTGTGTAACATGTACTAGACATGTAACATTACTAGATTTAAACTGATTTTCTTTCCTGGGGTATTTGTTTCATCTTTTCTGGGGGAAAACAGTATTCTATTGTAACTTTTTGAGATATTATATAAAAAAAATTGCAGACTTTGAAATAATCTATTTGCAATAATGTGTTGTATAGCACATACTAATGCACAGCTAAAAGATACTTTGTCAATGCTACACTTTTTTTCTTCTTTAACTGTGGTGTCTGAATTTACAAGGTCTGTACTGCCAAAATGGTTACTTACCTCTGTAAAACCTACCACGCTGGTAAGTTTAGAAGTGAGCCAACTGTTAGGCAGGGACAGACACTATTGAAACCTGCTCAAACTATTCATTTAAGGTGTTGTTACTTACCTGTTGTTTGCTGATCCCAGCTGAGATAGGGACTCAACTTTTGTTAAGCCCTGTTGCAGGTACATTATCACACTGAGTCCTCTTAGCAGCAGCAGCAGTAAATCCTGTTAGCTAACAGCTGAGTGTAAGTCAAACAAAGGCAACAAAGTAGTTGGTCTTGCCAGGCTGAGGTGACCTGGGTTATGGGTCTTTCCCCATGACTGACTTGATCTACAAAATGGTTCACCTGGATTTCTAATGCATTGTAGCTAATGCTGAGATAACATCTCTCTCTTTTTTTTTTTTTTAACCTTTTTTTTTTCCCCAATAGGAAAAGGTAGTCCTTACCATAAATCTATAAAATGTATGTAATGTGGCCAGCATAAAGGTGAGGTTGAAGACTTTCTAAAATTCCATTTTTATAAACAGTGAGCAGAGGTATCTGTATGTCCCACTGACATAGCTGGGACTGCTAAGAGATGTAGAGAACTTAAAGAAGGGGTTAAGTAATTCTCTTGCAGATGTCCAAGAAGACCAAGCCCTGTATTCATAGTGGCTGCCTGTTAGTGCTCACAGGGCTGTCCTGGACTGAATTCTGTCTCCCTACCCCCAGCCCCAGGGGATTATCTGTAACCCAGGTCAGTTCACTGGTCCAGTTCATTTTGTAATACCACAAACACTTCCATGCAGGACTGAGTTGGGGGAGGATGTACAAAGTGTTTAAGCTAATAATGATTTCAGGACCTGGCGGTGGAATTGTAGTCTAAACACAGCTTGATCTTGTCTTTTGTATTTAATTAATAAAGCACTGCATTAACTTAATAATGATAATTTTTGTATTATAGTTTAGATTTGGGGGATTTTTCCCCTGTATTGACTGATGTCTCCTTACTGCTTTACCCATTGGGCTCCTCAAAGTGTGTTTATCTACATTTTATTTTTCCAAGTTGTCCTGGTTTTGGCTGGGACAGAGTTAATTTTCTTCCTAACAGCTGGTATACTGCTGTGTTTTGGATTTAGAATGAAAATAATGTTGATAACACACTGATGTTTTAGTTATTGCTGAGCAGTGCTTATACCAAGTCAAGGATTTATCAGCTCCTCATACTGCCCGGCCAGCGAGGAGGCTGGGGGTGCTCGAGAAGCTGGGAGGGGACACAGCCAGGAAGGCTGATCCAAACTGAGCTAAGGGATATTCCGTACCATATGATGTCATGCTCAACATATAAACTAGGGAGAAAGCTGGCTGGGGGCTGCTGCTCCAGAACTGGCTGGGCATCTGTCAGTTGGTGGTGAGCAATTGTTTTTCATTTGCATCTCTTGTTTTTCTGGGAGTTTATTTCTCTTTTTTTGTTGTTGTTCTTCTTTTCCTTTCCATTACAGTTTATGGTTGTTATTTTTATTTTATTTTCAATTATTAAACTGTTCTTATTTCAATCCATGAGTTTTCTTACTCTAACCTTTCTGATTCTGTCCTCTGTCCCACCCCTGGGGTGAGGTGGGGAGTGACTGAGTGGCTGTGTGGTGCTTAGTTGCTGGCTGATGTTAAACCATTACACAAGTTTTTCCATTATTTGAATATTGTTTTAAAGACTTCAACTATAACATAACAGCCTCTGAAATTTCATCTTTTATGTTCAGTTGCTTTAACAAGAAAATTTGAAGTTTTGTTCTGTGATAATATAAAATGCTTGCGGAAAGGAGTAGGAAAATACTTCTTATAATTTGAAGAGGGATGCTTTTTTCTATGTCAGACAAGGTACAAGTACTTAGGACTTTCACAGTGTTTTAAAGTTGGGGTGCATCACGGGAATAAAGTTCCTTAGAAATAAAGAAACAAGGTGAGACTATCAGAAGGGTATTGGTTCCAAATAACGTTAGATTTCAGATCTGCTTGTAGCTTGGGTAGAGATCAAAGCTGGTAGGCTCAGGAGCTGGATCTGAACTTTTGCACTCCAATTTACTGTGTAGCTACATCCCTTCCTGTACAACCACCACGACCTCCTCTAGCCTGATAATGCTGTAGCATCCTTTTTGTGGTCCTTTTGCTCAAAGAACATATTCCTGTTCACCCTGAGCACTTGTCTGTTCCTTTTCATTTTGGTAACAGCAGCTCTCACAGGGTTCCAAGGGTTGCCAAACTGCTGCTGTGAAGGGAGGAAGGGCTGTGTAAGTAAGTAAGGCTGGTGCTGTTGCTATCACAGCAAAGGAGGAGAAAGTTAACTTCTGAACCAAACTGACTACTAAAACCTCTGTTAGAGGATGGGGTACCATATAAACCTCAGTGGCTGCAGCAGCAGGACCTCTTTTCATGGGATTGTGCAAACAGGAAGTAAGTGGATGCTCTGACAGTGTTTCTCAAACAGCTTTCCCTGTGTGGTCTGACAAGAGCCATGTGGAAGCTGTCACAGGCTTCAGACTGGCTGGCTAGTGGGGCCACATACTAGAGCAATTTAGATAACTTACTTTGCAGCACGGAAATAAATGCTAGTAAGATAACAAATACAGTTGTGACATTACAGGCCTGTGAAATATTTTATGTAGCAGGGATGCTGGATGACTCATCAACAGAAATCTTTTATTTCCAGAGAGACTTTTGCATTGTTCTTTTTTACCATCAAGTTTTAAATATGGTTATTTTATGCAGCTGCCACTGGAGACATGCCAGCTTACCAGATTCGGACTCCCACTACTACCTTACCTCAGGGAGTGGTAATGGCAGCCTCGCCAGGGACTTTGCATAGCCCTCAGCAACTGGCAGAAGAGGCAACACGCAAGAGAGAGCTGAGACTTATGAAAAATAGGTAAGACTGTGCAACAATTAATAGTCAGTGTTGCAAAAAAACCCCAAAACCAACAACCACAAGCCCAAAACATTCTAATGAAGTTTTCTTCTTAAGGTCATGAGCACTGCCTGTGATTGACGAAGGGAAGGCAAGGAATTCTTTGTCAGTCGTCCCACATCCTTATAGCATTGAATATTGGCTGTTAACTCTGCAAAGTTAATTGACCCTACCAGCATGGATGATTAGTTCAAAAATGTTATGGTAATTCAGAAATCAGTATTAGTGTTGTCCCTTTCTGATAGTTTTTGTGATGATATAGAGGTATACTTATTGTTGAAATTTCTCCCTGCCACTCCTACTGACAGTAAAATGACCGGTATGGGTTTGTTCATTCTAAAACAGCCCAGCAAAAAAAATTGTTTAGGAAAATATCTGAGAATCTCATTAGCAGCTGTCCATTAATGATGCTGTGAAGAGGACTTATTCAAGGATGGAATGATAATTATAGACTTTCCTAAATAGTTGACTACTGGGATAAGTTATTGTGCAGTGCCTCTGTCATTTTGTGAGGCATATTGTCTGAGGTGGCTATATATATTATTTTTTTTTTAATTAGTTTACATGGACTTGACTGTATGCTGTAAATGCCAGTCTTTCTCTGTGCATTCTTCTTGTTGTTCTTAGGGAACTCTTTCTTTTTTTTTTTTGAATGTGTAGCCACTACTATCAATGGCAGTTAGTTTAATGGAAGAAATAGTCTGTTATGCAGATCTTAAATACACTGAATAGCTACTTGCCTTGTGATTGAATTAATGGTATTGCTTTGCTCTCATGCCTGTCCTTTATTTTAAATTACTCATGAGGATCAATGCGTTGTTGTGCCTCCTTTTATTTCTCCTCTCTTCAGTTTTAAAACTAGCATCTATGCTATCTCTCACTTAACTTGCTGGGAAGTTACGCACTCACAATTTGTTGTGTTCCGAGATGTTAAAGGAGTGGACTCCCACTTCTAAAACATCTTCTGGAACTGAATGCATGTTCAGTGACCTGCTTCTGAAAATACTACCTAAAGTGTTTAGCTTCAATATAACAGACTTCTGAGCAGAGCTATGAGAATGGCTTCAGGCTGCCATTTGCCAGCAGCAAAAAAACCACCCAGACATGTGACTGAAATGTGCCCAGGTGGAGAGTTCTAAAATGCTAATGAATTGTATTTGTTTGGACTGAAATTTTACTGTAGATTGTTACATAAGGTAATAAAATTACAGCAAGTTGTAAGATTGGCATCTAGCTTTTTATCTGAAGAGAGTAGTGTTATGCTTGTATTTTCTGAAAGGAAATCCTTTGGCTTTGGTTTTAAGATTTTGATTGCAGATGATGATACTCCTGATAAACATACAAAATGGAATGTGACTGGAAGAAGAAATGCTGCTTTCAGTCTTAATGTGTAGTGCAGTTCAAGTCAATCTGTTATCATTTACCTGCTGCTTTTCTCAGTTCCTCTGTGTGTTATTAATTCCATCTTTGTATTTGTTGATGCTGAATTTGTTTCGAGTTCTAACTGTTTTGAATTGTATGTTAATGATGTTATTGTTTATGGCTGTTACTTGTTGGTTGTTCTGTTTGTGCAATCCAGCAGTTGTTGGTTGGTGGTGTCGTTATTGTGGAACTGTGGGGATTGCAGGTAATTTCATTTATCCAGTCTTTGCCATATTGTGGCTGTTCCTGTAGTCATTTGCCTTGTATTGGTTCCAGGGAAGCTGCCAGAGAATGTCGCAGAAAGAAGAAAGAATATGTCAAATGTCTTGAAAATCGTGTGGCTGTGCTTGAAAACCAAAACAAGACTCTCATTGAGGAACTCAAGGCCCTCAAAGATCTTTATTGTCATAAAGCAGAGTAACTGTCTTTCATTTGGACCTCGTTTATTATGAACTTTAATCAAGGCATGAGAGGAAGCAATTCTACAGATTGCCATATGAACTTGAGAACGAGACACTTGAGGCCCTTGTGGAACCCAGTTTTGCTTAGTGTTTTCAGACTGATTTGGGAGCTATTCCCAAACTTGGAATTCTGTCATAGTCTCCATACTCTGCTGAGCTTTTTAATGGCATGCAAATGGCTTTTTTGTTTGCACTTTTTACTTCTGCTTTTTGCAGGGAAGCTGCTAAAGAATGTCGACGTCGGAAGAAAGAATACATAAAATGTCTGGAGAGTCGTGTTGCAGTGCTAGAAGTTCAGAACAAGAAACTTATAGAGGAGCTTGAAACCCTAAAAAAATTGCCTCTTCCGAAACAGATTAGTAAAAATATTTATTATACTGTGAACTGACTAAAATGTCCAGTTGCTTTATAAGGCAATACATAGCCAACATGAATTATGGCTTTCTCTTTGTGTCATTTATATTATATTCCAACTCCTAACATTCCTGAAATGCATTTCTGCTTTTTTGTCAATGCATAGCTCTAATTTCAGGTCTCTCATGCTCCTCCCTTCCATCTCCCAAGGAGCCAAATGTTAAAAAAGTGTAACAAAGTAAAAAAGCACGTAATTTCTAAGAGCTGTTTCTTTGCCATATATTTACATACTACTTTTTACATGTAATTGAGTGCCCTGCACATATGAAATATTTTACAATTGTTTTAGATGAATCATAAAGATAATGAATCCAGTAATACAAGAAAATCAAACAACCCAAGGTATCTCAGGAAAGAGTTTATAAAAGAATGTTATGATTACATGTATGTACTAGCATACTAGTCTAGAGATGATTTTATGGCATATTTTTATATTAGTTGCTTTGTGGAAAAGGAGTATTGTATTGCTGTCACTGAGTGCCATGGTTAAAGATAGTTTTTAATAGAACTATGTTGTTTAACCTGTGTAGTGTCTGATTTCCTTTAAATACCTGGTGATTTGAGATGCTTTAAAACCCATGGGTATCTGGAAGAGGACAAAGGAAAAAAGCATACCTAAACTCGTGACGTGACGCAAAGTATATTGCAAATACTTGAAAGAAGCTGCCTGTTATGTGGCTGCTATTTACTGAAATTTTCTGTAGGATATTTGTTTTGTTAGAAGCCTGTATTTCAAAATTCAATTTTGCATCCTGAATATTTTGTGTTCTAGATTCTGAACGCTTGCCTATAATGAAGGCTGATGGTGTAGTTCTTCTCACACTGTGCAAAGTACTGAGAGGAAGTAAAGGTGACTTAGAGAAGGAAGCTTTCCAATAAACAGTAACTATCTGCTGATTCACAGGGATGCAGAATAGCTTATAGGTGAGAGCTGAAGATTTTTTAAAATAAACCCGTGCTTAAGCCATATTACAGTTCTGGTAAATGCAGTATGTGCCAACTTTCCATTGTGCTTTGAAAGAAAATAAGGCTTATGCAAAATTGATCTGGGTATTTCTTTAATTCAGGAGTGATCTAATTGTTTGTTGGCCAGTACAGTCTTTGAGCAGAGTATTAGGGAGCTTTGCTGGAACTAGCCTTACTGATGTGGTAGGAAGAAAGGCATAGTTCCTGCCTAACTGGCTTAATAGGGGGAGTGTGTGTGTGTGGAGTGGGGGAGGGATGGAATCATACCATTACTAAAGCCACTGAAACTTCTTCACTTAATTTAAACTGAACTCACATTTAACCCAGTCTTCACTCTGACGTTGATGGGGTGGGGGTGTCCTTTTTTTATGTGTGTGGGGGTTTTTTGTGGTGCTTTTGTTTGTTTTTGTTGTTTGTTTTTTTTTTTAGGTTTCCCAAATTACTTGAAATACACAGGATAACTTTCTCAAATCTTTTGAAAATCCTGCTAGGTACCCAGTTGAGACCATTTGTAAGAAGAGGTATTCTCTCTCACTTCCCATAGACATATCAGTTGATTTAAAAAGGAAATGGGCTGCCTTTTGGCCCACAATCTTTGCTGCAGGTCTGGAACAAAAGTAAACTTTGAAATACCTGTTTCACTGTGAGAAAATGTATCTTTAAGTGCTAAAGTCAGCAGAACTCAAAGATTCTGTTAAAAGTTGGGCAGGATGATTACAGACTGCAACAGAAGTGTCCGGCAGATTGTTGTGGCTCTGTCACTAGAATCCTTTTTCTGTTACAGGTAGTTATTGCTCCTAACTCTCAAAGGGATGTGGAAACTTAAGCAGAAAGAAACTTGGGCACGTGGTGGATGTCTCTCCAGTAAAATCTTACCTTTATCTTCCCAACAGTATCTGGTACTAACTGTAGTTAGAAATTTGAGCTGTGGTACAGACAAGGATTCCTCCTATATGTAGTCTACAGTAATTTCTTTCCTAATACTTCAAAAACATTTGGTTATTATTTAATTTTATATAAATAATGACTTGGGGGGGTGGTTTGTTAATAATGGGAGCTAAACCCAAATGCTCTTGGCATGTGCTGTTTAGACCAAGACTAGGAAAAAAGAAAAGTTTATGATGTATTATTTCATTCTCAGTAATTTAATTTGGTATAGCATTAATTTTGACAGAATTAGCAATTTCTCTATTTTAAAGTGACAATGAGTGATTTTGTTGGTGAATAAGAACATTTAAGATGTACGGTTGGTACATTAGAACCAAGATGCGTCTTATGGTGCAGGAAATAACATTTGAAAATGAGCAAAGACAGGTCTGCACAAAGGCCAAGAATTTGCTGTCAAATTGGTACTGCAAGAATTACTATTGAAAACGTTAATTTCAGCTCTGAATTGGTTTGAGATGTACTTTGAAAACTTTGTGAGAAAATCCCCTGAGATTAAATGAAGATTTAAAGGAAAAGTCAGTGTACCACTGGGATTTGCCAGAGAAGTAATACCAAAATCTTACATGAGATATGCACCAAAATACTTATGTGAGATGGGACTGCTGGAAGCTGGGTCTTTGATATATCTCTGATAGACTGTTCAAGCAGTGCATCAGATAATTAAAAGTGATAGATTAAGATATATGCTAGGGTATACAAATCAGTTTAGATTATAAAGGAAAGTAAATCATATTAAGTCTTCTTTCAGTTTATTTTTTCTCTTTAAAGTGTCATTTTATCCTATATCAGTATCATGTTTCTCAATGTGTGTCAGCACTGGAATCCAGAGTAGATGCACATGTGCTATGAATGAGAAGAGAATTTTTCTTTCGCCTTGCTGTCCATCTAGCTTGCATTTGTGCATGTAAGACCTGCACTTGCTAGTGCTCTCTCCAAGGGCAGAAGTGAAAATGGCTGGAACTATTCATCATTACTTATTACTCGTCATGGAAGAAAACTAAATTTGATTGGGATCTGAATCCATTAACTGCCGAAGTTCCTGGGAGGTGACACTGGCACATTTTAGGAGCTGTGCTGCCTGGGTGAAACTGCCTGTGCTTGTATAATGGCACCCATATTCTGGATACCAGACCAAGAAAAGGTCAGTTTATAATGATTGTGTTGAACTTCTTAGGTTTTTATGGTTATAATCATAACTTGATTAATCGATAAATCAGTTACTGATCTTTTTTCTGAGGATACACTTTGATGGGAAAAAGGAAACTCCTTTCTCTATTTTGTTTGTCTCTTCACTTTGTGACTATTTCTGGTTCACCCACAGGCCAAACAGTCTGTTTGCAGAGAATTACCAAGTGGGTCAGATACTGAGCTCAGAGTATTTCCTTCATTGACGATGGCTGGAAAACCTGTCCCTTTGAGCTTCTTCGCCTCTCATTCTTCGTGTAAATGATAGATACATCCTTTTTCCTAGAAGTATTATCACCTAAAACTGTACAGTGCAAGTGTGCAAATTAACTTAATTTTTGTGAAATGTCTGTTATGTGGCTGTCAATCACATACCTAAGGAAACACAGTATTGGTGGCTGTTGTGCTTCATGTGAGTACTGGGGCTTGCCCTCTGTCCCCATCTTACTACTACAGTTCTCAAGTTGAACCAGGCTTTGGGTTCAGTTCTCTTTCCAGAGAACTTGACCGCAAGAGCAAAAAACACCTTCTGTCTCATAGCATGTGTGTGGTGTTAGTGTTGATGCCTTTTCCCACGATTTGGCGGTTTCTACTCTCAGAGGTTGCCAAGAATGTACAAACAGCAACGGAAGAGGTGTTTAGTCTTAATTATCTTACTCAATGGCTGTGTCACAGTCTCATTTGACAAGGCTGGGAAGCACCTACTTCTCTAAAAAAAAAAAAGCTCTGAGCTTTGGATAACCAATATAATTTCCCCAGGAATTTGATTCCAGTTCAGATTTGTGGAGCAGGGCACTCGATGCGGTGCAGGAGAGAGGCCTTTTGAACACAGTATTATTCATAGTACAGAAATATTAGATTAATCTGATCTTGTTTGTAATAAGAGAATTTGAGCACTGTCCAAGCTTTGATTTATCAGAGCCAGGATTATTTTTTTTTTTTAAATATGAGAAAAAAGGCTGCAACTGTGGCTTGCTTTCTGTAAGAAAACTGTGTCTATGGTATGAAACTGTTCTCCCTTCTTGAAACCACACAACTGTTCACACATTTTTTTGAGACAGATAGAGGATCAACCTCTACACAAGACTGCGTGGATTGTGGTTTTTTTGTTTGTTTGTTTTTTCATATAAAATTTAATGTAGTTCAGGGGAAATGGTCTCTTGAAAAATGTCTTCAACCTCCTAGAGTTGTGGGCGATGAGGAATGTAATATCCAGCTTCCTCTTAAGGTACAGCTTTGAGTCAAGCAGTTTCCTTCCCCAACTAAATGGAGTAGGGAGCAGAGTTATAAAGAAAAATCTCTAGGCTCTCCAGGCAGAGCTGTCTCTTGACTGTCTAAAACAGCTTCAGCTGTTGTGATCTGGGAAAAAAAGGATTGGAATAAGTGTATTGTGTGAGTAGGTGTGAGTTAGATTTCTTTGGGGTTTTTTTTCAATTGTTAGTTCCCATGGATTTTTCTTCCTGCAAGAGTAATTGTAGAGGGGTTTTTTTGCACTAATACAGTCCTTAGGAGTGTAAGCTTTATTGTCTCCCACTTGTTTCTCCAGGGTTTTCCTTCCATTCTCTTAAAACATAATTGCTGATCTGTACTTTTATCCTGCAGACATCAGTGTAATAGCTAAACCCAGTGTGATCTTCTGAATGAAGTATCACTTCGAAGAAAACAAATGGGTCTGCTTAGCTTCTGGTTTGGATTGACTCATTTTGCCCACACTTTTTTTCTGTTTTATCTACTTTGTGTTTTGTGTGTGGGTGTGTACATGACAAGAATGTGTTGAATGCTGAGCTGTTAAGCAGCTGATAGAAGTAGCTGCATTTTGATTTTCAGCATTCTTGTATAAAATACCATCTTATAGGGAGTAGGTTTAATGTAGTTGGAGATAATTTTTTAATTTTTTTTTTCTCAAAGGCACTGTGAAGCTTTTCTGGATGAGGGATAACGATTTCTTTATTCCAGCAAAATCTGTGTTAGTACTAGTATTTGCTTAATTTAAAAACTGAAAAAAATACTATCAAATAGCCCTATAAATTAAGTATCTCATGCAGACTGGCAATGGCAGGTAGCAAAAATCTGTTTATTCTTCTGTCTCTAATGAATCTTTGCTAGTCCATTTTCTCAGGTTTCTCTTTTTTCCTGCTTCTCACATAGAGGTTCCTTCTCGCAACTCGCTTGTTATAGTTACGAAACAGAAGTTGTGTACAAAGTCTCAAAGTGAAGGAGGTTAATGTGAGAGTTGAATGCTGTGTGTAGACTAAGGAAAAAAATAACTTCATTGTGTTCTGTATGACTTGAATGGAAAAAACAGTGAAGGAAGTGTCATTGTTATGGTAACTGCTGAGGTTTTTCCTCTCCATTAATAGCCGTATCAGTGGAATCGGGTGTGATTAATACATCTTGTGAACGGAATTATAACTGTAAAAATGTCACAATTCAGAAGTCTGGTTACCTAGCCAAGTCATTGTTTTTCTTTTGTGGTTTCAAAAAATATAATTTCCAAATGGTCTTGAATGAGGCTTTTAATGGTTTCATTTTTATGATTTCCCCGCCCCCCCCTAATGTGTCTGCTCATACCAGCTAAGGGCTGCAGCAGAGCTGTTTAACAAGACCAGCCTGGACCATAGGGTCTGCTTCTTCTAAAGTAGTTCTCTTAAATATATTATTTTTAAAAATTTCAGCAAGGTATTTATTGCATTTCTAGCTTTCATTAATTCTTAAGAACTGAGAGAAACACAAAGACAACTTTAATGCATACTGAGGTGTTTTGCTTGATGAAGTTGGTTTTGAAGAACTAAATTCTCAAAGATGATGGTCATATGAACTGAAAGCTTTCAGAACTTTGTCAGCTGCTGTACCAACAAGAAAATGCTTAAATCCTTACACACCTGCCTCTTTACCTGTGAAGTTGTCAGTTAATTCAAAGATCTGGACATGTTCAGCTGACACCTGGGATGCTTACTGAAGCTGCTCAGAGAGAGCTAAGGAGACCAGGTACCACCAAGGTCTGCAAAAGCTTCATTCTGGTCAAGCATCTTTTCCAGTAGCTGTTCATTAGCACCACACAAGAATGGAGACATTGAGAAAATCTTTCTTGATCCATTTCCAACATTTCTGCAGGCTCACTCTGTCAGAATAATTCACAAAACTCATG
>JAVJGJ010000047.1:64986899-65056763 GCA_035590215.1 Microhierax caerulescens | reverse complement strand
GGATCTGGCCAGCTTTGAGTGTCCCTAGCAAGCAGCAGGATGCTCAGGGATTAAGGCTGACGTGCATCACCCCTGAGGGACAAGAAGAAGCTCTCCCTGCGGTTTCCCATGGGAAGGGGGGAGGAGGGTTAGAGCCATTAAGCAGCTCCTTACCCTAGGAATAATTAATCTGCAAAGCCTTCGAGGAGGGAACGGCTGCGTTGCCCTCTCCACATTCCCATTTCCAAGGCAGACCCTTGAAAGCAAGCCCATGTCTCATGGCAGGGTGCTCCCTGCTTGCCACGTACAGAGGCTTCAAGGGCAGGGGAAGGACCACTTTGGCTCCCCAGAAGCAGCGCTGAGAGGCAAGCTGAGCCCCGTGCCCGCCGCCTCGGTGGGCAGCCGGAGCATGCTGTGCCTCGGGAAGGCTGAGCTCCCCCCCCCAGCCCCTGGGCAGCCTTTGCAAGCTGGTGCGTTTTTAATCTGGCGCTGTAGAAATTTGGGCAGCTCTCCAGCCCTCCGAGCTGTTTTGCATTTAGGCTCGGTTGGCTTTTAGCTACTGCATCCAGGGCAGGGGCAGGAGCAAGGCTGCCTGTCCCCACCGGCTCTGCTCCGTGCGTGGGGCTCTGTGCCAGCGCATCTAATCTTTCCTGAAGGTTTTTGGGCAAAGATCGGTGCAGCATCAGGAGACTGTGACCCACAGCCACACCGCTCTGCCAGCCCTGCCACGGTCCATGGGCAGCCCCCCATAGCGCAGCATCTCCCGGGTCGTATTTTGGTCTTGGAGGCCAATCCCAGACCCATCCTTATTGCTCGAGCAAAGCCCGGGAGGCTGTTCCCAGGGCAGGAGGTGGCATCCCAGCTCAGTGGAGGGGAGGACAATGGATGGGGAGGGAACGTGCATCTTCCCTGAGACCTTCCTGGGGACAAAGCACCAGACTAGAAAGCTGCTAGTGAATGCAACAGCTTTGCAAGACACTGGCCCGGAGCTGTGTAAAAACGGGAGGGCTTGGTGTCTTTGAGATGTGCTTGATGATGCCTTTGAGACATCCTCGCCCTGCTGGCTCCTGCCACCTGTGGCAGCCCCTTCCCCAGCCCCGGCCTTTGATCTGCCTCCAGCTCCCGGCTCTCCTTGGTGTTTGCTGCCCGGGTTTCTCTCTGTAGGGATTTTCCAGACCACCTGGGTAGAAGCATTTCTGCATTCCCTCGTGTGGCCCAGTGCCGGCGTGGGAACACGCAGCAGCTCCTGAAGTCAGCCTTGTCTCTGCCTCCATCACTGACTTGCTCTCCCATGCCAAACCAGGCCCCTAAAATAAGCTGAATTTCCAGAGCAGTTGCTTTTCCCCAGCTTTTCTGAGCTGCCAGCTCCAGCGGGGCCCATACTGAGGGTTTGCAAAAGCTTTTTATTCAGATGTGCAAACACCAGCAGGTCTAAAGCCGCTCTTTAGCCAGGACTGGCAGGGCTTAATCAACCCAGGGGCTCGGAATGGTTCACTGGCTTGACCTGCCTTGTTTACCAGGAATACATTTCTCTCCCATGCATGCACCAGGCTGAGCTATACGATGGCACTTCCAGCCCTGGGGGCAAACTTCCCCCCCCCCTCCAACCCTGGTCACTCCAAAGCTGAGGGGTTTTGCAGCAGCGAGCCCACCAGCCAGCATGCCCCAGCCCGCAGCTGGTTTTCAATCCGGTCAGAATTGAAAATATTGAACAAAAATTCACCTGAGGTTTGCAGGATTGCAGGCTGCTCCCAGTCGGCTGGGGCCATCGGGTCTGTGCTGGCACTGCGCTCTGCAGTCGCCGTGACCCCACTCCTGGAACATGAAACCCCTCACTCCAGCATCAAAGCCAACCCGCAGGGGTGTCCCTGGTCCCCTGAGCCCTGCCACCCCATCACCTGCCGGTGACAGCCAGCTGAGCAGGGAGGACCCAGCCCGCAGGATACGGCCCCGCTCCCCCTGTGTGTCCAAGGAGAAGCAGCCCCCGGTGGTTTCACCCCCCTCCTCCTTCCCTTGCAGGCTGTTTTTCTCCCCCTCTCCTCCTTCCATCAAGCAGCAAATATGCTTTCAGAGCAATAAGACGGCTGTTCAGCCTTTGGAACAAATGTTCTCTGCCAGGCTTCGAGCACAGGGGCGGAGGGGGGACTCACACTGATTTAATGACAGTGATTTAAGCAATTTGATCCATTTTTATGGCGCATTTACAGTTAGGGGAAGGGAAAGAAAAAAAAAAAAAGAGGGGAGAGAGAGAAACACAGGAGTGGAACGGAGGCAGGAAAGGTTAGGGAACGCACCCCAGCAGGCGCTCGGAGGGGGAGAGAGGCTGCCGCAAGCTGTTCCCCTCGCTGCTCTGCCAAGGCGAGCCCTCGCCAGCCTCCTGCGCCATGCTCCGAAACCTGGCTCGTGTCAGCGCCGGCTCCCCGGGGGCTGCAGCTCACTGGAGAGGTGCTGCGCAGCCGGCGGGTTCGGGCATGGCAACGAGGATGGGGAGACCCGAGGCAGGGCTGATCCTGCAGCGAAGGCTGGGGTGCAGGCATGCACCCTGCAAAAGCCTCCGGCCCCTCTGCGGCTCCCTGTGTCAGTCGGATCGAGGGGCTGCGGGTTCATTGCCCCTGTCACTGGGGAAACGCAGCAAGGGCTTATCCAAGCCCCAGCTCTCATCCTCCTGCCTTCACGGGGGGGATTCCAGTTTGCCATCCCTGCAGGATCCTGTCCGCTTCTCGATGCCGGCAGCTGTAGGGGCTGTAGATATGCTTTTGGGGTGCCGAGGGATGAGCTGCCCATATAAATGCACCATATCCACCTGCAGCAGGGGCAAAACCAGAGCTCTGAGCACAGCCAGCTCAGTCAAACACCAGCAGCCCCGGCAAGCCTTTCCCATCACTGCACTGAGACCTGGCCTCCTCGTTGCACATGCTCTGCACGGCTTCAGCCCGGCCCCGTTCCCAGTTCAGGGAGCACAGCTGCTCACTGGGGCCGGGAGCGCTCCACATCTCCCAGCTGGCTTCTAGCACTTGCAGGAACCTCGGCCAGATGAGGGTCATGCTGACGCATCCCGCGCGCTGTGTACAGCACCTCGTACCCTGCGGGGCTTTCTGCAGGGAGCTGCTACCCCTGCGGAAATGCTGTCGACCCTGGCTGCCCCCATCCTGCCTCGTCCTTCACCTCCAACCAGTTCTGACCCCTATTAATTGAAGGATGCACCAGCTCAGACATCCCTGCCACCCTGCACAGCCCTGGAGCAGGGGAATTGATGGGCAAATGCTGCTCCTCCATCAGGAAGGGACCTGGAGATGCTCACGCTCGGCATGACAACAGCCAGCCGGCAAGCTTGGCTCCTGCGGGAAAAGAAAGAAACCCCATGCAAAATCCTAAGGGATCCCTCCTTGGGGACCCTTCTGCCGCAGGTGGTGGCTTTGTGGGACTGGAGCTGGCTGTAGCATTGCACCCTGCAGCATCGCACCCTGCCCGAATCCTCATTGCCTCACGGTGCGGCTGCCCCTGAACCACGTTTGTGCTGCTCCTGGTTACTCAAAGGTGGGATTAAAACCTTGCAGGGGTGCAAGGTTTTCCAGGGAGCCAGCCAGGGCCACTTTGAAGTCACATGCCACTAATACTCAGGCAGTAAAGCTGCAGGCTGCAATTAAATCAGCTGTTCATTTTGCAGGCTTTCCCCAGTGCCTTTGGCCCATCCCTGCCCGGCTGCGATCACCCTCCTGCTCACCCAGCGAGATTCTATCCTCGGCAGCACCTTGAGGGCTTGACATAAGGTAAAACACAGCTGGACCTTATCCTGCTCCCCAGGCTGGAGAGCAAACCGAGTAGTGCCGCAGGAAAACTGACAGGAGCCATTAGCTGGGGGGAAAAAAGTCATTCCAAGAGAGTAAACGTAGCTTTTACATCAATAAACAGAGGGGAGCAGCCTCTGCCAAATCCCCTCCGTGACAAGCTGTGAACTGCATCCTCCCGCTCCGGCTGTGAGGAGAGCCCTGCACCAGGAGCTGCCCCAGCTCCTGAGGGGTTTGGGTGCTGGTGGTCCCTTGCCACCACTGCTGCATCATGTGTGCAGAGCCGGGGCTGTCCTGAAACGTGGTCTCAACTCCTAGTATCTCACCCCCGCTGCTCCAGCCTGCTGCCAGCACGGGGACTGGGATGCTGCTGGTCCCTTGCACCGCTGGAGCTGTCACCTCACCGAGATGCTGCACACGCACCTGGTCACTTCATACCTGATTTCCCCAGCCTCACGCCCTTCGCATCCCATGGGAATGAGATGCTGTAGCTGGAGGGGGGGTCCGCAGGATGGGGAAAGGGGCACCCCAGGACAGCGTAGCAACGAGGGGGCTCCCAAACCAGGTTTTGGCAGCCCACATCTCCTCAGGGAAAAATGGGGAAGGAAAGGGCTGCGCAGAGAATCCACCCTCCTGCCCCGCTGGTCAGTCCCACAGCCAGGAAAACACTTCCTAGAGGCCTGGGGAGGGTTCTCCTGTTTTGCTGGGGCTTTTTGATTTTATTTTTTTGGAGGTTTTGTTTTGTTTTAAATATCAAGGCTTATCTGGAGGGTACAAATGCCCTGCAGGTCTGTAAGGGATAGGCTTTGAGTTCGTCCCAAGGGGCTCTACTTCAAGTGCCGCGATGGGAGCTGGTGGCAGCGACACCTCTGACCCAGAGACATACAGGGCAGCAGTGAGCCCAGCCTGGGCTTCGGGGCTTCATTGTCTTGAAATATCCCCAAGGAAGAGAAAAAAAAGAAAAGAAGGGTTGGGGGGGTGAAATTTCCAAGCGGCAAACAAAATAAATCTTCCTCTCCAAGCCAAAACAGAGAGAAAATAGCCAGGGACCTTGGCCGGGAAGCTGTTTATTATAGTCATGGGATTCGCTGCCAATTTCAGCAGTTGGACAATTTTCCTTTTTCAGCCCATAAATAGCCAGCCCTTTGCTGGGCGGCCCGGGGCGCTGCGGGGTGGGCACCTAAAGGACGAAGCCAGGCAGTAGTAAAAGTGGGAGAAGTGTTTCCCATGACAACCTCCTTTTCCAGTGACTTTTTTCCTTCCCCCGTTGCTGTCACGGCGAGGCGCTGCTCCAGGGAGCCGTGGGCGCCTCCTCGTCCGCTGTCGCCGCGGCGGTGCTCAGACAGCCGCGTTCGGGGGCGCGGGGTGACCGAACGTGCCGCTGGTCTGGCTAACCAGAGTGCAGCTTAATCTGAAGGATGCGGTTTGATGTATACGTGTAATTTAGTTTTTGATTAGCTGAAGGATTTAGGTGTAAAATTTTGTTTGGTAAAAGGTCGGCTGCATCGTGCATTAGTTTAGGAGAACCGCCTTTGCTAGAAAGCCAGGAAGAGGGACCTCAGCGTGCTTTGGTTCACCTTCCACCTATTTTTCATAGCTTATTCCATGGTGATTTTATTACGGAGGTGTACGTTAGCTCAGTTTTTGATGCTGGCAAAGTTATGAAGCCCGTAGGAGCTGATGGATTTCCTCTCTGGTTAAGATTATTTCTTCTAATGGGATACATTCTGGAAATATGAATGTTTTTCAGATGTCTTTGCTACATGCAGCTGAAAAATTGGAGTGTAACAGGATCAGTAGGTAGAAAAAAATACATAATGGTCTGGTCTGAGAGAGCCAGGGAGATGAAAGAACCAATTGTTGATCTATGAATGATTAATTCTTCCAACACCACTGTTGTCCAGCATAGCTGCATGCAGCCCTCTCTGATGGTACCGATTTCTCCATCTATACCAACACAGTCTGCAGTAAAGTTTCTGGTCAGAGATGCGTGGCTTTTGTGCCTTGTTCCTGATGCGGCTTTTCTTCTGGATGGGAAGAAGGGCAGAGGTGGAAATAGTAAATGCATGTGTGCCTGTTAAGATGCGCAGATAATGCAGATAAATTCCTGCATCTTAGTAGTTGTTTGAAAAAAAAAATCTTTATTGGTTAGTTGGTTCATTTGTTGGATCAAGGCATGTGTGTGTTCTGTTTCTCTTTTCCTTTAAACTGTGGCGTGTGTCAAGCCTAGAGTTGTGACCTGTTGTTAGAACACGGAAAATACCTTTTATTCTGTTTATTCTTAGACTTTCCTAGTTTTGATCTGGGATTATTGTCAGTGCGATGCTGCATTTTCAAATGGGAAAGCTGTCTTTTAATTCCAAAAAAGAGCAAGCAGTTTTGGGTTTCCTTTTTGTGCCTTACTCTAATCTTGCCCCTTTTTATGGAGAGAGTCTGAGAAATAAGTTTTCACTGGGGAGACTGTTGTACAGTGAATGTCTGTTTGCACAAAACAACTGGAGATGCTTTGGCTAAAACAGCTTTTTGAAGTGTCCTTTGTTGCAGGTCTGTTAACCTTCATTGAAAATCTTTCAGTCAAAGATGACAGACTGATTACTAAATGTAATAAGATGGTAACTGTTTCTGAATTTCTGTTTCCTATTAGACTAGCTATTATGTTTTTGTTGTTAGGTTGTTTGAAGTTGTATGGCATACAGATGTTTACAGATGGGATAGTGGGGTGGGAAAAATCCTTTGGAACAGAGAACTCTAACAATATTTTTATAATTTTGCAATGATGTTCTTTACAATGAAAGAACAATAGTCTGGTTATCTGTGTCGTGAAGAGAAAATGCTGGATGCTGATTCTTTAGTGCTCCTACAAGTCATAAAGTGTTTCCAAGAGTTTCTCAAATTAGTGGTGTTGCTAAATGTGTTTATTCATTTATTAATTTAAAAAACCCCAAACAAACACTAAGTGATGACAGACTGACGTACTGAAAGGCAACTTTTTTGACACTTCAGACTTAAGTTTCTCATCATTCTTCAAGAGAGAGCCCTTCCATCTGGCTCAGTACACATGGCTCTGACAGTCAGGCTCAGTCGTGTCCCTAGCAAGCGTTTACCTTGTGAGCGATGCTTATGGGGACTGTGGCAAATCATGACATAACAGTATCTGAGTTAGTATGTTTCATGTGCAAGTTGCTTTCATGGTCATATTCATGGAAATGCATGAAGTGTTTTATCTTTTTGGAGTGGGTAAAGCTGCTTGAATAAAACAAGAACTTTTGGAACCTTTAAACCAGCTGTGGGCTGTTTAAGCTTTTAGAAGAAATGAGTGGTTTTCACTGTTACAGGCCCTGTTCCTGGCAGTATGAGAAGGTGAAAGAAAAAGAGGGAGGGATGTCAAACCTTTAAGAGTGATTTAATGGGAGGTTTTAGTACTAGTGGAACTGTTTTACATTTGTCGGCCTTATGTACTTCATAAAGAAATACTTATCAATACTGCCTTCAAGATCACGCCTTTGAATTGTCTTCTGTAATTCAAGTACAATAGCCAGTCCAGTAGCGGTTTTTCAAAGAATGGCTGGAAGAATTCTGCTTCAGTAGGAGTGGGTTTTACAGCAACAATTTACCTCTGTCCCTTGTACCTTGTCAGAAAATCTCAATTTCTGTAATATTTCACAACTGTTTATGAAGTGGTGTCTGAAAGAGGAGGGAATTTTGAATGAGGTTTGATTAGGAGGAATTTATCAAATCACATATTCTGGAGAATGATAAAGGTGAATTTCTTTCTTCCTCTTTTTTTTTTGCTCCTAAAATTTCTGAGAGGGTAATGGCCTCCTATAAAAATCCACACATGCAAAATTGCCTTTATGCATATTTTGCAGTCACCAGAATGCTTCCTTTGACCTTTGTACAGGGTCATGGTAGTGAAGAACACCTAACAGATTTTTACTTCTGTTTTTTTTTTTTTTGAGAAAGAGCAAGAGAATATTTGTAACATACGGAGGTTACCATCTATTTTTGATATATAAGTACTTCACTTATAAAAATTTAAGAAAATTATGGCAGTGGATTCAAGACTTGCAGATTCCTAGCTCTATCAGTTTGCCATCAAGACATTTTTTTATAGAAGTTAATGATAACAATAAGTAAAACTGGTACAAAACTTCATGTATGATATTCTGTATCTCATTTGCATATAATTTTTGGTATGTGCAAGTCATGTAAGCATCTTGGCGTATGCATTATTTAAATCCTGGCTAGCTGGACTGCCTGTAGTCGAGACTACACTTATTCTTTACATCAGTGGGTCACACAGTCAGACCCACCGTTGGTTCAACTTGTGAAAAAGCAATGTGTGCTTATGTGGTCAAATATGGCTTCTCTGTTTGAAGCATGTTTTCTATAGTAAGCTTTATGTCTTATGACAAATATGATGGCATGAAGCAAAGCTGATACTCTGTAATGAAATGGGCCAAGAGGCTGTTCTTGAAATAGAGACTAGTTGGAGAGATCCTAGGCTGTGTCTGTCCGTCCCCTCCCTGCAAAAATCAGATTTAGTTTATTTCCACCTCTTTGTAAACTCCTGCTAAGTCACTAGGTCATTTTTCATTGCTAGCTCAGATAATGTCATACTGTGCAACTGTGCATCACTGATAAACCTCTTCAGGCCTTTTCATGATGGGCCAATCATATTAATTTTTTGCTGCATAATATACAGACTTTTAAGAATGGACAGCCTTTTAAAAAGCTGTTTATTCATTCATTTACATATTTTTTTCTCCACCTTCTTGAAACTGGCATATGGGACTCTCTGAAATCAGATTAGTTAGCATTTGTGTCTACTGTATATATATATATATATATATGTCTACTGGGATTTATAAGACTTGTTTTTAGCAAAATACAGGAAAGTTGTAAAATGTCTGCCCCATATACCTAATGAAATTTTGCTGAAATGAGATATTGGTGTTTTCAAGAGTGGGGGCATGATTGGTTGCGTGTTGTAAAGGCACTGACCTGCATTCACAGAAGTCAAGGTATAAGCACTTCAGAAGCAAATTAAAGGTCTAATATATGGCACACACATTCCTGCTAATCCTGGATTGTGAAAGGATAGACCTTCTTTAAAAAAAGTCTATCTTGCAGAAAAATCTCTTTCAAAAATTTTCTTGTTCCCTTAGCCAGAATTCCCACACAGAGGTGATCTGTATGCTTTTCAGTACTGTTGGTCGCATTGCCTACCTAAGCATTTGTCAGAGGTCACATATTGAGGTACCACTGCAGCCTTGTGCCTCAAAAAATTAAAAATAGAGCCTGCTCTGGCCTACATCGCTGAACTTAGCCCTGTACTGCATGCTGCTAGCGATGCATACCTCACAGCTTGTTTTTTTTTTTTCTTCCACTGTCAGCTTTGTGTTTATTCTGTGCTGTGCCCTGCTTCTCCTAAGTGGCACGGTCGTGTTGTACAAAGCCTCACTTTCACATTTTTCGCATCAAATCACTAAATTTACACCTTTTATGAAGTCAGTATTTTCATATTTAGCTATGGAAGCTTTCAGATGCTAGCTTAGCATGCTAAGACTAATCATATTTAAACTTATTTCAAACAAATTTTATTAGTGCACTGCCATGTGATTAACATTTTCTTTGAAAGCGAGTTACACAAGATCAGCAATCTTGGCTAGCTAAATTGGTACTTGAAGCAGAATGACAAGACTTAAAATTATAGGTCTCTGAAAACGGAAGGACTACTGTATTTTGAGGTGGTCCCCCCCGTCCCCCCCCCTCTTTGATTTTACATGTAATGTATTTAAAAGAAATGAAAACCTCTCCACTGTGTGATCGTAGCTGTTTTATCTCATTTGATGGGCTTACTGAAGGTTTTTCAGACTTTCTTACTGCATCTGCAGGCCTTGCTCAAGGTCAGACAGTACAAAAAGGAGCCCCATAGTTTAGCACTCACGTGGTGGGACACCATTTTCTGAAACACGTGAGATGCTGTTTGCTGCATATGTATAGCAACTTACTGACACTGTGAATGCCTTTTTCTAAGCTGCTCTCTGTAACGTAGCATAAGGTTGGTAGAGGAATAAGTGAGCAGTGCCCAGCGCTACCTAACAGCTGTCCTTGTCCTGCCAGCCAGCTGCAGGTATAAATATCTTACTTGTTTAATTTCTTTGCAAGAATATGAAGTACACTTTATGAATTGAGCACATAAACAGTGTGTAGCCTTTCTGTGAGCTTTCTATGCAGAAATGAGTCAGCATTACTTTTGCTTCTTTACTTTTCCTTTGAACTTGGATAGAGTTTTTAAAAAATTTCCTATGTGCGTTCTGACATATGGAGTGATCTTTTTTACTTCATCCTGCAGGATATTTAATATATATGCCACACATTTCTGAAATGTATGTGAAAAGCTAAGTAAATGTTAATAAACTTTTTACACTTAGCAATTTGTTATTTAGATAGAATACTCCCAGTGGTATGCTTAGGTGGTACCTCCACTAGAGTAATTTCTGCTTCCTACGTATCTTCTGTAACAGTTTTGTCTCCTTACAATCCAACTTTAAAAGCAAATATTCCAGGATTGCTGAAATGGACGGTTGGGATTTTTGTTTCCCAAGCTGAAACTTTTTGCAGAAGTTGTCCAGAGTTCAGAGATGGTTTTCTTGAGCTCAACTGAAACTGCTTTTGTTGCTGATAGTGTAGACCCCATATATCACTGTAGCCCATCTCCCAGGCAGTTCAGTTTGAGTATCAGTAGCTCTTGAGCTTCTTCTGGGAGGACTAGCTTGTATTTAGAGCACTCATTAGCCTGAACTGGGTGGAGAAAGAATTCACAAGCAGCAGCATTGTCCTGAAGAGTAGCCCTTAGCCATCTAGAAGCTGGCTAAGGGACTATGATTGGCATTAATGGGAAATTACTAGTGAAAGCTGGTTGGAGAATTTGCATTAAATCTCTGTTTCCTTTTGTTTTGGTTTTTTTTTTTCCTTTCTCGTCATGCTTTTAACATTTTGGGCCTGCAAACTGTAAAGGATTTATTAGACCAACTACCATTCAGCTAAGACAAAATTCTCAGATCAGCAAGAATATATATTTTCCATTAACTGGTGTTATTTACTTCTCCCTTTATGTCCCTGAAAAATAATTCTATTTCTGTTAAGTCAGGCTACTGTTTTAACTGTTTTACTGACATACCTTTGCCATCATAGGTGCGGTTTGCACTGCAAAAGCTGTGCTCCTGTCTTAGACTATAGCTTATGACAGTTTGGACAAAATGTATCGATAAAAACAATGTTGGTTTTTTTTTTTTACTGTCTTTATTGCTATCTTTGGTATAAAAAAATTGCAGAAAATTGTAGTATGTGAATCCTAAGACAAGTTTGTGGAGCAGAGCTAATCCTAATATTAAAAGAGCATCTGCGCTGGTACCTGTGTAATAGCCTTCTCTTTGCAAGAAGAGTCAGCCTTCAACGACTCATTCATAATTTTCTTTAAAAAAAAATGCCACCCAACTTCAGTTAAAAAAATTGTGTTTCAGACTTCTTGCTTGCTTGTTTCTTTGTCCCCAAAATGATTCTTAGACACCTGTGGCTGAGATCCAGAAGATACCAGATTGGAAGTGAATAGATTTTCTTTCAACAGTATTGAAACCAGTATGAGACCGTGTTGAAATTTTAAAAGCTTTTTGTCTTTGCTATATTGGTATTTCATTAAGAGTGGGAATTGATGAGTTATTCCTGAATCCAAAAGTTGGATTGTAAGGAGGCAAACCAGAAACAAACAGATGATACAGAGAAAGTGCTAACTGCTCCAGGTTTTTATAAAGCCAGGCTACCCAAAATGTCATGATAAGGTGCATTGTTATTAAATAAAGGTGTAAGACTGGTGGTACAGGGAACCTTTTCTAGATTTGGAGCAAAATTACCAAATTATTGGCATGCTTAAAATTTTTTCTGATGTGCGGTTTACCCCTGCATATTAGTGTTCTGGGAAATGATACCTTTTTGTTGCTGTGGCATTATTTGTGCTATGATGTTTTACTGAATGCTTCAGTATGCAACTGATAAAGAAACTTAGGACCATCTTTGTTCCTGGGAAGAATGCATTGATTTCAGATATTGAAAGACAGGAGAAAGAAGCTATACTTGATCGGCAAAGATGTTTTGAAATACTATCCTACACTTTTACACTTACGTGCAAACTCTTTAAGGAGGGGGTAATTTAGGAGTTGTGGGTATATGTGAGGTTGTGTATATGAAGTGACTGGCGGTACTTAATCCTTTTTTTTGACCTTCCTAAGGAAGGAGATTGCGTTAGTCAGAGATCCAAAATTTGGGAACTGTAACTGGTGTTGAGCAAGGCAGGACATGCTTCCCTGCTCCAGCTGAAAGAAACTTTCTGGCTGTGGTCAGTGAGCTTTGCAAGCAGTAATTATATCTCTGAAGTACTTTGTGAGCTGTGTTATTCTGTAAAATGATGCAAGTGAAGACCTTGAAGAAGGTCTTTCAGCATTTGAAATTCTGTTGAATCCTAGGCTGATGTTCAGAGTTTTAGATCTCATCTGTTTTTCTAGCGTGAAAAAAAAGTTGTCTGTCACCATCATATATGAAGTTTACATTCAGTAAGCTGTAGTCTCTAATTTGGTATGTGTGTCCCTGACTTCCTTTTTCTCAAAGAATGCTGTTAAAATAACCAGTGTGAAATACAAGTTAGAAAAAGAAAAAGTTAAGATCAAGAACATGCAGACAATCCTAATAAAAACAGTTATTTCTAGGCTGTTGGTTGGTTTGCTTATTATAGAATTGCAGTCTCCTGTGTGTCTGGGAGATTGTATCACAGCTGTTAGGAATCAGGATCTTTATAATCTGTTCTGATAACTTTGTTTTGTTTGGAGGAGTTCAAAGGGCTCGTTTTGGTTTAATTAATTAAATTTATGGAACTATGTAACTGAAAATAACAGAGATAAAATTCATAATGCTAGGTCCAGTTATTGCAGAATGTTTTGCCTAACCATTCAGTGCTTATTCTGCTGTGCATGTACTTAGGAAAAAACCACAGTTTCAGATCTTTTTAGAAAGAATTTTATTTCTAGTTGCTAACATAGTTTCAACCACAGCTATAGGCAGGACCTTAAATTTATTGGATACCCAAACTCAGTAAAGTCTGTTGAGGATGATCTTACTTTAATTTCAAATTAATCTGCCCTATTCACTATCCCTATTATAATAGGGAATGTAATTAACTCCTTCACATAGTTGTTCATATATATGTTTTAAAATTCTAGTTTTTTGACTATTAAATAGTAATCAATGATAGATTTATTTGCATTTGGAGTGAACAGTTCCTGAAAAGGGATTCTGAAATGAGTATATGGGAGCTTTCTTCTGATCAGTATTTTGATATTTCTTGCTGGTCATACATAGTACATCTGAAGTTCAGATGTTAACATCAAGATGAAATCCAGCTTCATGAGTGAATAACATCTTTTGCATATGTGGCAGACCCACCTCGTGCTCCCTATGAATGCATAGCTCTCAGTGGTACTTGCGAGGCTTTTTGTTGTGACTATTCCTACCTGGCAGAAATCTCTGTGGATTTTATTCAGTCAGTCAGTGGAGGTGGAAAGGGTGTGAACAGTTTGGAAGTGCAATTGTGTTTTAAGCTTTCAAGTCATGCTTCCTGCAGCTAAATGTCCTCCTTCTTTTTAGGATAATTAATTTGGGATGGTAAGTGTCTAGTATATTGCATCAGCAATATACAGTTAACCTCTCTGTGTCAGACATAGAAAGAAATTGGTATTTTAATTTTACAAAGGGGTGTGTGTACTTTTTCAAGAGTTTAGGTAGAAGGATTCCTGTAACTGAGATAGTCCTAGAGATCCAATCTGTGTTAAAAATAATATGCAGTAGGAGGGATTTAACTGGTGGTCTTGTGGAGAAAAACAAACTAATACCACCTTTGAAAGCTAAAGCAAACAAAAAATATTGTTTAAAATTCCATATATAAGCAGTGTTGTAAATTCTACACCCTTGGCAAGATGGATATTTAAGTGAAAGCGATGTTGCCAAGTTGAATTTAACTGGAAATGAATGTTTTGTGAAAAGTAAGCTTGCGTTGTTAAGTCACATTTCTTTAAAAAATAGTACAATAAAGAGTTATTTTTATAACAAGTATTTGAATCACAGTTTATGTAATCCAAACACTGAATCTTTATGTTACTGCAAGAGAACCTGAACTTAAATTGAGTAACTGCTCTTATAATTTGACATATCTGGTTATGTTGGGTTTTTCATTGTTTCCCCCCCCCCCCTTTTTCTTCTTGCTTCATGCTTTAATTTTTGAATATGCGTTTGTCATTCAACAGCAGTGACATTATGCATATGTAGGGGTAGAAAAGGAGGAGAGAAATGAACACAAGTCATTCTTTTGTTTCTGATTGTGTGGGTTATCTCAAAACAGGTTCACATGTATATCAATTTTTTGTTACTCTAGGAAAAAAAGAAAGTGTATTAATAGTGGCTTAAACTCAGTGTTTATTCTAGTGAAGTATGGTACTTTCTGAGATTGTGACTTCTGCCAAACATTGCATGCTAAAGTTGCTCGCTGTGGGTAAGCCACTGTGTGATGGAGCTGGCGTGTGCAGCAAGGTCGTGGGTGGGCATGCTGCTGCTGTCTTTGTTTCTTTCTCTTCCTGGTAGCTGAGGTTAGCTGAGGGCCTCTTCTGTTAGCAGGTTGCTGGATAACTGTGATGTAAACGCAATGTGGCATATGTCCTTAGGATATTTGTGAGCTTCAGGAAGTTCCAGAAGAGAAGGCTAGACCTCCTGGCTTTGTTGGAAACACAGGCTAGGGTTAGGTAGCAGGGTCTCCCCCTGAATTTTTTAATTTTTTTTTTGGTGTGTCTTCTTGAATGAAATCTTCGTACCTAAGACTTTATATTTAACAAATGTTTTCAAAAAGAGCATTTTTTCAATAAAATGTCATTTTCTCTTTTTTTGTCTGGTTGCTAGTATAATGTTAAAACTAGCATTGGTCTGAAAGATAAATATATTCCTTTTTGCTCATTCCTCTCCTCCATCCATGTAGATTTGGCAAGACTGTCTGATTTTTCTCTTCTTCCCCCACTCCAGTGTTTTTGTACATCTCATAGTCTCTCTTATTTGCCTCCTGCCTGTGCTTCTCAGCCCAGCCTTTTTCTACCCACAACATACGGAAGTTCCTGTCTCTGATCTCATCTGCTCTTATTTGGCCCTCTCTGTTATGGTGTGCTTTTTGATTGATGAGAAGTACACAGTGCATACAGTGTGTTTTAGAGCAGGGTCTGTGTGATGACTCCAGGATGGCATCATAACTTTCGGTGTTGATTTCAAAACCCTGTTTTAGATTACGTCACGTTTGCATTGCTGCAAACAATTAAGTTTCCTACTTCTGTGTGTTTGACAGTCAAGCAAATAAAGTAATCCTTGTTCTCCCAGATCTGTGTGACAGTTATCCGCATATTGGTAAGATTTCTGTGTTTCCTCACTCTATCTTTGGACTTTTAAGTAGCATTGAATATGCTTTTTGATCTCTACAGTTTTCTTCGTGACTTTTGGAAATGCTTGCCTTACAATGAATTCATGTCCTAGATTACAATTCAGGATTACAAATAAACCATGGTGCATGAGTTGTAGTTCTTAAAATAGGTTTTGAGGCTGTGTAGGTTTTTTAAAGAGTAGTGGAATGCATATACACTGTTTTCTTCTAAATAAAAAGCTGAAAAGAGATTTAGTAGCAGTATTAAGATTTGCAATTTATGGAAGAAATTTCTTGGTAATTACCATCTCTGTAATTGATACTCTGCCCATGCTTCAACGTGTCCAGCTGTATGTAAATATTCTCTTGACTACACATTTTTGCATTTCTTTCTTCATGTAAATGAGGGATCTCCTTGGTTTCTATTTGGGGACTAAAATGCGATTAATTTGGCATGCCTCACTGAAAGGCAGGATCTGTTCCTGAAAAAGGTTTTTCCTTCTGTTGAGGGTGTGGGAATGCATGACTTATGAGCTCAGAGGTGGTTGTTGGGACTGGCAACTGGCCTTTCTGGCCAGGGTTACCCAGCAAACCAGGTGGCTCCCAGAGGGTGAGCAGAGTGAGAAGGGCTGTTGTGCCCTTCAACTGTTGGGTTGCAGGGACCCCATCCTGCTGGGGGATGGTGGGACCAAAGAGGGAGTTTTCATCTCCCACCTGTGGCCCGTATTGGGTACTTTTTCTTCGCTTGCTTCTGTTGGTCTGTGGCTCTTGTCCATGTGAAGGTTTTAGTTTGTAGCTCTGTAGGTCAGAAAGGCTCTCCAGCCCTGCTGTCTACTTCTTTCCTTAAAAAGCGTTTTACAGAAAGTGACTGAAATGGTCATGAGTGCTTCTCGTGCTCTGCTTGCTGGCCATGCCACAAGCAGCTCTGTCAGTCTAATCATGCTATGCTAATCAGACCTGTAGGGAATGTCACATGTTAAGTCAGCATACTGCCAAGTGTTGCTGTAGCTGTATGACTTATTTATGTGATGAAAATTGGTGAGGTCTCAAGGGAGTGTGCTGACTTGCTTTAGCCTTTGTCAGTTCTTACATGGGGATTTTAGTTCTATTTTTCATTCTGGAAAAATGATGCAGGTATACCAGAAAAAATGATGCAGGTATACCAGAAAGAGCCGTTAAAGGTAACTTACCGAAAGGGGCAGGGTGGATAACACCTGATATAACCACTTCGACAGGGGTGCAGCAGTATATAATTAAGTATTGTGAAGCTTCAGTTCAGCAGTGCATGTGAACTGTATGCTCGAATCCATTGCTAGCTGTAAAGCATTTATTTGCAGTGATGTTAAAACACCTGAGCTTGTTGTTATCTTGCAGTTAATTCTGTGATAAGTTTGTGCTGGACAGGACCTGTGTGAGAAAAATGCTGGTTAAAGTGATTCAGAACAGGAAGCCTGCTCTTGCAAGATGCTTAGTATTCAGTTGTCTGTTCGGCAAAGCACTTGAGATAGGATATTGCATCCGATTTATAAATAGTCCTGTTAACTTCCTGCTGCTTGCTACAGTTGTCTTTCCGCAAGTAGCTCAGGTACTTGTTTTATATCTGTTAAAAACCAATAGGGAAGCCGTGTGCTGATAAAGTTTTATCGTTGATGTCTTCTAGACAGTTGGTAATACCTAGCTGTAATCTGGAAAATTATTTGACCCAGGAGCCTGTTTTTTCTCTGGAAAGGTTCTTTGCAACATCTTTCAAGTAAGTGTCTGACAATATTTACTTAGTTTGGAGAGAAACTCGAAGCTTGGATCAAGAAAGCAGTTTTGTGACCTTGCTACATGTGTCTGGATCTGGTTTCTTTGTTCACCCGCTATATTTTCATTGGATCCTTCTATCCTGTCTTCTGTTTATCCCTTTCTGGCAGGGTTTATTGTTTTGCAACAAGTAATCTTTCTTATCCTAGCAGGCTGAAGTTACTATCCAGGACTGGGTCATGACAGCATTTTTTGATCCCATACTTAAACTTGTGGTTAATGTATTTTCTTAATGTAGCTTAAAACAGATGGGAGGAAAAAGTTGCAGTTTCCTTATGACAATATATAGCCATTAGCTCCTGGCACATACCTATATATCTTAAATAAATAGCTAATACATTGATAATTACTATTAATTATTTCCATTAACTTCATTCCTTTGATTAAAAGGGATCATTATCATCTCCATGGTAGTACGTTTACCTAGTAAACAATGGAGAATCAGAAGGTACTTGCAAATGGAAGTTGTTGTGATGAACAACACTCTTTAGATGTTTATGCCTGTGCTTATTGAGATATTAATAATGGGTGACTTATTGTGTTTTCAAGCTCAGACAGCAGTAAAGAAATGTTGTCAGCTCTCTGTTTACCAGAAAGATGGAATTAAACACAAAAGATTGATAAGATTTGCAAAGAAAGGTGGAAGCAATTTGGATATTAAATAATGTTGCATATACTGTGCCCGACTCTTTGGAACAGAATGTATTTTTAAGTTAATACATGTGCTCTTCCCTTTAATGGAAATTCTTTTATTTCCCTGTTATAATTTTTTTTTTTTATTTGAAGACAGTTATCTTGATGCCACAAGCTAGCATTAAAAATAACGGTAGACATCTTTCAAGCAAAGCAATCTCCCCGTCAACAAGTAATACTTGTGAGAATTACAAGCCCTTGAAACTCATTAGAAGACATAGGGTGAATGGGTAGGGAAATACTCTTTTATTCATTGGTACTATAGACTGTGGTGGGAATTTCAGTGTTCCTAAATTGTTTCCTTAAGTACCCTTCTCTCAGCTTTAAAACTCACATAGGGTTAAATACTAATCTATTTTAAAGAAGCTTAACTGAATTCAGTGGAACTACATTTAAGAAAATGCATCTCTTAATTTTCTAAGGTGATGTATCAAGACACCTCTTAAAATCAAATTCAGGGTTGTGGAGTTCCTTCAGGCTGTGTCAGTTTTCTGAGGACTGCAAGAATAAAATAGTTTTCTGCCAGTTGAGACCAGGTTAAGAGTTAATCTAGTTCTTGTAGTAAAATTGCTTCCATGAAAGTAAAATAATGCTGTAAGATTTATGGAATAGGTTTGGTTTTAGTTATGAGGTTGTGGTGGGTAGGGTTTTTTGTATGTATATATATATATGTATGAATATATATTAAAAAAAAACACAGCTAAAACCTTTCTGTAGAGGAAAACAGTGATTCTGTGTGAATGTAGAAGCCACTGAGACATTGGTTTCTACCAGGAACATGCAAATCAAATAGAGCTGATAATAATTGCCAAAGACATATTTTGCTAATTTCTTTATGCCTCTGTACACTGTACAATAGCCTTCTTGACTTTTATTGTTAAAAAAAAAAAAAAAAGGTGAAAATTGACCTTCCTGTTTGCAGTCAGAAATTTGGTATCCTGCTGGGGTTTGGTCCTTGGTTCATGGGTCACACAGGAGTTTTTCATTCTTACCACTCCAAGCTGAAAGCTTTATTCAATGGAGGGTGTCCAGAGATGGGCAACGGAGCTGGTGAAGGGTCTGGAGCACAAGTCTGATGAAGAGCAGCTGAGGGAACTGGGGGTGTTTAGTTTGGAGAAAGGGAGGCTCAGGAGGGATGTAATTGTCCTCTACAATTGCCTGAAAGGAGGTTGTAGCAAGGTGCATGCTGATTGAGGTTATAGCGAGGTGTGTGTTGATCTCTTTTCCCAAGTAACAAGTGATAAGATGACAGGAAATGGCCTCAAGTTGTGCCAGGGAGATTTAGATTGGATATTAGAAAAAAATTATTCACTGAAGAAAGCACTGGAACAGGCTGCCCAGGGAAGTGTAGGTATTTAAAATATGGTGTAGATGTGGCACTTAGGGAAGTGGTTTAATGGTGGACTTGTCAGTGCTAGGTTCATGGTTGGACTTGATGATTTTAAAGGTCTTTTCCAACCTAAACGATTCTAAGATTCTACCTCTGAGGTGTGCAGGATGGATACTGAAAAGTGCATTGCAGGACCTGCAAGGTGAACAGCATGTGGTATGCTTGTTATGGTAGTTGGTAGGGATGTATGACAGTGAATTTAGCATTAAATGATACATCTGACTTACTGTTCTCTTTTGAGTGAAGTTCAGCAGCATCTCTGCTTAGAGCTTAATTTATAGTTGCTTTGGTAATAGTTACAACCTTGTGCTCTGGAAATCCTTTCTCTCCTTTTCAGCTCCCTGTGGGTTTTGGACAAGGACAGATTTTTTTTTTTCCTGTCTCAAGTATTTTCTCTGTGAAAAGCATGTTTAAAGTGTAGCTGTCCATCAGCTCTTCCGTTTCCCTTCCTTCATACTAAGGGGCTGTTACTGCCTACGTTATTTTTTGATGAGTATTTGCTATGTGTGTAGTATGCTAAGTTATTCACTATACAAGACTGACTTTCAGAAAGGCAAGCCACTTAATTAAGGTTAAAAAAAATATGTAGAATGAGCCTTTATTAAATTTTGCCTCCTTCCAAAAAATGTTTTACATACTTTTCTTCAAGTGTTGTATCAGCATGTAGCAGAGAATTGGAGAAATCCCACCGCTGGTGAAGCTGATGCCTCTGACAGCAGTGGCTGCTCAGAGAATGAGCATGGCAGCATCCGCACTGTGCTTGGCTAAGGGAGAAAAGAAAACTGGATTTATGTTAGAAAATACATTGCTACTGGATATAAGGAAGTGCTTTCTTCTGGAAAGGATGTCTTCCAGAATATACCGTACTTGATTATATAGGCAGCTTTAGTGATTGCAAAAATTACATACTTGAAATGTAAGTAAAATTTAGAGGTTAAACTAAAGTTGAGGACTAGCCATATGGCGAAAATAGGTGTGGATATCAAATCTGATGGTGCCTTAATATATTAGGGGCAAAACCAATTCTAACATTCCCCTCCACACTTCCCATTCCGTACTGCACTTACTCACAAGATATTCAAGGAGGAAGCAATATTGTAATTTGAGACCACAGTCAAGTGTTCATGCATTTGTGGTGTTACCGTTGCAGTTCCCTTTCATTTCCAATAAATAGAAGAACCTTTTCAAAGATTGCATTTCACTAAAGATTAGTGTTCACAATATTCAGTTTAGGATAGTCAACAGGTGACATTCTAGACCATAATTTTTAAGTCTTTCATCTAAAGCCTATCCAGTACACTGATGAAGAAAATACTTCTACTTTTTACCTTTTACCCCAGCAATTTTGAACTGGTTAAGAAAAGAAAAAAAAATAATTTCTGTACATGTCTGTTTGTGTATCTTGATTTGAAGTCTAATGAGGAACTCAACAGATAAAACCTACAAAATGTTATGCTCTCGGTATTTTTGAAACTGCTCCTTACCCAGCTCAAATTCTGAGGTTTGAAATCTTGTCCATTTTTAATATAGTTTCTGTCATTGTTTTAAAGCCCTCCCGAGTAATTTCTGAAATAGCAATAAAGTCTCTGCGTTACCTGATTTTACTTTTCCAAGCCTGGATATGAAAGCAAATAGGCAGAAGGTGATACTATTCTGTCATCTCTCTGTTACTACTTGCTGCTACCTACTACCTACTTCTAGCCACTGCCTGCGACTTCACTGATGTCTCCGATGCTCCTTTGTGCATGTTTCCTGAAAGTAAAAGTTTTATGCACACGTAATAAACAACCATTTGGTCTTCTGCAGTTTCTTGTATCTAAAGATAAAACCAGCTGGTAAGTACTTTGAGTACAAATGTACAGTGTGGCATGGAGTATTACGTGCAAAATGGTCATTTTAGCAGAGTAATGCCTGCCCAGTGGTGGGTGTTCTCAGTTGCTTTTTGTGGAAGGACAGCAGAAGGCTTTTAGATTTAACAAAATGAAAGTCTTTGCTTTGGCATTTATCATCTCACTTCTTCTGTTTTAACTTTGTTATTAGGGAGTGGAAGAAGGTTGTTCTAGTTAAAGAAAAATAATTGCAAGCAGGTGTTAATGCTGTTAGTTCTGGTTTGTGTTTATCCTTTCAGCTGTATCTGCTAATCACGATATATAAGCATTTTCTTTGTAAGGCTGCTCTTCTGTTATTTTGATAATTAAGTTAGCTCTTAGACTATTGGTAAGTAATTACAGTTTTATTTGTATTGCCATTGAAATATTCTTTATGCATTCATTACAGAAGAAATTTTTCTGTTATTCATGAACACTGCTCATTTTCTGATTCAAGTGGACTTCCTTACCTCATGCTGATTGATGTGTAGAAATCCCTATACACTACTGAAGACTTGTCTGCTTTCTAGACTGCTGTTGTTTTTTTTTCTTGTTCTGAGTAGTTGAATATTCTACATTTGAAATGAATGTATTTTCAGAAGCTTCTTGTTATAATAGAAATCCTACCGATTTACGTTCAATGTTTTCCATTTCAAGCGATCCTTTATAGTCCTCTTACTTATTTTCTGCTTTTCTCTTTTCTCTGTTGCTATGTGAAAAATGGCCTTTTGCATAGGTTAAATTAACTGTTTGTTGATATGCCTAGCTGTGTTACAATATGTTTGTTCTTAATTTTTAAAGAATTTGAATACTCCTAGTACCACTGGCAATTCCCACATACACCTATTTGCATATATATATATATATATATATATATATATATATATATATATATGCTTAAGATCATGGAGAATGGTTTTGGGCTTCTGATAGTTTATATACTGCAGGATATTGAGAACTGTAGGCTAATGCAGAACACAAAGTTGTACAGAAACCAGAAATACTGTTACAGAGGTTCTGAGTAAATGTAGAGTCTCTGTCTCTCCCTTTCTATCCTCTCTGTTTATGTATTACCCATTGCTTATTAAATGTTCGATATAGAAAGTTAACATAATATTTAGAAAATAGATGCATCACCTTGAAGTGTAAGTGTGCTAGAAAGTGAGATGAGCAATGTTTAAATGTCATATTAAGAAACTGATCCAAACTAAGAAATATTTTTTAATTTTAAACTTGATTAAAGAATAGATGCCTAATAATACAAATTATTTTTTTTTATGACTGTGAATCTGCTTTCATTATCATAATTTTGATGTGATTAGTTATCTGAATTTAAACTTTAAAAAACAGTTACATTGTATTTCCAGTTTTGAAGGGGAAATTCTCACACAGTTAGGAAAGGCCAGGTACATGTGCCATTTGTAACAAGTGCTAAATCAGAGTAATTGGGGTCTCCTTTTTTCAAATAGAGTTTTCTCATTTTCTTCTGTCGAGCTTCACAGTTCATAAAATAGACATCTGCAAAGGGAGGAATCAAAATCTCTCAGTAGGGAGTGCAAATCAGCAAGAGTGATACAACTCTATTATTAGAAGTTGGAGAGGACCTACTGTCTTAAGAGACGCTTATTAATGAGTTTAAGTAACTTGCTGGGATGGCACTGTAAAATTAAGACACAAGTCAATCTTTAAAACCTCTGTTACAGCATTTAATTATGTGAAAGATCTGACTGGGTTATTTCCCTGTCCCCTTTGAAGAAGGCAAATGATTCAGTAGGCTTCAAGCATACAATTGAATGGCTTTTTTTTCCAGGGAATTTCAGATATGTTATTTTTAGGGAAACACCAGATCACATCTGTATGCTTTCACATTTAAATGTTTAAAATACTAGTTTTGTATCAATTAATAATATTGGTGGAAAGTTGTATCGATTAATAATATTGCTGGAAAGTATTTTTTTCCATCGCAAAGAAATTAAGTTTCTCTCTTTAAGGCTGATTTAGCCTGGTACTCAATGCTGTAGTGCAGAGATTGTTCATTTCCTAGCAAAACTGAAGTCAGAACAGAATTGCAAGTGTTCTGAGAACAAAAAAGCTTCAGGGTTAACCCTGGTCTCTGTGGGCACATTGATCCCTTGGAAGGAGTATCTTTGTATGTTTTGTCTAGCTCTAATCTTTGCTTCTGTGGTGGAGAAACTTAACCCCAGAATAATGAAGTTCTTTTAGCAGGTTATTTTCCTTCACTACATTACTTTATATACAGACTTTTAAACTTTCTAAGTTCTTGGAAGTCCCAAATTCTGATGCTTATTTCAGATAATCTGGTTACACCTGTGCTCTTTTATCTCAACACTGTAATCCCATTTAAGGGCCTGAATTTTCCTTTTTAATCTGCAGGCTCATGGTGTAGTGTCTCCTTTCAAAGACACTCATGCATCCACTAAAGTTGATCGCTGATAACATCTGAGGCCATGGCAGGCTGGAGCCTGATGAGTTTTATCGCTCTCTGCCATAATGTGCCCGTAGTAGGCAAGATTTCTGGTCTAATCGTTTTACATTTGTATTCTAAATATATTGTGCCATTCAAATAACCAATAACGAACAAATACAAACTTGTATTTTTAAAATAATGTTTCTTGTGCAGTTCATATGAGGTTGCCATGTAAATACTGGACTTTAGAAATGTGTGAAAGGCTTCAGATTTTATAATATTTCTGAAATGACTATGCTGTTTATCAAGCAGTGGTACTGTGGGACATAAAATGTACAGCATGCTTTGGTTTTGCCTTGGGAGCGCACTTGCAGATTCAGGTTGTATATTTTTTCCCAGAGTTTTATGAGGTGAATGAGACAGTGGGCTTGGAGTCTGCTGTCTCGTGGAGAATTCCCTGCCTCAAACCCAGTGGGATCATCCTCTATGTGTGTGTTGGTCCTGCTGCTTGGAGATAGCAAGGGTCTTTCAGTCCCTAGCAATCAGAGCTGGCCTTAAGATCTTGGCAAAATGGAAAGGGGACTCTGGCATGCTCTAAGAGAGAAATTGGATAATCTTTCTTTACTTTGCAGTTGAAAGCTCCTTTACATTTGTTGGTGAAGTCATGGTGTTGCTGTTGTAGGAAAAGAGCAACTATTTTCTCTTTTTTTGCCACTATGAATGTTGAGTTATTGCTGCTTCCCTTCTGGGAAGCAGTTGGAGGTGGGCTGGAAGGGGAGACCCTATAAAGGTCCACCTTTAGGGTTCCCCATATCTGAGTCTTTATCAGAAGGGAACTATATAGGTTCTAAAGTTCATGTAAAACAAGAACAAATCCTAAACCAGCTATGTCTTTTCACAAAGGTGAATGGATAACTAGTAGAGGCTGTATTTTATGTTGTAAAGCAACACTCTTGTCTAACAGAGGGTGAATAAATAATTTCTAACAGATATATAGCTTTTAGGTCGAGAGGAACTGTAGTGTCCTGCTTGGGGCAAAAGTAGATACTGACCATTAAAATATATGGCAGATATGATAACCAAAATGTTAAAAATTCTTAAAAAATTATAGTGGATTTGTGGGTTTTTAAAGTGTTCTCTGGGGTGGGGTTTTTTTGGTTGGTTTCAGTAGTTGTAAAAACAAACAGGGATCCAAAAACCTTAGTGTGTAAGTGGCCTCTGAATGAGCAGTAGTGTGTGCCTTTTCTTAAGAGATCTTTGCATTTAGTCATCTATGTTTGTTTTCCATGTGTTAGAGATAAATATTTTCAGAGGCTTTTTCTAGGGCTATAAAACTCTTGAATTTTTCTTCTACCCAGAACAATGCTGTTAAAGCTAAGCAGCGAACAATCTCCAGTCTGACTTGTGGAGTCAGTTTGTTTCATGCCAGAACTTGTTTAATTCTGAGGTACTTCAGGAGTAGGACCCCATCAATCTTTCAGTTTTAACATAAATTAATTTTTTAATGGTTTGATTGATCATGCATATATTATGGCATGTTGCACATCGAGAGGGTTGAAAACTGGCATCAGGGAGCTGACTATGAGGAGGACATCTTTTGAAATAATTCTTTATACAGCTGAGACTGCTGCAAAATAGACCTGAGTGTAGCTGGCACTAAATGGAAATGTTGGAGCTCTGTAACAATCTGTGTTTCAGCTTTGTGCGAATAAGTTGGGTAACTACTGAACAAATGGTAAGAAAACTGTCTAAATCACAAACCTCTTGTACAAGTGTAATATATTGTCTTACATGATATGAACTTACTGTTGCTTTTACTTAATCTTCCTAAAACTTACGTTCTGATTTGAGGATTTTAACTTTCTTGTGTTTTTCCTGGTCATTGATTTGTGGGTATTGGAGGTGTGTAACTCATGCCTGTGAAGTTACATCAGGCCTAATGGGACAGGTCACGTTAACTTCTGGCTTGCCTTTGGCTGCCCTCTTTTCTGAGGATTTTGTGAAGTCCCTGCCAGATTTCCACCAGTTTGAATAGGTAATTATTAAGGCCACATGAGTTGTGTGCGCTTTTGAGTTCCTCAGGTAGGGTGTTCCTGTGTACAGGAACATTCTGGTGCACCTGTGTAGAGAAATAGGAAATACTGTATGTGTCCTCAGTGATTTGAAACTGAGATTTTGTTAATACCTGATGCTTAAAATCAGGTTACATAGCTCTAGCATATTTATTTACTTACTGAGTTGTACTCAAAATTACAAACATTTAATACTCTCTGAACTAATTTGGTTGACGAGAGTGCTTTCTTCTTTTTTTCCCTCTGAATAAAAGGTCACTGAAGTAAAAAACTTGCCCTGATTCTTTTGCTGTTGCATTGAAATGTAACCAATGCACTAGAATACCTTTGAATTCTGTGCCTGAATATCAAGGTATGTTGTCATCTTTTAATTTAAGTTATTTTCCTCCAGTCATTGTGTCTTCTGAAAACAAAAGTGCTACATAATTAGATTTCAGGAGTCATCCAATGGAGAACTCTGCATAGCTCATTCTTTAAATTTTACAAGGTTGTTATAATTTTTAAGAATGAGCAATTTGAAGCTGAATCTGTTTCCCATAGGCTGGTCATGTTGGGAGGAAAGTGAGTCAGTTCCAGCCTTTCTGCTGAATTTCTATTTTCTACATGTTTATATCACTGGGGAAGAATAATATAAAATTATTTTCTGGTTGCAGAAATTCTTATTTTTGTTTTGTAAATCAGTTTAGCTTTTTACCAAATTACTTTGAATGTGCTTCCCCCTTCTCTCCCCTGTCCCCAAATAACCCTCTTCCAACTTTGATGCATTTTAACTTCATTTTTGATGTCAGTCTTTATAACAAATAATATTTATTTCATTGCTGCAGTGACAGGACTGTTATATTTTAACTTACTGGTCATGCTTCCCTTGGCTGAGCACTTTGTGACGGGAAAGAAAACCATCGTGCTTGTGCCTGGCTGATCAAGCATGCTTAACCAAAGTGGACCCCATAGCCTGAGCAAGCCACATTCTCCTGTTTCCTAGGGATGTGCTGAGTGCTGATGCAAATCTTGGAGACTTCTGCTATGGGCTAACTTTTGGTAACATCATATCTTGGGTGCCCAGTGGCACGTTACATACACTTGGAAGATTGTAGCTGTATTGTGTTTTTACAGGGGGAAATTGTAATTGGGAAGATGTTTGCCAGAAGGAAGTGTTTGTCTGGAGAGGTCCCCTCCTCCAGCAAGTTTGTTCAGATGTTTGACCTTTTTTGCCTGCAAATGGTCACCCTTCCCAGTGTTTGCTCTTCCCTGTGTTGAAGTTTGTTTTTCTTTTGGGTTGAAATAAAGCCAAGTGTTGATTTGGCCCTGACTCATTTTGTTACAAGTTGGTTTTTTTTTTAGTTTGTCCTCTCCTCTGGTTTTTGTATACAGTTTCAGCAGTAGTGTGATGTTGGAGGAGAAAGAGAAAAATAAAACATTTCTTGCGTTTTTGTCAGTAAGATCGTAGCTTGGATTCCAGCGTCTGAAGCACCCATCCCTCCTTGGCCTCTCTTTTGTCCTTTGATTCTCTGGTTAAACTTGCTGTCAGTGATGGATGAAGAAGAAGATTTTTTCCTTCTTTATCAGGGTAGGCTGACAAAAGAGAGGAGCAGAAATTAATAAAATTTTACCGTTTTCTAATATGATAAAGTTTAAAACAAAATATGTGCTCTGCGGTGGAAATGAAGGACTTACATCACCTATCAGCATGCATCTTACTGATAAGCGGAGAAGTATTCCTGTAGCTCGAGGGCAGTGTATAGCATAATTCAACATACATGTATTTTTCAATGGATGTCAACTACTGAAAATCACTGTTGTGCAGCATCAAAAGTAGGATGCTGAAGGTACTATGTAATACATAAAGCAGGGTCCTCTCTTTCTTGCGTTGTCATAGCTAAAGCAGATTTTGGGATGGTTTTGATTCAAGCATGGCCCCACTGCATACAGATGTCCTCCTGTGGGCCAACTGCTTCTTATTTCTTGTGGTCAAACCACAAATTGTGTGGCTGTTACCTTGGTTTCCTTCATACTTAGAGAAATGTACTGTCAATATTTTACTGTGTTAAAAGTAGCCTGCAAAGTAAGAAATATCTTGGCTCTCAAAACCTTTTCTGTTACCTGACAATGTCTTCAAATGGGAAGTATTCTGTAGTATTGTGTTTAAATCCTGGTTGGAAAGTAATGAGTCCTATAGATTCCTGCAAATGTGAATGTTTCCTGCTCCATCTTGAGTGGGAAAACAGAACAAACTGGAAGTCTAGTTTATCACGCTGTGTGAGATCGAAAGGAAACTCTTAAGAGCAAGTCAAAGCCTAGTAACTACAGTCCTATGATAATGTCAAGTATTCATAGCTTGTTGTGGTAATTTTCCTTTTGACGAGAGTTTTGGTATTTACTCTTAATTCATGCTGCTTTCCCATGTGCAGTTTAACTGAAATGGCATTAACTGTTACACTAGATAATAATCATCCTGAAGGGAATGATGTGATTGTTCTCTGTTCTTTAAACCAATGCAGACGGAGACCTCCTCTGTGATCATTAGCTGTGCTGTAAAGTTGTTGATGCTTTGTTTTTCCTACCACAAGTGTTCAGAGTAACACAGTTTCTTCTCTCACACGTCCTACCAGAAAGTCAGATGGTCCAGATTAAATGAGATGAATTTTAGTGGCATTTGGAGGGACTTGGGCTGAGACCACCATGCTTACTCTATTTTAGACTTCAAAGTAGACTCTCAGAAGTGAAATATCTTTCAGCCCACACAGGTCCCGCCGTATGGATTGGGCTTTTTCATTATTGAGTTAATCCAGAGGAGCTAGTTGCAATTATTTTTCTCTTTTAAATGGCTGACCACTGTGTTTCTGTACTCAGAATTGCAAAGTGAGCACTAACACACTTCAGTATCACAGACATTCTTCATGCTTGAAGGTGCTTTTCTAACATTTACTTTGGAAAACCTAGGATTTGGGGTTAGTAACTCAAAGTTACATAAGGTCAGGAGATGCTTTTTAGTTGCCTCTTTGTTCTTATTCCTTAGTAGCAAGTACGATGAGTACAACAGGGTGCTACTGTCCTTCAGAAAAATAGAAAACTTGTTACGTGTTTTAAAATCTCTCATGAGTGACATATCTATAATGGTTTAATTCCATTTTTTTGTAACAACAGTCTTCCCTCTTCTCCTGTTTTCATTCTTTCTTCTCCACAAGCTTTTGTTGTTTTCAGAGCCTGTATTGGGTTTTAATGTTGCTTTTGCTTGTGTATGAGAGAAGCCAGTTTTGAATCTGTCATATAAATTGAGATTGATTCTTTCAAGGCAGGGTGCTTGAAATTAATCTTTTATTTAAAAGAAGCCCAGTTATTAACTGTGTGCTGAGTATACATTACTTCTGTGGAAGCTGTGTATGACCAGCACATTATCCCTCTTTGATTTAGGATACTGATCTTAGGAAAGTATTCAACTTTGAAGCAGCTTGTTATGGTTAACGTTTTAATGATGCTGAAAATCAATTTTTGTTCTTATTTTAAAATGCATAAATATGACAAAGGCTGTGCTTTTAAGTCATTTAAAGCTCTCTGTGATGAGGCCTTTAATTGTTTCCCTTTTACCTTGATTTGGTAATGAGTCTCTGGGTTGTTTGGTGGAATCTGCTTAAATGTTAGTGTGCAGCAGGAGTAATATATGTAAACTTTTACAAATGATAATTTGTAGCCTTAACTCAGGGAAGCTTAGACCTGCTTCTGCTGAATGGGACTAGGATGTCACCTCCCGTTCTTAGTCTGCTGTCCCTTTGTGTCAGGTGGCTGGTAATGTCTTTGGTGAGTGGTCTGCCCACAAGATCGCAACGTAAACTACTCCATTAAGACAAAAGGAGGAATAGAATTACAGCATCTTCCATCTATTCACAGTAACATAATTTGGCTGTTACAGTTCTTTCTTAATGTACAGCAGCTAAGAAAGTCTCCTAATGCCCTCTGCAGCCTGGGAATTTTGCCTCCTGTCCTTTCTCATGATAGATTAATGGAAATGGGCTTTCCAGGGGTTGTAAAACAGATGTCAAAAATGCAGCTAAGAACAGTGACAAACTCTGCATTTTGTGTTTCTTGTTATCGTTGGATCTCAGCATGGTTTCAAATCAGGATGAAAGAAACCACGTCAATATAACAATTCCTTTTGCTTGTGGTGAGTGTTTACTGTAAGTGTTGCCTTCAGAATATTTTTGGTACATTCAGAAATATGTCAGTTGGAACAGCGGGAGAAAGCTGGTTTGGGTGCATAGCTGCAGTGCAGTGTCTCTTGCCTTACAACTGCTAATGTGCATGGTAGTGTATAGGACATAAAAATGCTGCCTGCACTTCTCCAGCCTTACTTTCTTCTTGACTCTGGAAATGAAAAAAAATTTTGGGAACTTTTAAAAAGAAATTATTTCTAGAGTGACTTATATCTGAAATGTTTATTAAAAGCTACCATACAACAAACTGAAGGTAGAGCTCAGATCTTAAGAGATTTGTTAGTCTGGGAGTTTGCTGTTTGGAAAACATGCAAAGTTTAAAAAGTACACTGCAAATTTGTCTCACTATTAGAGAATGCTTTTTCCTTGCCTCCCCTTCAGGCCAGTTTGTTCTTTACATATTATTCCGAAGCTAATGTTTGTAGGGCTTTGGAAAGAGGAAAAGGAAAATAAGTATCTCCATAGAAAGACTGTGAAATGAAACAGCCTTAAAAAGTATTCATGAAGTGTGTTCTGTTGTGAATAGCCTGAATTTGCACAGTGTCTTGATTTGTGGAACATTTGCACATATGTTACAATTATGGGCTAGATCACTGAAATATATTTTTATCCTTAGAGTCAATACTCAGTGTCGTTTCTCTTACAGTATTAGAATTGTGAGTTGTTACGCTGAAGTATATCAAGAGAATATATGAACAGAGAATTCCTGCAGTTGCTCAGTTTTATGTTCCAGCAGCTCCATTATAATTTTATTTCTTGCCATATCTCTGTTCTCATTTACAGTTTGTTTATTTTTAATTAAGATGCAAGATTTTCTGAGCCTATTCAGTTTGAATGGAATTTTTGCTGTTTCTTGTCAGTCTGAGCAGGCACAGGCTTTTAAGTAGTGTTATGTTTGATGGAGATTAGATTGAGTTAATTTACCAAGAAGGAAAAATAACGCTGCAGAATTTACCACCCATGCTGGTTCTCCATAGCCTTTAACTGAAACAGAACCATGCTACTAATAGGTTTGCAAAGATCTTCAGAGAGCCTGCAGATAAACATTGGGTTATTAAACAGGTTTATGACTTGAGTCATGAAAGTCAGTCTCTGTGGTCCTGTATTGGTCACTAAGGGATGTGCCCTGTTTTTCCAAATAAAATAAAGCATCAGTTTGAATTTATACTATAACAGATTGCTTATATCCATTACTTGGATTTTATTGTTTTTTAATTAGTTTCTAAATTCCTGCCTTAAGAAAGAACGTTTTGAACCCATGTAGTACTGGGAAATACATCAGTGGCAAGTGCATGGGAGGGAACCTTCTGAAAGTGTCTTACTGTTCTATTTCTAAAATCTTGAAGCCTGGCTATAGGACCCATCCCTGCTTAATCTTTCTGTCAGGGGTTTGGCATAGGTGACTTGCTGCTAATAATTTAGTGATTCACTCTTGGTATGCAAATGGCTCAGGTATTCTGAGGTCCTTTTTCGTCAGGCATCCCCATACTATGTGGCAGACTTAGATGCTTTGAGGCTGTTTAGGAAATCCCTCTGTCAGCTGAGAGGTCAGAAATACCTGTCTTGTCCCCCAGGTATACTTCTCCAACATGCAGTTACAATTCTAATACAGAAAAATACGTCTAAATTCATATCATTTAATGGAGAAAGATTTTGTGGCAGCACCGTGTTCAGGTGAGTCTGGATCAAGGATCTCACTCGAACAAAATTATTTATTTTGGTACTGTGCAGATCCAAGCACGTATCCTCATGTATTCCCTTTTTTCTTTGTTGTAGCAAACCAAAAGTGAAGAAAGTGTTTACCCTTAAAATACATTGAGATGTTCAACTTTAATTTGAACACTTAGAAAAATCACCACATCAATAAATTGTTAAAGGTTGATTATTCTTACAGTGAAGTTATATCTAAATGTATTTATCACTGCTTCCAACTATTGAGTTTTACTGTGGCTTTAATAAAACATTATATTGCATCTACTATGTACTTATGTGCCCCTGCAATTTCCACTTTATTTTATTCTCCTTAAGAATTTTAGTGCTCATCAAAATACTGCTGTCAGTGGTTCTTGGGCACTGTGCTTTGCACATACCAGCCTGACCAGTAGATTTAACTAGTACCAGAATGGTAAATCGTATTTTTTATTTCCTAGTCTTATGTTCTGTTAAGTAATCGGTAATCAGTTTGAAACACGATCAGTAACCTTTCCCATCTAGCCCATTTATTCAACCGCTGGTTACCCCCACTCTTCCCGAAGGTGATGGCTGTATTCTGTGCTTTTGCTGTCCTGTGTGCACTGCTGTGATGATAACTGAGGGGAAGTTGTCTCCTCCAGCCTCTGGGACGGCACTGATCCATGGTCAGGCCTGTCTGTGCGCTCTTCTGTGCCAGCCTGCACTTCATGTTAGTGCATTATGTGTGCCAGGTGTGCCGTAAACCCAGTGAAACCTGTGAGAGCCTTGACGGCAAGAAACCAGTCCAGTTTATTATTTTCTAGTTCTTAAGGGGAGCTGAAGAGGGTTTTGTGGAAGAATGCTTGTAAATGGCTTTGGGGGGATCCCGGAGACACACTGGAAGTGGTGCTCATGGGGCAGGTGGGAGCAGCCTGAGTGCTGTTGGTCGCGGCCGGGGCTGGGAGGGCTGGCACGTTGAGAATTTGGCCTTTTGGTGTTGGACTCTGGTTTGTTGTGTGATTAACCCTTGTCAGCCAGGGAATGCACAGTAGTGTCACGGGCACCTGCATCTCACATCTGTCGAGCCCTCAGCACAGCGGGGTTCTGGGCAGCGGTCCCTGGGGCGCAGAGCTGTGGCTCGCTGTGCCCTGGGGAGCTGTTGGCTCAGTTCATGCCATAAACACCAGCATTTCAAATGACTCGGTAAGGCAAGCTGCCAAAGGTGAGGCAGGGTCAGTCATACCTCTCAGGAGCGCCAGAAGCCATCCACGATCTTTGCCATTTGCACCGTTTTCAGCAGCAGTCAGGGCACTGAGGCGCGTAAGGATGAAGCACAGCACGTTTTATCTGCCCTTTTCTGTAAGCCAGGGCACCGCAGCCCTGGGAGGGAAACACGGTGGCAGCGGGCTCTTCCTCTGTTATGCATTCACATGGTTGGGAAGAAATCCACATATTTGGATCTGGCTTCTGGCAGATTGCCCAGGAGGGATGTTTGGTATTTTAACAGTGTTTCTGCCTTGTTCTGGAGGGAGGTTTTATCTTTAAGTGCTCTTCTGATCAGGTGGGAATTAATTGCACAAATAAATGCAGCAATATTGAGATTACACAGCTTTTAAAAAAAAGGAATAAAAGAACGAAGACATATGCTAATTTGGCTTTACTTTTTTTATTTTCTCAGGTATAGGGTTTTTTTACTTTGCTTGAGATGCTTTAATTTTTTTTTTTTCCTAACAAACTTCGGTATATGAAGAGTATGCAGCATAGACAAGCTCAAAACTTTTTGCTTTTCCTAACCCTTTACAAGCTTATATTAAGCTTTGTTAGACCTTTGGGATTAATTAGTTTTCTTCAATAGATACACTTATTACATTAGGTTTGAATTTTGCACTGAGGTTTCATTTTAATAAGGTAACTGAGGTGTAGAAGGAAGACATCTCTGATACCTGTCCCAGCTATGTTTTCTATAAATATAGTTCTTACAGGGCTAAACTGAAGATCGAGGCAATATGCAGGTTGGATCTGCTATATCAGCTATATCTTTTTCATTTAAAGAGTTGGAACAAAAGCTACATTTTTCTTGAACGTTAAAGCAAACTTCTGCATTCGGAACATGCTTTCATTTTTCTATTTAACTTTGGTATTTTTTTATATGTCTTTATTGGTTGTATATTGGCTTTAGTTTGGAAAACCATGCTGCATACACACATGATACTTCACTGTTGTGTGATTCTGTGATGTCTCTGATACCATGCAGATTCGTGGCCCATGATGTTTAACATTTTATGTTAAAAACATAAGTTTTTAAGATGTACATAAACTGCACATAGCAGTTGGTAATTGTAGTTTCTGTTACTTACCTTGCAAATGACACCTTAATTGGGATTCTTAGCATTTTGTAGTGTCACTGCTTGTTGCACTGTAGACAAGAAGGGTGAGGAATACTACGCCTCTTGTACTGTGAATTTCTGTCCTGCTTTGTTAAGTACGCCCGAGACTAAGGAAGTACCTAATTTTTGAAAAATGTTTGCCTCCTCTTCTGAAAATTTTAGACCCTAATACATAGTGTTCTAGCAGCAGTTGCCTTTCTGGTAAAGATGGGCAGTGATTCCTGAGAAGGACAAAAGCTATCATAAATTCTATTGAGATCTGAACAAATGCTTGTAAGTGTTCTTGGAAATTAAAAAAAAAATAATGCCCCCAATTACTTACCATATGGCATTGTTTTAGATGTTTCTGGGAGGTCTTCACTGTTTTAGTTTAATGATTGCATAACCTCTCACTTCAGAAGCTTGTTCACATTAATAGCTGGCTGAGGAAAGGATGGACCTGTATCATCTTTAGGGAATTTGGACTTTAAATTTTTGCTTTGATGCGATTCACAGCAAGAATTCAAAATAGCTTTCCTTCCCAGCTTTTTTGCTGAAAGCAGGGGTACTCTTCATCTGAGTAACCAATAGTTGATTTCTCTCTCACTGCCTGCCCCCCCCCAATTCTGGATGGGCTTGAGAGTATTTTATGAAAAAATTAGGGTCTGAGATTTCAAAATATTTTTTTAAAGGTGTGTTGATTTGTATAGCAAAGAGTTGACATAAGGTATGTGTAGAGGACTGGAGGCAGTGGGTTGCTTAGCATTGATAACATGCAGCTGTGGCCTTGCCTCAGAGGCAGTGGGTTGGTTGACATGGACGATGGTGCAGGTGTAACTTCTTCCTGCTAAGTGGTTAAATAGCCCTGAGGAGTGTGGGAGAGGGGTTGGATGGAGGAGGAGCAGGGTGGGCTGACCTCTGGAGGAAGGAGACACAGCACAGACAGTAGAACCTGACCAACGGTAAAGCCTGGCTGCAGCCTGGTTGGTTGTGCTGCAACAGGTATGGTTAATAGCCTCAGGTGGTTGAAATTTCCCTAAAAGGAAGAGAGTTCAAAATGGCTTTTGTAGAATTATTACCTCCTAATTGTCTGCTTTGCATGTTTGTAGATTAAATATGATGTACAGCCTATTATTAGTGTTTTTACAGGAACTGCTAACAAAGACAGCTTTGGTGTTTGGTTTTTTTTTCCCAAACTTCCAGTTCAGGATGTTAAATCTTTCTGGCACTGGTATGTTTATCATCCTCCTTGGAGGTGCTTTTCATAATTTTGAAGCTTAATTAGTGAAATATTTTTTTAAAGATTCCCCCCAACATCTTCTCTCCATCTTGCCCTCTACATATATCTTCTATGACTTGAATAGTGTTAGGAGTTGCCTTCGAGATCAAAAAAATGCCCAGAAAAGGCACATTGTAGGAGGAAGTGAACTGCAAATTACTACATAACTATATGCCTTTAATGGTAATGTGGAATGTGATTTCATAGTCTGAGAAGATGCTACACTAATTGTTGCATTATTTGCTTTTAGATTGATTGGTCCGGTGAAATGTAGACCAGGTAGTTGGTGTGTGTGTGATTTGTTCTTAGGGGACATCTAGTATCATTCGTTTTTACTCTGTGAAGAAGCCTTTGCTTCCATAACACAGATGCACATCAAAGCAGTATTCTCATTAGAAGTGCAATTATTGTAGTCTTGATTCACTGCATATTTTTTGTTGTTGTTGGACTTTTTTAAAAATAAAATATTTAGTAGCGTAGATACATAATACATTTTTACTTTGCAAGGCTGATAAATCTGCCACTCTGACTCTTGTTGAATAATTCACTTTCTCAGTAAGTGTAACTTTTATACAGTTTTTTTTTTATACTGTTTATACAGTTTATTTGGTAGAAATACTTGCACAGTGAGGTACTTTCTAACATGATTAAACTTGCAAAAAATAAATCAAATGGCATATTAGATTCACTATTATATGGGTAAAATATTTATTACAGTTCCTCCCCTACTATCACACCTGCTTTTATTAATGTATATCAGTTTCTTTAATGGAGTTTAATGATTCAGATTGTTTTAGAATTACACCCATGTCAGTAGGGATCTCTTCATCTCAGTCACTGCCAGCTGCTGCAAGGCTTTTCAATGCAAGGTGAAAATCACTAGCCATTGTAGGAACACCAGTGACAAAGCAGTTTGAAGATTTGGGTGAATGTACCATGGGCTTCTAAGGCTGCATGACTGGACTTTTTAGCCCAATGCTAAATCTATGCTTATGTCTATGTCTAGTCATAAATTATATTTTAATCCTCATTGGCCACCATCTTAGACCTAGATTTAGTGCAGAAGCTTGCGTAGGTGGATGCTTGACTCTGAAAATGAATTAAATGGGCTCATCCACTGTGATATGAGGCCAAGTAAGCAGTATATTGCTTCCTTACATCTTGGGACTAAAATCTGTATTTACTTCCCTAGCAAGCTTCATGCTTCATGCTGTTTCAGACCTGCATTATTTGTCCTCCTAGTGTGGACAGCGTTAATGCGCCTGCTGGTTTATGTTGTGGCTCAGGAAACTGTTGGCCAACACCAAAATACAGGCTTGTGGTTGGATTGATTTCTTTTAGCAGAGAGGTTCCACTTGGCATGTTGTGTTTCCTAATGCTTGGGGGGTTGATGCTATTTATAGTTAGTGACAGGAGAGAGAGACTGATTACAGTTAGTGGAAATCTTTCTGATGTAATAGTACCCAGCAGTGTTGTTGTATCCATCCTGTTCTGGTGCCTTGTCTGCTCTGTAAAAGAGCCATAGCCTTTCACAGCGGCTTTGTGTTGGACCTTAACATCTGCTCATAGAATCTCAATCTGTGAATATTGCTGTTGTATTACTCTTAGGCCTTCAAGAACATCAAGTCACTTAAGTACTCTTGATATGGAATTTTTATCTATTTTAGCTGGATTATGCAAAGTCTTGAATAAGTGTTCATCCTAAGGAGCTGTTTTTCATTTAAAATACTGAATTGGGCAGAAAAATCAACCTGAGGCAGGCAAATATGCCAGCATCCCATGCCATAGACCAAGATGATTCTTCAGAACATTCAGCGTTCTTTAAAATTCCACATGCCTTTAATGAGATCTTTAAACAGCCTTTAAAACTGATAGGGTTTTGTGGCTTCCCATGCTTCAGAATAAAGTGCAGGTAAGTATATAAATGTTACATTTGATTTTGTAAGACAAACCTTAGTTGTGTGGTTATTTTCCTGATTATTTTCCCCTTCTGTAAGGGTTATTCAGGTAACTGATCTTCCTTTTCTTCTCCCTTGTCCAAAGTGAATCTAATGTTGGGTGAAATGGACTGTGTAATGGGCTGCCCACGCATTCTGGGGCTTACTTGAACCCACATTTCTCATTGGGTAGTTACTGTTATTACTGTTTTAAAGGAAGAACGAGAATTGGGGGATTGGAAACATATACTTACTTGCTTATGGAATATGTTACTCTAAAGAAAATTGACTTAATAGCAAGATAATTGTATTGAATTCTTGATATTTAGAAATAATCATTTATGGTGGAAACAATTGAAATAATTAATGCCCAGTTTCTTCTCTGTTATACCTTTTGGGACAGTTAAGTTCAAAGTTGTTAATTTGTTTGTATTTATATTCTCATTTTATGTTTCTAATTATTTTCATTATCAGTTTTTTCCTGACTAAATTAAGTATTGCTATCCCCAAAAGAAGTGTGATTTTTACTTGACATCCATAAATAGGTATTTTACACATCAGTTATGGGCTTGAGTAGATGCTTGGTTCCATTGGCTTTTGTATATTAGCAGTAGTTGGGCAGTGGTGTGCTGGTTAGCTTCAGCACGCTGCCAAGGGACAAAGTGGATACGGGGGGCTCTGAACTTACCTAAACTTGCATAATTATTCTTGTGAATTGCTGTGTTCTGTGCTTTAATGAAAGTATGGGTGAAGTCTTGTTACATAAAATACATGGGAAAAGAAAAAAGTGAGGACTCAGTGGGCTTCCTGAACATTTACTTCTGTCCTTCAGTTTTCAAAAAAGGTCTCGCTGTTCGTGGACAGAGGAGCGGGCTGTACAGCAGTGGCTGCACTGTGTCTCCCTGTGAACCTGTGCATATGTAATGCCTTGCGTTAGAGCCTGTGTGTGCTGGCACGAACTGATTCATTCATCTGGACTTGGCAGCAGTGGGGGAAGGGGTGGTGTCCATTCTCCAATAATGGGGTTTGGGTGTTTGGGTGTGGAGTTTGGTTTTTCTTGGTCTCCAGCTTCTCTCGGGAGAGAGGTGCGCCTGTTGTGGGTTTCCAACAACTATTTCCTATAAATACTTGAGAAAATGTTGCGTGCAAGCAGTGCCCTGTTTATAGCTGCTCTTCGTTCTTTGGCCATGACAAAAACCTACCAAGTTGTTTTGGCTTTCTTGTGTTATTTGTTCCCCTATCTTCTGAGTTGTCTAGAAAAATGAATTGATAGAATTCAGTAGTCTGTGTCTTGGGCCTATGAATTTGGGGTGCTAGAGACAATACATATATTTCCCTTCAGCATGGGTTCCTTGTAGAATGAGTGTTTATCTAGGGAGACATCCTTCTGGAGAGGCTGTTTGGGTGCTGCTGCAGAAGGCACTCTGCTTGAGGGAGAAGCTACACAATTTGGTTACTCGCCCCGCTGATAGAATGAGACAAAACACTCCGGGTTCCCTTTTGATGCCAGTTGTTATTTGAAAATTTATAAACTAAAAAAAAAAACCCAACAAATCACCCAGAGTGTTTTTGCCATTGTTGTTCTGAAGTCTTGGAGTGTTTTATCTTAGTTTCCACCAGCAGAAGACCACAGATGGAAGTATTCCTTCAGGGTAGCACAGAGCCTCTGAAAATTCAGTCTCCAATTGCCTGTCTGCATTCACATTTCCCGGGAGTTTCAGAAGGGGTATATGTCATCAGACCCCCTTTTTATTATTTATTTATTTTATTCCCCTTCCTGACTGCTTTTCCCTTATATCTGTATGTGGACTGTACTTTCTGTCTGATGTTCTCCCATTTTTTTTCACCAGTGCTCCCTGATCTGTGGAGTGGGGCTCAGCAGAGCTGGCTGGAGAGAGCTGTGTGGGTGTTGGCTCTGCAGTTTATTGCCACAAATACTTTTTGAAACATTTGCTTTCTGCTGCATGACGGGTTTGCTTCCCTTGGGCATTTTTCCATTATTAGAATGTTAATAGGAAACAGTTCCTGTCCTCTCCTGGTGAAGTTGGTATATCTGGAAGCTATGTATGTCTTTCCTTCTTCAGTTTTTTGTAAGAAAAGGTGTAAACTCTCCTGTGCTGCTGAACAAAATTTTCTGTGCTGCCTTTCTCTGCTTTTCTATAGATTTCCCATTGCTACGATTTGCTCCTTTGTTTTGGTAATGTAGCTCCATTTTAGTAAGAAAGTGATCGCTCCTACCAATAGCCCCAGATGTTTTCATCTACATCCTTTTCCTTCAGAAAGGGATCTTTAATTTTGCATGAAGATTGTTCCTAAAATAAACACAGCATTTCTGTGGATGAATTTGTTTGATTTCTTGTTATCAGTAGTAATTCTTCTTGCGTTAAGATGTAAAATGGTGTGTGGTAAGTGTTGTTCTTCTGTTTTGTCACATTTTAAAATTTCAGTTATGCAAAGCTCAATATTTCACTTACACAACATTCTCTTGTTAGATTTTCAATTTCATCATTTCGTTTCTCTTATATTCAAAGATGCTTCTCATCTTATTCTGAGTCTTTTAAGTAGGGGAAAATTACCTTAAATATATATCTCTGACAAAAATCTTGTGCCTGTTAGCTTTACACAAGCTGTAGTGCCCTAGAGAATGGAATGGGCCATGGCTCTTGCCAGGTGGCAGAGAACTATAGAGGTTCAGTGGTACGTAAGATTAAATGTATTTTTAAAAACTGTTAAATGCTTCTGCTTATAGGAAGGAAAGGGATAGAACTAGAACAAGAGGAATTGCTGGTGGGGTAATATATCTTTTTCCTCAGTTTGCCTCATTGAAGCAAGGGCTTGTCCTAGGAGTTTGTGCCTGCTGTATGAAGTATGTTACATACACCTTAGGTCTTGTTTGATTTTTGCCTCTATTTGGTCAGTCAGTGCATCCCGTTGAAGTACAGCAGAGGGACAAACCAATTCTATTTAGTAATTTAAAATTTGTGGTCCCCCTTTTTGCATCTGGTATGCACAGTTTCCTTCCTGTCTTTTAAAATCAGTATCAAATTTGTGTATATGTATACTCCATTTTCAGCTGAAAAAACGTTGAAGTCCCTTTTGATATCATTTAACAACTGAGCTAATTAAATTTGTTTTCTCTCAAATTTAGAGGCACTCTTAGCTCAGTAGGAATATTTTTCAGTGGTTTAACATAGTGCTCTCTTACTCTGTTTTAAGCAGGCAGCATACAGAGTGTTTTTGAAGTAATGTCTGTTCTTACCTCTGTAGAAGAGCATGTTTTGTGGTTCAATAGTTAGTGTCTGGAGAGTAACAAATTTGCCATTTCAAGTGAAGCTTGGTATAAAGACAGAGTTTAAGGAATAGATTAAATGAGATAAACCCACGTTTGTTTGTTTGTTTAATGCAGCAATAAGAAAGATTATTTTTTTTTAATGGTTCAGAAGGGACTTGACAACTTCAGTACACTCATATATATTGGAATATATATATTGAAAGTACACTTTCAATACAGAATCTCAAAGGTGAGCTCTCTGAAGCAGTAATTTGTCACCTCTGTATGTTTTTCACTACTTGGTGAACACTGAGAGCTGGCAGCCTGGCTTTTGTAGGAAAAACTAGGTATTAAAGTGATTTGTGACATGTGCAAAGTAGTAACAGAAGATGGATAGAATTAAGTCAGAATAGTACAAAACAAAAATGTTAAGTAGAAACTTTTTATGTGGTCTACAAATGCCTACTTCCAAGGCTTCTATTTTCTAGTCCAGGGCTATGTTTATTGTGACTATTTTCTGGAAGTGTTTGGTGAGATGAAGTTTTTAGCTCTGTTTATGAGACACAGCCGTCACTAAAGTCTCTTGTCACCCCCAATGAGGTAACATTATTTAATCTTAGGGTGTTGAATTGCTACTCTGAAAGGTAAAAAGTTGAATTGAAATTGCTGAAGAGTGTATTTCATGCTGCAGTATAGTATTCTGTGTCAGGTGGAAAACCTTGCAGAACTAGTTAACCTTTTGACCAATTTATTAAAATGTCATTGGGCATTGTTAAAGCAAACTACAACAGTAACCTGGATTATTATGGTAGTGGATACTAGCTTACAGCATTGTAGTATTTGCTCTCCTATTCTGATCTTCATCTGCATTATGAAAGGTCTCAGTTGCTTTTTCCCCTCCTTCACCATCCTTTTGTGCAGTTCCCAGCTGTGGATATGCATCCCTGCATGCCCATCTGCAGCGTGCTGGGCGGTGGAGTGGCTTTGGTGGGGAATCCATGCTCATCCTTGGTGTGTGTGTGGGCTTTGTTTGTAATCCAGTTGACAGACTGAGCTGTGTACCAATTTCTGGCTCACAGACCTTGCTGAACAGGCGTGTTTTTCCTATTCTAAACAAAAGTCCGGTTTGATTTTGCTGTGTGCCTGAGGGTGTCCTCCTGTGGTTGGCAGTAGGAGGTGCCGGTGCCCATCTCTGCCTGCAGGACCAAACCCCAGTGGCTGGGTAGCGCCATCATGTCTGTAGCTACCTGTGGGGCTGTACTGGGTCTGGCTGAGCACCACAGCAGCCCTCATAGTGCTGTGCTTGTACTGGCAGCTAGAAAGGTGGTGATAACATGTTTTTGGCTACTGCCCAGCAGCACTCACACAGCACTGTGGCTGTCTCTTCAACCTTCCCCCCAGTAGGCTGGGGGTAGGCAAGATCTTGGGGAGGAGGGGATGTAGCCAGGACAGCTGACCCAAAGTGACCAAAGGGATATTCTGTACAGTATGATGTCTGCTCAGATAGAAAAGCTAAGGGAAAGGAGGAGGAAGGGGGGGGCATTTGTATTTATGATGTTTGTCTTCTGGAGCAACTGCTAAGCATACTGAAGCGCTGGGAAGTGGCCAAACATGACCTGCTAATGGGAAGTAGAGAATAACATCTTCTGTTTTCCTTCACTTCCACACACGTGACTTTTGCTATTGCTTCATTAAACTGCCTTTATCTTGACCCACAAGGGTTTTTTTTCTGTCTTATTTTGTACCCCTGTGTTCTGCTGGGGAAGGGAGTGATAGAGCAGCTTGGTGGGCACCTGGTGTCCAGCCAAGGTCAACGCACCACAGGAGCATTAGTCTTGTGCGAAGCCTGCTTGCTGTTGTGATATTTATTGCAGGCCAAGTCTGTGTGTGTACTGCCTCCTATTTAAGTGAAACATGTAGTTTTGAATTTCATTAAATAATTTTGCTGGATTGTAACTCCCTTTGGAAGCAGAGAGTAGGAGTGCCTTTGGAAGGGTCTTCTGCAGCCGCTGCCGTTGAAGGGAGCAGTTAAAACCACATTGCTAGACACAAGGAGGGAGGGCTGGGACACTTGCCTTCCCTTGTTTGGCCGTAGTAACCTGTCAGTGTATTTAATTTGTCTGCTAACAGGCTGTTACACAGCAACATTTCTAGTATTCTTTATTTCCAGAGCAGCATGTGTTTTGGATAAACTTGAGTCTGGGTCCTGGTTTACAGTGCCTTGAACTTACATGGGATATTTAGGTCCGAGGTTTCCAGCTAGTGGGTTTTTATTTTCTTTTTTGCAGTTTTCCACCAGTGATGCTGTCCAGGCAAGGTCAAGTAGCGAAGACGGGTTTGGGAAGGCATCATGTGTGCTGACATGCTGTTTGTGTGCTTGTCAAGGGCAATTATGTGAAATCTCTAAATGAGCAGAGCAGGCATGACTTCTGACGTAGCCTTTTGCAGCCTAGGAGGAAAAATGTAAAATAAAGACTGATCTTAGGCTTCTGGATGTACATTGTAAAGTGCGTAAATACACCTCTAGCAAAAAAAACAGCAGAGGGACTCCGGAGCTGTCAGCTCTTTGTCACAGTCTCAGGGCCACTTCGGGGCTTTCTCCTGAGTTTTTCCCACTGGCCCATGATGGATTTCACCTCTCTATGTAGGAGAATACTTGCGGGACAGTGCTGTCACTTGCTCATCGCCTCTGTCAGTGACCTGGTAACGGGGGTGACAGTTCAGAGTAGCTGCTCTGTGATGTGAATGTTCAATCTGTCCCAGAACTGGCCCGAGATGGAGGACTGATTTCATGGCTACTTGTGTAATCCTTTTCGTAGGGATACTTCCCTGTGTCGTAAACAGGCTCCTTTCTGGTAGGTAAGGTGTGGTGGTCCTCCTGCTAGTGTTAATGTTCTAGCTTCATTGAAGCTGCTGACCAGCTGCTACGAGAGCTAGTAACTGGGACTGAATGTGAATGCAAGCTAAATCTTTTATTTCCCTCAAAAATGGGTAAGGAAATACTGGGAGGGGGGCAGAAGCTTTTGTTTTTAGAGGAAAATCAGTAAAGACTGGATTTTTTGTTTTGTTTATTCTCTTTATAAGTTTTCCCCAATTTAGTGCAAAAATGCAGTTGACATTTATGTGCTTGTATGTTTTTTGAACTTACTATTTTGGAACGAGTGGGAGGTAGTTCTCCAGCTTTCATCACTGTATTACAGACCATAATGCAAAACTTCCCCAGCCCTTGAGAGATTCATAGGATAAAAATGGTTTGAAACAGTGATTCCTCGTACAGGTCTGAAGCTTACCTGTTTTAATACAGTGTTGAACATTGGTTTATCTGCTCTTTTGTATACAGAAAGCCATTATAAGATTGCATTAAGCTCAAAATTCATAACTGTTTCCTTATAATTAAATTGTGGAAAATATCCTTGCAAGAGATCGTCAGGCCTGTATTCATCCTACCTGATAAGGTTGCACAGGTGCCTCTGTCATCCATAGTGTGACTTATTTTTAAATGCACATCTGTCTTGTTCAGAGAATTTTTCTCATCTCCCTTTAAAATAAGCAAACATTTCAGTCTGCAGAACCTTTGCTGTTTTTATCAGTAACAAATACTTACGTGGATCTACGTATATCTCTTAAAAATTTAACTACTAATTTAATAACAAATATTGTCTTACATCTTACAAAGATGTGAACTTTTTCTAAGAAAGGTATTGTGACCAGTTTTAGTTGTTTGGAGGATTGTCAGTGAAATGTTAGAAAATAAAATTTGAACTATGTATTTCAGTATTGCAGTAATTATTTCATCAGGGATAGGTAGGGTCTGTCCCCAAGTAGAGCTTTAAACCTCACTAAGATGTTTGCTCTTCTGTCTCTGCAGTGATGTTTAGCAAGTTTCTGTAAATACATTTTTTTCACCAGCAAACATGTTACAGAGTAGTTGTGATTCATAGGCGGCATGTGTGGTGCTTATTTCCCCCATGCATGGATGATGCACGTGTCTGTCTGCATGTAGCAGAAATGGCAAAAGACTCATCCCCAAGACTTGTGTGTCTTGATTTGTTTTTCTGATTGAGGGATTTGGCATTAAAATATACAGCTGAAATATTCTGTCCAAGCATTAAGTTTTAATTCTGCCTATGTTTTGTGGTACAGAACAGGAAAATGTTTCTGGAGCAGTATACTAAACCTGTCGTAATTCAGGGCTGTTTACTTGCCCTACAATTAGTTCAGAGTCCTTGTAGGTGTAACCCTCTGTACTGTTTTCTTTCCCAAAGCAATTAGTTGTTGAGTACATGCCTTTTCAAATGTGCCCCTGATGAGTTTGCAGCCTGTCTGCTGTGTACGTGTGATTCTGTCTTGTTTTACCAGTCCTTGTGCACCAGTGTACTTTGTGCACAAAGCAGAGAAGAAAACATAAGTAACATAATCTGGGACTTGGAGGATTTTTCTACACTGCATTTATATGGTAACATTTTTTTTCTACCTTCTGTTTAGTGTGTTCCAGCTGAAAAAGAAAGTATTTGGAGACTTAAATACAATAAAGCTCTTTTGTCAGAAGATCATGTGGTGATAGATGCCTTAGAAATGTGGGTAGGTATTCTGCAAAAGTACCTATCACTCAGAAAACCATTTAGTTCTGCTTATCCAGTGGTGTATAAAACCTTTTAATTTAGCTTGATGCTTAGGCTTGCATTGTGAGTGTAGAATGCTGGGAAATGCTATTGCTTTGTCTTAGCACTGAGAAAATCCGGAGGGTTCTAATAAGATGACAAAACAGCAGTGAGTTGAAAACTTGCAAAGTTTTGGACAGGAAAAAAGGTCTAGCGCTTTGCTGTTTGACACAATTTGTAACTTGAGTGATGCATGCCTGTGGAGGTGAAAACCTACATCTGCCTACTCTTTTATTTATTTATTCTCTCTTTTTGGCTCCCTCATTTCACTTTCCCCTGAAATTTTTAATGCTACTATCTACAAGATTAAAGTCTTGGTTAGGCGGGTAGTGTACCTGATGGTGCAGAGCAGCTCCCATCCATAGGCTGAGATATTTGAGAGGTGGAAAACACCTGAAAATTTTCCTGAGCCATCTGTGTGAAGTTCTTACCAAGACAGGGGATGGATAATAACATTGTATTATCAGGTTATAGTAATTTTGAATGCCTGCCTCCCTTTGTGTAAGATATATGAATTATATAAAGTGTATGTGCATAATATACACATTAAATCAAACATGCAGCATACCATTATATTTTATAAATGAAGCATCCTTGTGTCTCATTCTTTCTCTCAGATAGATATATATTTATTTTTCTAAATGTACTCAAGCACTGTTGTTAGAGGTATGGCGTGTAACGTGAAAGGGATACACGTGTCGTAGGTGCGTTCTGACTTGCCGTGTATCCATGGTAAGAGTGCAGGCAGTCTGGGAAGACTGGGAGCTTGCTAGAGAAATGGGAGATGGGGAGGAGGCAAGGATCAGTCAGATCCACTGGAAGAAAAGCGAAGATGCTGCCAGCTGTCTAGGAGGAATTAAATTGATCTTTTTGGTGTTGGTTTGGGTTTTTAGAAGTAATTCTTCTCTAAATGGAGTAAATTTCTGTTTTATATCTTCATGTTGGAATGTGTGCAGAATTACACATAGGCGTTAGATTCATCGCTGTTAACTGTGTGCAGGGAGGCTGAGGTGAGCAGCTGATAATTCAGGCTTTATTTAGCAGGATGGGCTGAGTGTGTGGGAGCCTAGCAAAGGGATTTTGTTCTTTTTTTGGGAAAATTAGTGATGTTTTAAGTGCAATTTAGTATTATAGTGTGTTCTGTGTTCTCATGCATGTCCTTACTGTTCTCATGCAAGCCCCTTTAACCCCTCTTTTTCTAGGCCACAACCCTCCTTTAAAGCTGCTTTATGCTTTAGCACACTTCCCCTACATAGCAACCTTCTATTTTAGCAACTGCATTTCTTCTATTGAGAACATGCATGTCTTGTCGCCTTTCTTTGTGAAAGAATTGATGAGGCTTCCCTTGTGCCACCCAGCTTTGGCATCCATGTGGCTCTCCATAGTGACAGATGCTCCTGTCTTTGTTCTAGGTCATCTCCTCTCCTTCACTCTGGGCCTTTTTGGCTACCTGAAGCCGTCTGGCCTCTGCAGTAAAGGCACTGCACATAGACTGAGCGCACCAATACCTAAGAAATCATTGCCACTTCACCTCCTGCATGCTGTGGCCATTCCTGCCGTTCTCGGTGTTGAAGCCCTTGAGTGAGCCCTGCTAGATTAGTTCAGACTCTGATTTTGGTGCTGGATTAATGGATATCCAGGTAGCTAGCCTTCTGTAGAGTGGGAAGCCACTGGTGAAGCTGCTTTGTGTTTGTTCAATGCTACATGTAATTCTGGATGGATGGAACTTGGTAAAGAAAATGTAGGAAGTAAATGTTCCTAGTGAAGAAATAACTAATGAGTGCTCAATGTTGATGTTAGAGGAGCAGAGAGAAGTAAAGTTGTCTCCAGTTTCTCTTTTGCTAGGGAAGAAGAAAGAGAGAAAATATAGTAAATTTTAAAAAAAAAAAGCTCTGGGGCAAGAGGAATAAATACAAAATAGGGATAAGATAAAAAAATGTAACTTTGAGAAAAATATATCTGGAGGGGAAAAAATTGAACTGTGTAACTACAGAGCAGGAAACCTAAAATCAGAAAGAGAGATGTACAGATAGATAAATACTGTAAGTTACTGTAGCATTAGTTTGTTGCAGAAGAAAATCAAACATCTGGAAAGTGAAGGAAAATTAGCACAAGGAACAGGTTAATGGAAGTAGACACGTGGTGGTGTGACTTCCTAGTTGATGATAAAAAAGTAATTTATGGTGCTTACCAGCAATAAGGCTACTGACACAGAGGAAAACCAGATGCTGTTAGTTAAGTTCTCCCCTGTCTTTGTATCTGGAGATTTTGTTAAGACAGATCACCTTTATGACCTTGTTCCTACAGGATATAAGTATAAACATGTGATTGCTGTTCAGAATGAGAATTTGTATTAAATAGCCTAATACAGTTTACCTCAATTTTTTTAATTCTATCTGAACATACTTTAGCCTTCATCATAGAATTATCAGTGCCAAGGGACATATTTTGAAGATTGTGAGGAGCACTTAGGGTCATTTTAGTCGGGGATGGGTAAGTCCCCTTAAACAATTGAATTAGTCTTCCTGCCAAGACAGAGCATAGCATGCTATATGCAGATGTATATATGGTGTTTCATGAGCAGCAAGTCTAATGAAGTCTCTCTCTGCTCTGCCCCCCTTTTCTTTGGTTTTTACTAGATGCTTTTTACTCGTACCCTGTGCTGCTGTGCTCCATCTTCCTCCCTCTTTAACTTGACACTGACTGCTGTCCCTGGGCTGGAAATGGCAGGGGGCCGGCCAGCCGCTGCACTGTGGGCTTTAGTACACTGCTGTTCCTACACCTGCCTGTCAGCTTTTCCAGAATGTGCAGGCACGTTGTATGTATGAGATATTCAGCTTTTTAACAAAATTTGTTGAAGCTGTTTGTGGGCTCAACAAATACTAGGAGAGAGGGCTGAGTGTTAACACAGTTGCATATGCCTGATTTCCTTCGGAAGTTAGCTAAAAATAGTATTATGCTTTAATACTTATCTACAAGCCAAGAAGCTGACATCATCTATTGTCTGTAAGCCCTGTTTGTGGACAATAAAAATAAGCAAGTATGGCACTTCTCTGTGTGTCAATTTAGAAGAGCGAGCTGAAATTTCCTAACCATTGGTTACTTAGAGGTAGTATGCATCTCGGTACTTTCATACTTATTTTTTTTTACCCAGATGCATCCTATCTGCTTTGGTCTTGGGTGTTTTTTTGCTTTTTTTGCCCTTTCTTCTTTCTCCTTTTTTTTTTCTTTTTCTTAAATAGATAATAACTGTTTTGATGTAGTTGACTACTTAGGACCTGATTTATATATTAAAAATATTTTAATAAATGTGCAGAAATTGTGTGAGAACTAATCTAAATACAGGCCCAGTTAGAAGCACATCTAGAAAATAATAGGTAGCATATATGAAATACTCTGCTATCATTATTTTATGTTGTGGTAGACTGCTTGGGCCTTTGGGGTAGGTATTGTACTCTGCATGCCGCGTAGCACTTTGCCAAGTGGCCTGAGTTTCACCGAGTTCAAATGAAAAATTTCCCTATGGCAGCCAGTTTTAGCAGTATAATGACGAAAACTCTCTTCAGATAGTTCATACCTCTCCCTGTTTGTGTTACCCAAATCCAGAGCCTCCTTATGTGCATGTAGCTGCTGCTTTATTGCCAAGATGAAGACAGCTGCTGTTCAAGCAACAGCCCTCATACAAATGCTTAGATTTCCCTGTAACTAGGCTTTTTGTCGAATGTTCTCTATTAAAGACCTGCTAGTTCACAAACAGTGGAAAAAGTGATCTCTTCAAGGGCAGTTCTGCTGGTGTGAAAATATAGCACTTAATGGAACAAGCAATAATAAAATACTGTATCAGAGACAGATTCGTAATTCAGGTGCTTATTTTTATGCCTTGAATATTACCTGTGTGTGTTGTTCCAATCTTCTCTGTTGTCACTGTCCTTTTAGATGATTATAAAAAACGTTTTTAAAATAGCCACATATTTTGGTTGCAAGATTTAAAAGAAGGCTGCATTTTATTAATGCAATAATAGTGTTTTGTGATTTGAAGTGTGATTCCATGTTGAAATCTGCAGACATAAGCAGCCTCTCTATCAGAACAATTTAGCTGTTTATTCAGTCACTCTTCTGATGCCAGTCATCTTCTTAAGAGTTCTAGCTGCTATTAATAATGCTTAACTGTAAGCTTAGGGCAAATCAGTTTTAGCTGTTTAACCTCATTACAGGCAACAGATTTCTGATTTGATTAGAAATATTTGCAGTCAAACTGGAAGATTCATTTAAAGCCCTGCATGTTGCTGTTCAGTCTGGCACTCGCCACAAAGATGCAAAGCAGAATAGTGATGATCTTGGTAGGCTTATAGGTGTGTTTACACCATATAATAGCAACATAGCAGGCTTTGCTGTGCTTTGAGTGGATGGGATGCTAACATAGTCACAGGGCCCCTGGAGATGAGGTTGAGCAATCCTGCATCTGCCTCAAATATTCTATATAGTTAAGTACAATATTTAGTGGAACAAAATTCACAGGGAAATGAGTGCTGCTTGATATTTAATGAAGAACTGGAGATTAACAAGACCAACAGCTTAGCTACTTCATTTACTGAGTAAACACACAGTGTAGAGTAAGAGAGAACACATTAATGGATTTGAAAATACAGCATTAAAAATCTGTTCTGACAGCTTCATGGGTTTTGTTCTTCGTTGCAGACCAAATGATCCTGGGCAAACATTTACCTATCTCAACTGATGCTAAGACTTGATGTACTTAGGGTTTATTCAGTATAAGCATCTGTGTGGTTGCTCACTAGCATAGTATGTTTCATCATTTACAAACAAGTAGTTCACAGACGTTTTAAAGAACTGTGTCAATTATTGCATGCCTGGGAAGCTGACAGCAAATAGCTTTTGTTGTGATGCTCTACCCCGAATTCTAGAGCACGAACCACTTCTTCTCTTGAACATCTTATTGCACCTGAGAATAACAACAAATATTTATCTATCTTATCATTCTTGCCTTCTGGAGACAAGAAATAGATAATCCAGAATGAAATGAAGTGTAAAAACTGTTTTCAAGGTTGAGCTTGTATTGAAAGATCTTGAATTCACAGTGAATATTAGAAAAATTATTTAAATTTTTTTTTTAGTAGCATTTACATTATGAAAAAGTGCAATGGGTAATTATTTACTTTAATTTTATTCTGAACTAAGACTTTTTTTTTATTTCAGGCTGATACTTAAATAGAAAGAATTGTTCAGCTGGAAAACCAAAAGAGAAGAACCTGCTTTTAAAATCAGATAGTGGTCAGCCCTGAAGCACAGTTCCTGTTCCTCTAAATTTTTGTGTATAAAGCACGTAGAGTATAACATATCTTGAGCATGTTATGGAGCAGATGGGCAGTGGGCATTCTCTGTATTAATTGTGTTATAAATGGTGCATTCAAAGAATATTAAAGTCCCAAAATTGAATTCTTGAAAAGTAGGAAATGTCAGGAGTTAAAGTTCCCTTTCAAACTTATTTAATCTTGCCATTCCCCTCTTCTTACACAAATTCCAGAACCACAGATTCTTTCCGGCCTTATTAAGTAGCACTGTTCACATCACGGGCAGCTTCTCAGTGTCTTTCTCATCCGTTGTTTGTTTTGTGGGCTCAGGTCTTCTGCTATTCAAATCTTGTTGCAAGGTAAGTTGCATGGTAGTGCTTGTGGACCCAGGTGGTTTTCCTAGTCTGTCAGGAGGTTTATCGGGTTTATCGTTGCACTGCAGATGGTGAGTTGATATACAGAGTCGTTTTGGAAAGGGCTGCTAATCTAGTGCTCTTTTCTAAGTGCCCAGATAATACTGAGCATTATCATAGAATTATGTACTGGTTCATGTTCTTAGCAAAGCTGCTGTTGTTGGTTGAGGGTTGTAACTCTTGACTACCCTGGCAGTCTTTTAATCAAGCCATAGGAAGAGTTGGATGTGCAGAGTATTGGGAATTTGCAGCCAAGGATTCCCTATGTAAAATTTGGGTTTTGCCTCACAGTGAACAAGCTGTGTCTGGAGGCAGAGGAACCATTTTTTTTCTGCTGTCACGAAAGACTTGATTTCTCTTTTTACAGTCTACTGCACACCTTGTGTTCTGTCCTGAGAGGAAGAGATCCTTCAAATAACTGCTGTCTTCATTTCGTGCTGCAGATTTGCTCTTACAGCTGGCATATTTTATGCTTTCTGCCTAGTGCCCCTGTAAGCACTGGGGAGACAAAGGGAAGTTTATACTTGGGGTAAGTAAAGACTGTCAAAATGAAGGAGGTCTGTTTTAAGTTGCACATGGACTATACTGCTTTGGCTGAACTTCCCAAAGTTTGAAAACAGTGCGGAAAGTTTTTGAACCACGTAAAGTTTTCCGAAGTTGTTAGCAGTAGGTCACAGTCTGCATATTGGAAACATAAACTGATTAGCTGAGAGTGTTGGTGAGGCTACTAGCCTAGCCAAATACAAGTTTTTTTGAATATAGTACATAAAAAAATTCATACATAAACCAATACCTTATATATTGATTTCAGTTGTGAGACTGTACCTTCAGTTGAAAGAGTGGTGAAAGTTTCCTCAGCCCGATGAATGGGAGGTACCAGAATATGTCAGGATATTTAGGGTAATAATTTAGAATATAATGATTAGGATAATGATTCAGAATATTTCAGGATAATAGAAATTAACTGGGACCTCATGCTGTATGCTTTACACTTCACTTGTAGTGCCACATGCCAATTACTTCTATCCCATTACTGTGTATTTTCTTGGGTCCCTTCAGAGAGGAGCCTGTTGTGCCATGTGTCCTGATCTGCAGATGCACAGAACAACTGCTTGAGGACAACCTCAGAGAGGTAGTTCATGAAATGCCCCTTGGCTGTGGTGTGGGTGTTATTCCTGAATTATTGAGAATTGTGAGTTGTCTATCAACTATCCCTACTCCAAAATCCCTTTCCTGATCCTGATTCATAACTGGCAAGAAGTAAACCGACCATTCATTCTTTAGTCGCAGAATGACAGAGTTTGGCTCTGTTGGACTTTCCTCTATCCTTGTGAAAACTAGTTTTCTAGTTCCTGCTCTTAATATTTCATATAAAGAAAATAGTAATTTCAGTATGGGAATATGGGGAAATGTGATAGGAAGTATGTGAAGAAATAACGAGGGAAAGCAGAGTGGAAAGGAGCATTTATGAGTTTTGGGCATGCCTCTAGTGCAGAACCTGGTTTTAGTAACAAAAGCATTCAGTAGTGTAATATTCCTTCTTGATATCATCCCTATTGTGAAACAGAAATCTGTACTAGGGTGGTGTTGACCAAGTGATGACCTTTTAAGACTTCATTAGCATATCATCAGCCTCCTGACTGGCACCTCTGAGAGCAAAATTAGCTGTACCGCATCATATCAGTCTGCCAGCCTGGGAACCCTTCTGCAGCAGCTGCTTAGTACTTCAGGGTTCAGAGTAAAATGAGTAAATGGTGTTCTAGCTAGAATATGTGACAAGTCAAGGGGAACTCTCTCCTGAATTTATGTCCTGTAGCATGGTGCTTATGTTTCCAGCATATCATTCATAACTGTAAATGTTATTAGCCTTCAGAGTATTCCATCTGCCTGAGCTGTGCTGCATTTATTTAGCTTAAATAGAAAATATGTGCATGTAGTGATTATGTCATGCATTAGGAGTATGAATTGTGTTTGAAATTCTGTTACACTAGCAGATATTAAATGTGATTGTGAAATGACCCATACAGGCTGTATTAAATCACAAACAACTTTTTTTTTTTTTTTTTTTTTTTTTTTTTAACCAGTGAAAGTGATATTGGTGTAGTATACTAATACCTACTCAGAATATATCTGGAGAAATCTCAGATAATACTACAGTTATTTCTGATTCTAAAGGCAAAAAGGATCCAGGTTCTCGCTATATATTATAAATATATATATTTCCACTATAAAAACATGGGGAAAAAAGTCCTCTTAGTCTTATCAATTATATCTCTCATTTTAGAACAGATTTTTTTTTTATTGTATTACAGTTTTGTGGAAAAATCTGTGTGGTTTGGCTGAGTCTAACATGCTCTACCAGTAGCATTTATTTACTTCATTATGGAATTAAAAAAAAAATACAGTTTGCCCTACTTTATGCAAAGCATCTTAAGGTATTAAAAATATTCTTAATATTCCTTACCAGTTTACATTGCCTTAAAATATTTTAATAATAAGGAGAAAAAAAAATATTCAAAATATTTTTTAAGCCAAGCTGTTAATGTTTAACTCTTAGGGAGATAAAAATCACAGAGAGAATAGTGACATCTCAGTGTAATCTAAACAGTTATTTCAGCCTGTGTGTTTAAGGAGTACCTTCCTGATTTGGCATGAAGGAGAAAGTGTTGCTACCTAGAACAGGGTAGCAGCTAAAAGAAAATAACTAAGCTACCCTGAAAGCAGCCAAACCAGCTGACTTTTTATTAATTATTCATGAAGAATACATTCATGTGAAGTCCTTCATTGTCTGAACTGTCAGACTTCTTGCTATTTCAAAATGAAATATAATAAACCTCTCAGTGAAAAGTTTCTATTTATATACCTTCAAGCTCCAGAAGGGATAATTGTGGTAAGAGCCAGTATCTTTTTTGAGTGCCTGATTTGTTATTTTTTATAAAATCTCGTTTGTATTTGTTTTCCCTGATGTAGTTTTAGTCTTTTGATCTTCCAACTAATCAACCAAATCTGTATAATTCTGGAATGACTGTGCTGATACTGTTATTTAGTGTAAAATTTTTCCCTGATGGCCAAAGGTGGTTTTTGTTCTTTATTTTTAAGTCCAAACCCCACTACAAGAAAGTGAAATTGTATTGTGAGGGTTTTTTGTGTTATGTCAAAAAGACTTTGCCCATTAGAATAGCAATTTCTTCCTCTCATTTTTGTCCTTCTTTATTTCTTGGTTAGCATCTTTGACATTTTTCCTTCTTTTAATGTTGAAAACAAGTTAGTTCAGCTTCAGCTTTGTTATATCTGTCACCTTATTGTATAAAAAAAGGTGAAGGAAAGAAGGGAGGGAATATTGATGGATCTCCAGGTTAATCCCTTTAGTCAGTGACTGACTGTCCTCATAGCTAAGTTACCTCTAAATTCTACTGTCATGGTTGTCTGATATTTTTTTCTGTGGTGCCCCACTTGCTGTCTTCCACTGTCTAAAATGGGGGGTGGGGGATGAGGGGGGTGGGGAAGGTGAAATTTGGTAGAATGTTGATTTCTTTGAATTTGTGTTCGAGATTCCAAGGTTGCATTTTCTTACAAGCAGAGCAGCAGGATGCTTGATTTTCTCAACCTTTGTGTGATAACCCAAAGTTTTAATTTTTGTGGCACTGAGAAGGCATATGGCAGTCTTTAAATGTAGTGAGACGTGTAGTGAGAGCCACTGGCAGAACAGAGAGGGTGACTCAGGAGCAGTCCAGTGCTCTGTCCCGTGGGGTTTGGATCTAGTACCAAGTGAGCCAAAAGCAAAGCTTTTAATTGCATCAGGAGAATGGACAATGTTTCCTCATTTGCATTTTTAGTCACTGCAGCCTATTACCAGCTTTCAGGATGATACAAAAATTCAATTATTAGAGAAAAGCTTGATAAGAGTTACAAATGAACCTCTTTTTTTTTTTTTTTTTTCCCCCCTTTTCCTTCATCCAGTCAGCCTCTGTTCTCTGTTGATTTTGTTCCTCCTGCTGTTCCTGTATATTGCAGGCACTTGTAGTTTTTCTCTTGAGCTGTCTTTGCATACCTCTTCTGAAAAATAAAACAGGATGGAGAAAGCCCTCTCCATGCTATTTTTTTTCTTTTTTTCTTTTTAACTTAATATACTGTTGTTCTTCAGAGCTAATAGAAGTGTGGGAATTCAAGCAAGATGAAAAAGAGAACACCTAACAGGAATACTCTGTCATTTTTGATTCAAAAGTGTTCCTGAACTAACTTGAAGATTCAATGATAGTTCCATTAAAACAAGGAGTAACGAACGTTGTTCACCAACACCTGAAGGGTCTAAAATGTTTTGGTGAATAAAAAAAAAATAAAAAGAGATCAAGGTACCAGAGTTGGAAAGTGAGAACACCAGATATTTCTACAAATATTCACTAATGGTTGGTGGCGTCTCCCTATGAAATAACAAAGCCACAACATATGTTTTTGCAATTTAAAAGTAGAACTGTTTGCCAGTCTACTGACGTAGTAATTCATGCCATTGATCATTGTAGATGAAAACCAACAGCCTGTTCTTTAGCTGGTAATGCAGTATGGCAGAATGATGGTAGAATTATCAGTTCATTTGATGCAAATTAAAATTAACAGGGAATTTGATGGTGTGATCCTGGTTGTAATGCATGATAAATTTCAAAGGTGCAATACAAGAAATGAGGTTCTAAATGGCAAGCTTTGTATTTTCAACTGTATATCAATAGAAACTTAATTTTGGGGCAAAATGTCTTCTCTGGTAGCAACTGTAGCTAGTGGTGAAAATGTTTGAATAGGCTCTTCTGTGGTAGTTCTGAAGAAGGGTGTTGTGGTCATTGAAGCTGTGTTGCAATGAACTTCTTCAAAGCCTGAACAATGTCTAGAATGGAGTAATTAAAAATTGGATGCTAATTTGAGTAAGGATGTATCTTATTTTTTATTCAAATAAGGAAGTAGGAAACTGGGATTTAGGTTCATGATTTACATTTTCAGTTTTCTAAGGGAGAATTGGTTAGATCTGTTTTATATAGTAAATCTTTTTGTTGGCCAGAGAAGAAAGTTCTACAGGTTAGATAAGCAACTGTAGTTTTATCTTTAATTGGTTACATAGGTTAATCTTTATATTTCTATTAGAAGGTGCTAAATGATTCTTTTTTTATTTACGTGAGAATAAGGTTCTCCAAATATGTGCATCACTAAAACATATATTACTAATATTATATTATTATACTAATATTATAATCACTAATTCAGAATGATGACCTGTCTGATGTATAGCAAGAATAACCACTAGTAATATTTCTTGCTGTCTTTCACTGTGTCAGTAGGGCTAGCTGTGCTTGATAAAAATAAAAATGCATACCTGAAACACTGTGCTAACACATAACTCACTTTTAATGTGATGTATTTCAGGCTCTATTTGCAAGGGATTTAGGATTTAAAAGAAATGCACAAACCTAGTTAAAACTGTCTTACTGAATAAAGTAACCCATATACTAACAATGGCAAGAAAGGGAGAGTATTAATGTATTTCTTTAACTTGATAAGGAGGGAGATACAGCAAATTATTGTCCTGTTTTAAGACCCTTTATCCTTCTGGATTTTTGAACTAATGATTAATCTCTACTGGTTTTATTAATAGATTATGCAAGCTTTCCTATTTCAAATTGAATTTGGCTTGTTCATTCAGTTTTATTAATCAAATAGCTACTGCACTGGCAGAAGAAGCAGTTATTGACAGAAACTAGGTGAACGTTTGGTCAGCAACTCGCATCAATTGAACCTTTTTAAAGCATCAGTCTGAAAATACAAGGAAAAACTTAAGCAAACACCCTGAGGGCTAAGCCTAGGACAGACAAAGCTCTCAAGTTATTTAATAGTTAATTTTTTGAAGGAAAAATTCTAATTTAAACACCTTCCTGTGACCCTTACTTCCCCTTCCATTTGTCTTGCACAGATTTCTGCCCCAGCTTTGACTAGGAACAGCACCGCAGGAATTCATTGTGGCAGTCAGAGGACACTGTAGGATAATATTATTTACTGGATTTTGGAAGTATGAAATTTATTCTTACCAAACACCAGTCTCTGGCTTTAGAGCTGTATTAACAGCTGTGTTTCTGGACTTGTATCCAGCACTGAACAGGAGCAGTTTTATGTTCTGCTTAGACTTTTTCCTTTCTGTTATTCTCCCTTCTATTCTCATTTGCACCTCACCTTGAATTTTAGGAGGATCATGGACTTTTTTTCTGAATTTCTTCTCTGCAGAAGGTCTTTGTGAGGGCCTGTGCAAGAGCATCCCATCTTGCAGGCAGCCCTTTTGCAGAGCCGTGAGTGTGTCCCCGCAGCAGCTGAGTAGAAAATCCTGGAAAAACCTTCAGGATGTAGCTGCTAGTGTAATGTACATGGAATTTGTTCCAAATAGTCATCTGCTTTGTTTGGCATCCTCTGACCATCTTGAAAACTTATTTTCTACCAACTTATAACTGTTTACTTGTTTGATTTTCTCAGGTTTTTCCCTGACAAAATTATGTCTGAGGTTGAGGCACGGCGACTTGCAAAGTGCTTGTTGCTCTTTTCGGTGCAGAGTGGATTCTTCTGGCTAAGATTTTCTGGCCCATCACGGTCCAGACTGTATTTAGAGAGACATTCTCCAAATGTTTAGCTAGTAAGATGTGATCAGAAAAAACATTCAAAGCCTGGCAGCGTTGGAAACTATTGTGAAAGGATGTACTGGAGCCCACGCTTGGACGGAATGGGACATGCATAAGGGGGAGGATGGTAAGGGTTTGGGTGAAGTGATAGGGCAGCAAGTGATGGATGATCACCAGCTGCTACTAATTAGACAGGTTAGTTGTACTTGGAAAAGTTATTGTCTCAGTTGCAGAAGGGGTTACTTTTGATGACTTGAGTAAGGTCATCCTTTTATAATTTTTTTTGTCTGCGTTAATGAAAACCAAGTAATAATGGAGCCCTGTCTGAAGGGTAACTCGGCCAAAACACGTCACAATGTTCTGCTGTCAGTAGTGTAGAATTGAAGAGTTATTTTTTCCAAGTGTGATAATATTTCTACTTCCCAAAATGATATGTATATACAAATGTCTTAAGATGGAGGACAGCAGCTGTGTGGACACCAGGCTGCACTAGTAGTGTTGAGAATGTAAATATTTTCAGGAAATGTTGGAGTGAACTAGAAAGAAGGTATTCTGTAGCAAAATGCAAAATATTTCTTGAAGCTCTGCTTTTGGCCTCAGTAGAAATTAAATACTAATGGGAAAATAGGCTTTTCTTTTAATTCAGATATAATCAAGGGTCTTTAACGATAATCTTTATGAACCTTTGTCTGCCTGTAAATAGTGAAGGCTTGACATAACTGACTGTGGTGGAATTCAGTTCTCTGTGCAGTTGTCTATCGTTTCTTACGACTTTGCTGTTGAGTTCTTCCCTTTATAAACAGAAGATAACCGAAGCTTGGAGTTGCCAGTGTTTAAATGAGGAAGTCAGAAATAAAGTGAGAAAATGGGAAGTGGGGGTTAGAATCTGTGAGTGAGTGAAGACTAGTGCAGCCTGGGTTACTGATGTGTCATTTACATAAACTGACAGCTGTTTTAAGGCTTTTGCACTTCATTTACTGACATGTTAATTTCTAATTTTTTAAAACTTTTGTTGAGAGTTTTGTTCAACAGAAAACTGTGTGTCTTAAGGAAAATTAATATGCAATCAATCATTTGTGTACATGGTGAATTTTGTAATGCTACAGAGGTTATACATAGCTGGCAAAAACTTGCATTCACATGGTTTTTTTTTGATTCCAGGAAATATGAAGTTGGCTTTAAGAATGCTTTTAGTGGTGTTAACTATTTTATTTTTTTATTGGAGAAATCCAATAAGATATATTGATCCTGGTAGAAGAAAGGGAGGTAAATAAGGATATTTTACAAGCTGCTGCTCTGTTCTAATCATTCTTTTTTTTTTTTTCTATCGCTTGTTGCTTTCTGTGCTGGCTTGAAGGAAATTATTTTCCACCTGATTGTGTATGTGTTATTTTATGACAGTTGGAGACATACTAATTTATTACATAATGGATATGAAATTTTTCTAGCGATGAGAAGTGGGAGGAAGAGCATAGAGAAAGTTTTCCTTATGACAGTTAAAAATAACAAGAAAAATTTGCTTGGGAAAAAAAACATTTTGACAGAACTTTAAGGCTATTTTGAGATACCAGCTTGTCTTCTCTGTGCTAGAATGTTTGTTAAGTTAGCCTTGGAATCGGAAGCAAACAAAGCAGTGGCTTTTCTGGATGCCCCGAAAGGATGCTTCAGTTAGTAAAAATGTGATTCTTCTGACACTAATGTGACAAACTCAGAACAAAAGTGAAAAGAAATAGTTTATGGCTTATCAGAAGAAAAAGGTGTAATTCTGTTAGATTTTCAGGGAAATAGGGAACAGTTTTCTGCTGTGTTCTGGTCTCACAAGTGTTAAAAAAAACATGTGGGAGTATGCCAACATGGACTGCCTATATAGTTAGTTAACCCATAAGAGTAGCTCTTTGCAGAGCGTCAGCAAAACAGAAAGTGGAAACTTACTCATATCATGATGGATTCACCCAATGGCAGAAATGCAGTAATTTTTTTTTCGTAGCGTCCAGTCTTTTCCAGAGATTTGACTGATCAGATCTGTGGAGCTGACACCATTCTACTTGAACACTCCTGAGCCTGCTGTCTGTCTGAGGGTCTCAGCAGTGCTGGGACACCTGCTGTGCTTTCTGTGTCTCAGGAGACTATGGCATTGCTTCTTTCTTGGCAGGTCTGAAAGATTTCCTGGGTTTAGGCTTATTGTTACCTTGTCACAAAATGGAGCTTCACATCCTGACTGCCTTAGACTCTCAGATCTGTGCTAACTTCCAGGGTATTTGGGGGCTTAAACACTACAGTGTCCTAGATCTCCATCCGTATTGGCTTTCTGGGGCACGCACTGCACATATAGGTGTGTGTTATGTGTCACCCTGTTTTAGGATGTCATTGCTATTTACTTAGTAGTATAAAATACATACAGATTAGGCAAAATTATATACCCTCTGCTCTGTTTCCTCTTCTGGAATGTTGTTTGGCTCAGGAGGATGATCCAGGATTCTTTTGTGAGAGTACCTATGCTCATCCCTTCTCCATCTCAAACCCACCCAAAGCCTACCTGTGTCAGCTCTGTCCTCTTGCCTCCTTTTGTATCTTCCAGTCCCCAGTCTTCTTTTCTTAGACAGCTAAGTAGCTTTTTTAACTTTCATTAGTCCTTCAAATATTTGGTTTAAGTACAGATGTTTTAGTTAGCTTGATTTGGTGGGTACATGCTAAGGTCATGTTTAGAAAGGATAGACTCAGGCACTCCAAGATGTTGCTACTAAGAAAGCTGCCACTTCTTAAAATCTGAAAGTTTTCATAGGCTCTGTGTAAACTCTTTCCCTTAGTCATTACGTATGGCTATTGTTTGCACTAAGCAACACAAATTCATTTCAAATCAGTCTCTTACAGACTGCTGCATGAGCCTTGAGGTGTTATGTGGCGTACAGCAAGAAACAATCAATTCTTCTAAAATGTTTTGAATGTGAGTCGATACACAGAGGTTAGGAATCCAGGAGAATAACTTATGTAAATTCACATAGTACGTTTGTGGCAGGGTTGGATAATGCTTACCCTGAATCTCAGGGGTCCCAGCCTTTTGCCTCAACTATAATTACAACCTTCCCTTTGTCATGCTGAAGAAAAGACAATGCTAGAAATACCAGCAGCTGATGGCCTGTGGGTGCTGTGGAATAGAACATATGTACCCAAAGCCAAGGCAAGAGGCAAACCTTTGAGATGAGGGTCTCAAAAAATGGTTTTTTTTTTCTTCATTCATCCTAGTATTTTGAAAAAACGAAGTACCATGAACTCATAGAATATATTTCCATATTCAGTTGATCAGAATAATTTAGAGCATCTCCTGTCAGCATTGGTGAAGAGTGACTGACTTCAGAAATAGATTGACTATTTTCCACTTATTCATATGGGAGCAAAGTGGTGTCCAGTTGTGGGAGTTTCATCTGTGTATCTCAAACAAGAAATGTAAGGTAAACCACGGAAAAAATTAAAAACACTCAAAGTGATTTTCAGTATGCAGGTATAATTGTATTGAGGACAAATCATTGTCGTCTTTGAAGTTGCACAGATTGGAGACAGCATCAAGTTTTAAAGGTTGAAAAAGAGAAAATAAAGTTGATGCTAATGATTTTTTCAAAGGCTGATAACTTTCAGCCAGATTCACCTTGCTAGTACTTGTGCTATAAAAATATGTCAAGTTGAACCTTGTCTTCTTTCTAAGCTGTTCTTCAGTTCTGTGACTCTTCAAATAGAATATTTGGAACTTTTAATGTTACAAAAGTGAATTTTAGAACTTTTTTCTGTGGTATTTTTTAGTGTCTTAGCCTATTGCTGGTAAACAAAAACAGACTGACTCTGCTGATACTTGGAAGACTTCCAGTTGCCTTAAGACCAACGCATGCTGAAGAGTGATAAAGGGAACAGGCAGACCTGTCCAGCACTGCTGTCACTAAACTACTGATGTGTTACGTGCCTGAGTGTTCATTGAAAAAGGCTAAGGTTCAGGCAGGTCACAGATTCTCAGAAAAAGCTGCCAGCAGCAATGACGTCAATGCCAGTTCTGATGCCTGTATTTTATGGTGACTGATCTGCTGGTATTTGGACTGAAACTACTGAGGTTATTGAATAGTATAAATTGGTATAAATCTATTAACTTCTTTGGAGCTCCTCTCATTTATGACAGGACCATAGCCCGAGTTATTGAATAGATGTCCTGTATATTTAAAATACTTTTTTTTATTATTTTATCTTTTTGCTTGTGTGGCTTTTGGATTTTTGATTATTTTTTTGACAATAAAAAGTGAAGGAACTCAATTGTGATTTCAGCTACATGGATGTGTACTTTGGAAAATATGCTGTCGAGCTTTTGAATGCATTAGAAGTGGCAGATTTTCCGGCAAGCCTCCAAATCCCTCCCACATATCTGGAGATTATATAATCAAATCCTCTGTGTGTTTCATGTCGCTAGGACAAAGTACAAACAGCAAAGTGAAATTAATTTTTCTCCTTTTATATAAGGAGGCTGTGAGCTGCCAAATTTTACAACATTATCACAGCAAAAATAGCAGGGAATTTTTGGTGAGGTGATGAGGACTAAGTACAGAGTGGATCCAAGGTGAACGCGGGCAGTAGGTGGAACTGGTGATACAAGTAATTTTTCTGCACAACTAGGATGTGGATGAGGGGCAGGCAGAGTAAGGCAACGGTTGTCTTTTTGCAGGTGGTCAGAGGCCAATTGCATCTTCAAACCGTAAGACATCATTGTACCTTCACACATTTGAAGAAATTTAAGACAATGAGGGAACATTTAAACATGATAGTTTAATAAGAGTATTTTTTTATTTGCTCTGTTATGTTCCATTTGTGGTTTGTCTCTCTCGCTGGCAATGGTCATGATTTACAAAGTGTGGGAAATCTCTATGTTAAAAAGTGTGCATTGAATGAAAATGTTACATTGAACATTTCTCTGCATCCAAAACCTGTTACTTTTTAGAAATGTGAGCTTGTGGTATTTTGAAAGATATTGACAAAAAATCATTGCACCAAGGTCTTGGGGTGTATAAAAAGTGATGGCATTTTTGATCTGTATTTACTGAAGTGTTAGAAGTTTCTGTGGCTTTCACTGAGCAGTGATGTGCTTCAGGTGTGGCAGGCAGCCTGGTGTAGGCACTTTGGTGGCGTCAGATCCAGTCCCTCCTTACAGCTCAGGCTTTTTCAAAACCTCGCTTTGTTGTATAAATGTGTGATAAGCTGTGTTGAGTAACATATTTAATATCAGTCAAAAGTGTTCAACAAAGCTGTTAGATGCTAACTTGTGAACTACTGCTTTGCCGTCCCATGGTTTGGTGGGCTCCTCCCCGCCTGTTTCCGAGTAGGCTTTCAGGTTTTAGATGTTTTCTTTTACTAGCTGTTGCAGCTCTCCTTTTCCCTGTGCTTTACACAGTATTGCCTGTCCAGTATAGTACCTCTTTTTCTTCCTATTTCTGATGATGTGCTTCTCCTCTTTGTTTCATACTGTGTTTTCCTGTTTCTCATGCCATTCCACATACCTGAAGTAACTGCCCACTGCAAAATGTAGGAACCATAATAAGCAAAGCAACATAGATGAAAGATGAAATCCCTCTTGTGTTCTTTTTAAAGACTGCAAGGGCCTACAAAATCCTCTGCATTTAGTCCATCTTCAAAGATGCATGTGGAAGAAGAAAACTAAACCACCAAACCCAAACCCTAAAGCCTCCATTTGTCTCTACCAAAAAATACTCTAGATTTTTCCTGCAGAACTAGCAACTCTAATAATTGGTTTACAAGTCAGAGATGTATGGTTTTTAATGTATAGCTTCAGTCTAGATGTACACCAGTAGGAAAAAGAAAAGGTTACTGACCAGTTCTTCCTGGACTGGTCCAGATACTTAGGCAGATCGCAGTGGATCAATACGTGTAGAGTGTTAGATGGGACATGAGCATTATTCCAACCAGAAAAACTGCAACGTGGCAATCTGCTGACGTGAGAGTTAACTGGAGCTGTAGCATGGCCTGGAGCAGATGAATAATTGGACCCTTATTGAAAATTTTGTTTGGACTTGCTTCACTTCTGACTCATCTGTATTTTGGTTCCTGTGGTTGATGCACCAGGCATGCCGTACTGCCCTTTCCTGCTGCTTTCTAGACCCAGAAAGGCAAATGCATGTCCAGTTGGTGCTCTCTGAGGATGAAAGTCCATATGCTGCAATAAATCTCATGCTGGAAAATTGACAGAACTACAGCAGTGGAGGAAAGTTAGTTAATGTTAAACTAGTAGGCAATGACAGCTTTTCTCCATACTTAAAAAGCACATGCTGGTCTAGTAAATTCACTGCTTGGAGTTTAGTTAATTCAGATATTTTAATAGCTCTCAAAGGACCTGTTTGGTTTAATTTAATCTGTTTATTTTGCTAGTGTATCAGTTTACAATGTAACAGGATTTTAATGTGAGAATGTTGGTCATACCAGGGTTCTGCCCAGCCCTCTCTCCTGTCTCTTGCAGGAGCTGATGCCAGAATGTAAAACAGAGAAACGTTAACAATATTTCTTCAGAATACCTAGTTACCCTGAAATTGCATCCTGAGAACTTCCTGAGCAGTCACTGTGTATTTTGCAATTCTTAGTGAATTTATCTTCCAGGAACCTGACTAATCCCTTTTGAATGCTTCAGTAGGAGCTTCACTGTCATGTGGAAGGCAGTTCCACAGCATTAATGTGGCTGAAGTGCCTCCTCCATTTGTGGGTTTGAATCTGTCTGTACTAGTTGCATTTGTTCCCAATTCCTACAACATATTTTCTGGGCGTATTTGAAGGTCATAATTTTTGAAGATGGATTTAGTTATTTTTTTCCTATGAGCCCCAGTTTTTGGCATTTATTTGCATCTGCTGTTTTGTTGACCAGGAACTAAGGCATTCTTTGTAGCTGATACTAGTATGGTATCTTATATCCTCTGTAGACTTTGCCATCTTAGTAAATTCACTTTATGGTTTTGAATGTGTTGAAAAACAACTGAGAACAGTTGTTGAAAAGTGACCATTTCATCCTGTGCTTAATTTCCTATCTTTTAAGCAGTTAGTGCCTGGCCTTTCTGAGCACTGAATGTCTGCTTAGTTTCAAAAGCAGGTGACCTTGTAAAACCTTCTGGACGCCCAGGTAGGTTGTATCTACCCAATTTCCCTTATGCAAATGTTTGTCATTCCTTTAAGGAACTTCAGAAAGTCTGAGAGACATTCCGTCCCATTACAAAAGCCTGCTTAGCTTTCTCTCTGTGTATCCAGGTACTTTAAATATAGGACACTATTGTTAAAAATAGGTTCTTCAGAAGAGTAGGACCTTCAGGTAAATAACACGTTTGTTTTCTGTGGTTGTTCCTGAGTGTTTGAAATTGTTTTGTTTTGGGTTTTTTCACTTTTATAGTGCAGTCAGAGTTTGACTGGATATCTGCTTCTATACATACAGCACTTGCCAGTAAAACCTCTCCTGTGATGTCTGCTGTCTGTCGTTTTTTAATGAAAAAATCTCTGATGAGATTTGAAGTGAGGAACTACTGTCTGGAGTGAATTGACTTGCCATGTTTAATTTTTTTATTGGCAGATTAGACATGGCCTTCAGATTGGAAAATTTCATGTCTGCTTAGCAATTGCTTAAAGATTTAATCTATGGTGTGACTAAATGCATTCCTGACAAGACTACAAATTGCTAATGATGCGGTTATTCTTCCCTGTCAGTAGATTCCCTCAGTAGATTGTCTTGGAGGAGACTTGATGAAATCATTCTGATTAGCATGCTGCATTAGGTGTTATCTTTTCTGATTCAATATATTGTTTTTCTGATTCTCTTTTGTCATAGCAACTCTGAAAGCAGTATTGTAGACTGACATGAGGTGATTTTAACTGTTCTGTGGTAGCAATTCACCATTGTTACTTTTAGTTGGTTGAGGACAGGTCTGAATTTGGCAATGAACTTTTGAAAGTGTTGAGCTCTTTAAGGCAAAAAAAGCTCAAAAGAGTTGAGGGTTAAATTAGCATTTCCCTGCCAGGCAATAATATGAAGTGTTTGTCCAAAACTGTTACATTATGCATGATCTGACACTTGCATGTGTCTTTCCAGTAGCCTCAGTAAAAGGAACAATTCCCATAATCTGGAAATAAGCTACTGCTTAATAAATAAGCAGCACATAGTGTCAGTGTGAATGATTAAAAGCAGACTATAGCAAACTAAGACTGCGTTAGTGTAGTGCTTTATTTTTTGTATATTTTGAATTAATTCCCTAGTGCCTTTGTCAAGAAATGTATTGGGAAAGGTGAGAGGAGGCCTAATATGTCCATTTCTGACATGCCTGAGGAACAGCAGAGACCAAACTGTTTGATGGCATTACTTGGTGCTTTAGGTCCTCTCCTGAATCTGGTCTGAGACTACAGCTTCTCAGGGCAGCAGGTTTTCTGAAGAAAACGATCCAGGTGTTCAAGCACACTTAATGTGTACTCGTGGTTTTGAGAAAAGTCTTAGAAGATTAAGGAAGAAAAACTGATTCTGGAACTTTCAAGATTACATGTAATCGAGGAAATTTACTCTACCTTTCCCAGTTTTCTTAGACTGATGACCATCTACTGTTCTGGGTTTGGTCTGTTAAGGTTTTGTTTGCCTGGTTTTAGAATGGCTGCAGTACTTGTAGCTGATCAGGTCAGCCTCAAGACTTGAATATTATATGCAGTAGCTGTGTCCACATGACTCTGAAAAGAACAAAGAAGAAGTTGCTTTTATCTCTTTTTCAGTTGCCCAGAGCTGATATTAAGAGCTAGAGACTGGTTCTGAAACTAATTACTACTCTGGGGTACTACTCTGAATGTTACTTGTCCTAGGTATTGAGCCAATGTAATTTTGGGAATAAGTCCATGTTTGGGACAAGAACAAACCATTTTTGTATGATTTTAATTTAAAAGTAAATTTAAGACTTCTCTGTGACTGTTTAGAGCTAATCACATGTTGAGATTAACATGGTAAATCACAATGAAGATGGATGGCAATGTTTTAGATCATTATAAATTCACAGCAAATAAGATATCAATAAACTGCTTTTTATTACTCTGGAAATGGTACCTCCTGTAGCAACAATTTTGCAACATACTCAGCTGCTACAAGCTGGTGCTTCAAGATCGGCACTTAATGAGTCTGATCTGACTGTTCTAAGAACAAATGTCAATTAAAGAACTCAATCAAACACTGTGAATAAATGACAGTTAAAGTTCTGGAATTGCTTTCTTCAAGTGTGATGTATCCTTTTGCCTCTTCTTTGCCTCTTATGTAGGACATGTGAGTGTGAGTTAAGGGGGGTTTGAGAACAGGATATATACCTCTAGGAAAATACCTGGAGGTCCTAGTTTTTAGGTTTTAGGAGCTGTAGTGTCTGGAGTCTGGGCAAGAATTACATGGCTGCATCTGTAGTAAATATGTTTTGAGCAAGCTGTATTGTATGCATTCTGCCATAAGACTTTTAAGGAGACCAAGCCTCCTGGGCTTAGAGACAGCACTACAACTCAGTATTGAAAGTGCTGAGTGGCTCATATACATGACTATATACATGCGTATGTGCTTTAGCTGTATGTGTGTGGGCTTTTGCATATATGCACAAGTACAGAGTTTCAGTAGAGTTTTTAATTTTATGTCAGTTGCTTTTCAATTTTAGGTGGCAATCTGCACGCAGTACTGATTTTTATGCTGTACCTCGGTAGCATGTTAATTTGGTTGCCATGTGAATGCAAATCTGCAAGGGAAAAATTGAAAACCTATTATTGTAGTTTACCAAGTATCCTGTGATGTTCCTCAAAAATGATTGCAAATTAAATTTTTGCATATTAAAAAAGCAGCTGCTGCCCTTGGAGTCACAGATTTACGCTTACAAGTGTTTTATAATACACTTGCGCTAAATTTTCTGAGAAACCAGGGTAGGTTTTACTTTTTTTCCCTTCCTGTTTGTATTTCATGTATTACCTACTTTCACTTTAGATCACACAGTTCAATAGGGAGGCAAAAGGAAAGAGAAGAGACCAGGTGCATCTAAAGATGCAGTTTTAATGGGCATTTATTAAAATAATTTCTGTAAAGGAATGAGGAAGGGTAAGCTTGTCCTGCTTTGCTGGACTGGTGTGATGGCTCCTCAGAACTTGAGTCACTATTGTGAAATGACTTTTTTCTGGATGAAGAGTTGAGTTACAGCTCAAGGTCCTGTGCCCTGATTTGCAGAACATAACACATCCTTAAGGTCATTCTGTTCCTTACCAATTTGAGTGGCAATAATGTCTGTTTTTTGAGGAATGGCGAAATGCATACACCTTGGTGCAAAGCTGCAAGTAATGCTTCCATCTAGATTCAATTTGTAAAGTCAGCTCAATTGTGAAATGATGGTGATTATGCTGCTGACGTATTGATTTGTGTCTTCATGTAGAATTGGTTCACTTTTGCTGTAAGTTAATGTTTGACTCAGTGACAAATAATTTGCTGCCAGCTGCTAACCTCTGAGTTAAATTAGTGGCAATGTTGGGTGAAGTCTCAGCCAGCCTCACTTGGGGCATTGATGGCTTAATGACTCTTTTCGTGGAGAATGTGGTAGTTTTGAATGTTTTGAAATGATAAGTAAAATAATTTGGTATGGCAACAGCTGGTATCATTTGTTTTGGTCTGTAATGATACTGTGTTTATATCTATAAAAGATTTTACATTTACCATGTTAAATTATTATCGTAATGAGTGGTAAGTGCATCATCATGTAATTTTTTGATACGTTTATGGGAAGAAAAATAAGATTATTTTTTTTAATAATAATTTTTTGAGTCGTTTGCAACTGTTTAGATTCCGTTTTGTTGCCTTTGGATCTAATAGGGTGAAGTAAATTTCCTTTGAAGTGCTACATATGTTCGGTAAAAATACATTAGGGAAAAAGTGATTGTGGTGCTCAGTGTCACTGGGACATTAAAGAAATGCATAAATTTCAGTTTGAGGTTAATAGGACAGCAGCTTTGTTCCTTTTGTTGCTACACATGCTGTAAGTGGGACACGAGTGCCATTGACAAAAGCAGGCAGTAGTTAGGGTGGTAATAAAACCAGCTGGAAAGAGCTGATGAAGCAGTCCAGGTGGTGACATTTTGCTGCCTTGCACAGAAATGCACTTGGAATAGGGAGATGCCAGCCCATGTTTCTGAAGGGCTGCATGCCAGTACAATCATATCTAGCATGTATTAGCTGGCTCTGTGTCCTTTAATGGAGAAAGGTTATTAAGAAGGTGGAACTGGGAAACTGCCAAAAAGTGGTGTTTAGCAACAGAATGTAAAGATCTGCAGTGAGAAAATGACAATGATGGGAGATACACAGCAAAGTGCAGAAGTGCAAAGCAAGAAACTCTTCTTAATAGTGCATTGTAGTTCCTCTCCATCTTGCATTACTTGAGGGCAACCTTATCACACAAGATCATTGAAAAAAGAGGTTCTGTGGGAATAACATTCATATTATTGTTTATATTACTTAGAACATTCAGAGCAGACCATACTTCTGAAAAAATGATGGGAAGTTTCACCCCATCTTTGTATTCCAGCAGCAGAACTGAAACATCATGTGCATTTCCTTGCCTTTTGGTGAGAAGAGTTAGACCAGCTTCACTTGGCTTCAGCTTTGTTTCCCAGACAGTGTGTTCATCTGGATGAGCTGAGGCAGGTTGTTGTTTGCAGACCTGCGACCTTTGAGGGAGGCTGCTGTGCCTTGCTGTGGCTGCCTGAATCTGCTGGGCTGAAACTTGTTTCCAAGTCGATGCCAAGGAGTCAGAAGCAATGTGAGAGAGCTCTTATGTGTGCTGGTCTTGCAGGGCTCCACTTGCTGTCCCAATTCTAGAGGACTTGTTATGATCTCGGGATAATGAAAATTGTATTTAGAATGAAATTTTTGTCCATGAAAACCAGTAATGTTATAGGGAATGTTGTCCTCATCTGTGGAGTCAGTTTGTCTGTATTCTGGCACATGCCTGCTTTAATATCCCTGGATATCCCATGTGTGAACAGGTTTTGGGTCCAGTTGTGGTTCTTGGGCTGGATTCTGTTGAATGTGTCATGAAAAAGAATTTAATTCTTTTTGAAACATTAGTGGGAGAGTTTCTGGGAGGATGGTTTTCAACTGAATACTTATCCGTGTCTCTTGTGCTGTACCATATCTTGAGCATGCTGGCAGGAAGGTAGGGAGACATGCTCATGCATGTGCTTGTCATCACTCTTGCAGATTTTAATGGAAAACTGGAAAATCTTAAAAGTAGCATATTTGAGTTGTTCCTCTTCGCTGGCCTTAGATTTCCATTTAGGCAAGTGTAGGGAAAGTGACATTCTTTATGTCAAGATACTTTGACATCAAGAACTGGCTTTTAGAGTAGACTGCATTCCACATTCCAGTATTATTATTTTAATCCATTAATATATTATTATTGACACTCAACAAGAAGTACAGGGTTCTGGACTTGGGTCACAACAACCCCACGCAGCGCTACAGGCTGGGGGAAGGGTGGCTGGGAAGCTGCCTGGAGGAAAAGGAC
>JAVJGJ010000047.1:64958019-64986726 GCA_035590215.1 Microhierax caerulescens | reverse complement strand
TTCTGGGCCCCTCACTGCAAGAGGGACGTAGAGGGGCTGGAGGGTGTCCAGAGACGGGCAACGGGGCTGGGGAAGGGCCTGGGGCACAAGTCTGATGAGGAGCAGCTGAGGGAACTGGGATTTTTTAGTTTGGAGAAAAGGAGACTCAAGGGAGGCCTTACCACTCCATACAACTCCCTGACAGGAGGCTGTAGGCAGGTGGGGTCGGTCTCTTCTCCCAGGCGACAAGTGACAGGACAAGAGGAAACCGCCCCAAGTTGCATCGGGGAGGTTTAGATTGGATGTTGATAAAAATTTCTTCACCAAAGGGATGGTCAGGCATTGGAACAGGCTTCCTAGGGAGGAGGTGGGAGCACCATCCCTGGAGGTGCTTAAAAAATGCATAGATGTGGCACTTGGGGACATGGTTTAGTGATGGACCTGGCAGTTCTGGGTTAATGGTTTGACTTGATGTTCTCTAAGGTCTTTTCCAACATAAATGATTCTACATTTATATTTTATTATATTTACACTTCAGGTGTTTTAGGGTACTGTAATGAAGAATCATGCTCTGTGTTATACTCAAAAAGCCAGGAAAGCAGTATTTGAGTATGATGTAAATGTAAAAGTGTTAGCCATATATTTTGCATCAGGCACTTTTTACAGTGGACAATCCTGTTTAAAGGTGGTGATGCTCCTGAATTAATAATAGCACAAAATTGTTGCTATCAAAGTCCGTGCTGAATTCTTCATTTAATGTGGAGTAATTGTCTTTTCCTCTCTGTTTTCCTCATGGGGGAGGAGGGAGGGAAATAGATGTGTGTTTGCCTTTGGGTTTTTTTCCTTATCTTCTGCTATCTTATATATAAATAAAACTTTTAAACTTTATTTTGGTTTAAACAGTCAAAGCAAAAACTAATAAATGTAGTACTGGAATATCTGAAAGACATTCATGAGATGAGCTTGAGAGGGAAAAGATTTCTTAATTGGTATCTTTCTAAATATAAGGTAGCATTAAAAAAGAGATGTCACATTTGCTATTGAGATGTGTATAGTTAGTTGGGGGAGACTGCTGTGAAAGGGACTGTAAATACTGAAAAATGATACAGAAGTGAAAATCCTGGATACAAACCTTGTTCAGCCTTGTTCTGTGAAGTTATGTATGTGATTTTCCTTCTAGAAGAGAAGATAAATACAGCTGTGTCTATGAGAACTGCTCTATGTTGTAACTTGGCTGACTGGTCAGGAATAGCTGTAGAGAAATAAGCATTATTTGCTACAGAGGGCTTCTTTTATTCGTGAACTATCTCTGTCTCCCTCGAAGACCAAGAGCAGAGCAGAGCCTGGAACAGAGTCACTGTGTAATTGGAGCTTGCTGAGAAATGCCATGCCTGTTGTTTGCTTGGCATGGAATGCAGAGAATACCATAACTCCAGGGTAGCAAAGATCACATCCAAGTTTTTCCAGCGACCTAGCCAAACCTGAAGGAGTTTACCCTTCCAGCCAATTGCCTTTTGAAAGCCTTCCAATTTCCAACTTTCTTTTCTTTTCATAATCACTGTTAAAATATACTGGAACATCATCATTAACATTTGTTCTTACAAGAATACTGCAGGCAGTAACACAACTGAGAGGCATTTTCATTTGGGGTAGGTTAGTTACTGGTTACATGTAACATGAAGTACTGTACAAAGGACAGATAAACCTTGTGGTCTGACACTGAATCTTCATGCTGTGATTGTGTGATGTTTGAATGGCATGAGCTGAAACTTGTGGACCTCACATCTTGGAAGCTTTAGTGTAAAAGCAGATGCAGTTATTGTGATTATCCTGTGAAATCAGCCTGTACAATTCAGTCTTATTTTGGCTTGAAAGCTGTAAAAACTTCTGAACAGAAAGCATCCAAGTACTTTATATATTCATCCCAGGGAATTATTTCAGTCCCAGTGCTTGGCACATCCCACGTTTTAGAGACGTTAATGTACAGAAGTCTCAAATGGAAATTTTAGTACTAGATTTAGTCATACGGTTTTCCAAATGTAAGATTGTATTGTGGTTCCTCTGCATAAATTATAGTGATCTAAAACGAAGTCTGAGGAAATGGATAATAAAGGTGAGAGATTGTTTTCTTCGGTCTTGTTTCTGTGGTCTCTGTTCTTTTTCAGTCTTCGTTTTTTTCCTTCGTTTGACTAGAGAGAGATGAGGGTGATCCTCTTAGCTAAGATATCCATTTAACTCTTGCCTCCTGAGGGAATTATAATAACGATATTTAAGGGAGTATTTTCATTACTGTACATTTAAATGGCTAACTGCTGTTAATAGAGGGGAGCAGCCCACCAGAGTAAAAGAGAAGCAGAAAGGCATAAGGTGTAATGAGACTTTTGAAATCAATTTAATTTTGAAAACTATTTGAAATCTGGTTGGGTTTTTTTGAGGTTCAGTGTTGGGCAAACTTATCTCCTGGTCTGTGCCTGGAGAGTGCTGTTCCTGTTTATCTTCCCACAGATGACATCAGCTCATTCATATGGGCTGGTACATGCAGAGCTAGAGCAACAACTTCACTCTTCCAGCCAGAGAGATAATGTCTCAGGTCTTGCTGGTATCCTGGAGGCAGCACAGGCAAGGGAGGCATAGCTATAATGTTACGCACCTGCATCATGGCACAGTGAAAGCCCTGCCCTTGACGTTACCGTGAAAACCTTTCCCTTCCCTCGGGTCACCTGTGCTTCCCTTTCCGTCTGCTCCCCTGGTGATTGTTTTCTCTTCCCTTTTGAATGCTTCCTGGAAGCATGTTAGGGCTTAAACACTGCTTGTTGCTTGCATTCTCTGGATTCTTCAACAAAACAACCTTTGTGGTGGTTTTGTTGTTTTCCACCCACCAGGCCATATCAGACAGTTGCTCTCTAACATCAGACTGCGGGTGGAGAAAAGATGGCACAGACGTAATTTGTGTAGTGCCCAGTCAGCTGCAGTTTCCTCTGTGACGTGTCCTGGATGGATCTATTCTCTCCTTACCTGAAGTCCCTTTAAATAACTAAAAAAACCCCAAACTTCTGGGATGAAGAAACATGGATTGATTTAATTCCTGAGCATATGATAGGTCATTAAACTGATGTGTGACACTTATCTCTTTCCTTAATGATAGCAGTGGTTGTAGAGTGGTAGTGGTAGCCTGTGGTCCCAGGAGTGAAGGGGGGGGAAGTAATTTCCCCAGATTATTTCAGAACTATTTAAATCCAAAATGAGGTTTTTGCTCAGTTCAGACTTCAGTCCATTATTGAATCAGAGCTTTGGCAGTGCAAACTTACCTGACTGTCATTGTTGAAAGGGAAGGAAATAACATCTTATTTTTCTGACAGAATTAACACGTTTTCAGACCTGTTCACTGTGCTGCAGCCCGTGTGCACTGTTATAAAAGCAGCGGCTTGGTTTTTCCTGTTTGTGTCATGGCATAAGCTTTGATGTGTTTTGCTCAGAAGTTGGTTGCTACAGCACCCATCCTTCGTTCTCTTGTGATGCCTGTTTCTATCTGATAGACTCATGAGTAGAAGAAGCTGTTATTATTTTTGTTAAAATTTTGCCATGAAAGTTTTAGTCTCATTCTTTTGTGTTTTCCTCTTGCGTAATGTGTGCTGACCACAAGTCTGAAAGTGTAGCCCTTTCTGAAGAACTGTAGTGGAGTTTGGTGCCGTTTTAGAAAATTTACAGATGTGCCACTGGGATTTGCTGAGGTTTTGTGCTTAATAATTTAAAGTATTGCTATTTCTAAAGATTTTCTAAATGTTAGGCTAGAGGCCCCTGGGATTATCTGGTCTGACCTGCATATGAATCATAAACCAGTAACTTGCATGTAGTTGTTCTTAAATTGAGCCTAAATACTCATGCTGGACTAAAGCCTAGTTTTTTGGCTGAAGCAATCTTCTAGAAAGGGGAACCATTAAAATAAGTTGAGTGCACGTTCCATGGGTGTGGAGCATCAATGCCTAATTACCCTCCCTTTTTTTTTCATCCAAGTTTGTAATGAAGATATTTCTGCTTTCATTTTCCACTGTTTTTGTTGTGTTGCGGGCTAGATTAGAGAAAGCTTTTAGCACGTACTTGTCTCCCCCTGTGAAGGTACATGGGAACTACAGACACCTCCTAGTTTTTCTTCTTGACCAGCTCAGCGGCTTGAACTCAGGCTCTCATTTGAAGGTATTTTCTGTAATTTTCAGTCATTCTTGCAGTTCTCTTCTACAGTTATTTGAACTTTATTCTTACCCTTTTAAAAAGTGCATACTGAGGCTGTATTCAGTATTTTTGATGCCAGCAATGCTTTTTAAGATCTTGTTTTGAGATTTAAAATCTTGGCTGGGCTTTAGCCCAAGTCTGAAACTGAACTATTTTACAATTTGCTTCTTTTTATGGCTATATGTGAATGTAGCTACTGTGGCTTTAGGAAGTAAGTTTCTCGCAGCATGCAGGATGAATCTCATTGTGGTCTTCTGGTGGTTGTCTCTCACTTCAGCAGTTATGTACCAAATTGTTATATGCAATGTCCAAAATCTACTTCCCCCCCCCCCCCTTGGAGAGAGAATGAATTTATTTTGACATGATAAATCAGAATGCCCATTATAATAACTGTTACTTTGGCATGCTAATAAGCAAGGAAGAAAATGCAATGTTAAGTATATTTGCATGCATTTGTAACTCTGCTGTCACCCAAATCCTCCAAAGATGTGTGGAATCTGTTAGACAAATGGTCTCTTAGCTGAAGTTTACCTGAGGCTGATTTTTTTTTTGGCTAATTAATAATTAGGTTTGATTTGAATATACTTCAATATAGATATATGCACATGTATGTATATATGTATTTATAGACACATACCTTTTGGTTCCTAATCCTGAGGAGAAAGAACTCCTGAAATTTTGGTGGGGTATCACACTGTTGAGGTGTTTACAGGATGGGAGTTATATTTGGCATAACCTAATAGTCCTTTGATACTTAAAAAAAGAAAACGTGATCTTTGAACTATGAGAAGATGTAGGAAAATATTCCACATTTGTTTAAGTGGAAGGAACTTCTATAGTGAAAGACTTTTGACTTGGTCTGTCTGAGAAGTGACTTTTTCTTAAAAGGTGATTTTGGAGTGCAGGGTAAGTGCTAGAAGTACCCACTTTAAATCTTTCCTTGATAAGGCTATGATGAGTCACAGAGCAGACCTAGCAATGGAGAAAAATTTTGTGCAGATTTCCATAATTGAAATTAATTTCCCTCTCTTTTGAATAGTAGTGTTGCTTGTGTAAGTTTAAATCTCTCTATATCTCTGACTATTCCATTACAAAATGCATAAACTTTTCATATTATGGCTCATTTTCATGATACTTTTCTAATACTAGGCAGAACTACTGGTAACACTAAAGCAGTATGAATGTAGTATTTTCTTTAAGGTGGAGGTGACCTTTTGATGGATAACGTCCTTTGGTGATGAGTTACTAGCTTCAGGTATTTGTATGTCATTTGATCTCTCTGTAACACTGTTTCTAGCGACAGATTTGTATGTAATTGTTGCCATATTGAGAAAGGCATTTGTTTTCAAGTTGTACAATAAATGAAGACATCTAAGATCAGAGACTGAAATCTTACTTGTGTGTCGTGAAACTTAATCCATTCTAATGCTCACGTATGCTACCATTGGTGGCTTGGAGTGATGGGGTCCCACAGGCTACCTGTGGGATGCTTGGATTTGCCTGATGCTTTTCCTTGGAGGGGCTGGGAGCTGATAGCATTGCAGGTGAGGACCAAAGAGTGAGTGCTTTCTTCTGCCTGCAGACCCATGAGACCTGTGCTGTTCCTCAGAGGGAGGTTGGGAGGCAGCCTCTCAGCATCACTTGTGTTCTTCTGGGTGCCTCTTGCTGGGCAGCCTGCACTGGGGGCTTTGCCACTCCCCGTACCCATTTCTGCTCCTCCAATTTTTGTGCAGACAGTTTGAGAAAGACAGATTGATGTGTTCAATCGCTGTTGTTGCTGGGGAGGATGTGAGAGAAGGGATGTGGCGAGAAGAGGACTTGTGGTGCTTTGTGGGGTTCGGCAGTGGGAAGGAGACACAGCCACTGTCTGGCTCCTCAGAGGTGGTTCGGAATTCCTGGCCTGGCCTCTGCAACTGCTGAGATTGGATTTTGCTGGCCTTTCAGCTCCTGTCAGAAGAATAACAGTTTATCCAAGAGCTAGTGCTTTTTGGTAGTTCATGCTTTTTTTCCAGAAAGGCTTTTAAAGTCCTCTGTTGGTTTGCTGCTTCTGTGTTAGAGACTTTCTTAAATAGTTGCAACTTGACTGCAAGATGTGGCAATTGGTTTTCCTTTCTTTTCAGCCCTGCAAGCAGGCTGTAAGCCTGTACGGGGTGGTTGTTACTCCCCAAACAGGTAATTTTCTAGGCCTGAAGGGAAGGAATGTGTCTGTTAGTGTTTTGTAAGTTGAGTTCAGTTTCGTGTTGCTAGTCCTATTTTGTTGACTGGATTTGTGTTGCTGTACTTTAAAAGACTTGTAGAAAATTAATCTGTAGTGGTTTTAAAAAAAAAAGTCAGGTTTTGTTCGTGGTGATGTGCTGTTTGATAGAAGATGAAGAGGGTGGTAGAAGACAATGTATTTTGCCATTTTAAAATGCTGATTACTCTTAATGAATTGCATCTTGAATTCAGCTTAATGGAAAAACTATCCTGAGATAGAAAACTATCTTTACCAGCACTGTCTGTCACAATGTCTGATGTTTTTGTTGCCTTCTCTATGTCTAAATAAGATGCAGAAAGTAACATGAAAACATTCCTTCTAATTCACAGTCCTTTCAAGTCAGAACTCCTAGTAGTAAGATGGCATTCCTACATTCTTCTCCCAGTTTGGTTGCAAACTGTGGTTTCTGGAAGAATCAAAATTACTTTCCTTTGAAATTCCTAGATTTCTTTTCCTTTGTGGCTCTGATAATAATAACAAGCCCCTTTTCCAACTGAGGAATTGCTCTTCTGTGTTTCTGGGCTCTTCCTTGTATGAAAGATCATTTTTATTTCAGAAGTTATGTCCTGGTAGCAGCAGCATGTCAAGTTGATCATCTTGTGGGCTGCAGAATGCAGGGAGATGAAAAGGAAACCAAGCGAGCATAAAGGGGAAAAATACAAGTAGAAAGTATGTTTGTAGAGAGGTGTGTGGTCAGGACAAAAAAAGCAGGGAAGTGAAAGACCTAGTAAATCAGTAAATAAAAGGGGAAAGGATGGTGATGGATGGTGAAGGAACAGGGAAAGCTGTAGACAGGAGGATTTGACCCCTGGGCAAAAAGTCTTTGTTTTTTTTTCGTAAGACCTGGGTCTCGATTTCCAGTTTTGTTGAGCTTTCACAGAGGTATGAAAGGGGAATGAGAGAAATGTAGAAAGCCTGGGATAATCACAGAAGAGAAATGTATCGGTGCTCTTATGTAGTCTCACATAAATGTCTACTTCAAATGCAAAAGAATGTGTATCTAGAGCTCAGGAGAATGTAAGAGAACTAAGGTTGAGATAGCCACACTGGGAGAGCAAGGAAATGCTGAACAATTACATGCTGCTTTTAGTAGCATGCTTTGAAGTGGATGCGGGCATGTAAGTTTTGACAAATTGATAGAGTGTAATCTGGGAACAAATACATTCAATGGATTTTAACTTTGTTAGGGAAAATAACATTCATGGAAGTTTATATAAGGTGCAATAGATTAGAATCTTTAACCTGGTAAATGTTTTGTAGGACTGGTTTGGTTTTTTAGAAGTTGTCACAGCAAGGAATATGGTCATCTGTGAACTATCATGAAAGTTTCAGTTTTTTTGTAATCGTCGCCAGTCTGGCCAAGACTTAACTTGTTTACATTCAGCTGCAATAACTGCTTATTTTAATCGCATCTAATCTTGGAAACCCATCTATCTACAGAGGGTTGCATCTGTAATACTTAATTCTTCTATAATTACATATAACAAGCTGTGTTCCTGTGCTTGGTGGTGGCTTTGGGGCATGCTGGGAAAAAAATGATGGTAAATGGATAATTCCTGACTTATTGTCTATAGACTTCTCAAGCGGCTTTATCTGCTTTAATCCAAAAAGCAGCCCTTAGAACTGGTTTAATCCCAAAGCTGTGTTGATGTAAATGATTTGCATGCCAAAAGAACCACTTAGATGAAGGATAAAAAAATGGGCCTCAAGGTGGATTTTTAGAATAGCTGCTTAAGTATGTAAACTTGGTCTTATTAAAAATAATGAGAAAATCTGTGTATGCCATTGGATAATCATAAATGTTTTTGTGATATTCTTTTTTTCTTTCCAGATTTGAACATGGAATTTAACCCATCAGATCATCCACGGGCCAGTACGATATTTCTCAGTAAATCGCAAACAGATGGTAGGTTACTGAATTTATTACAGTATTTGCTATTGCAGTTATCTCTAAACCCTTTGTTAGAATGCATGTGATAGTCTTTTAATATATGTCCCCTGCCAAAAAAAGAGGCTTTTAGAGGTATCACGTTAAGAGTTTAAAGAAGCCACACCTCTAGTTAATTATTTTGTCAGACCAGTAATAGAAGGTACAGATTTGAGTCCTGTCACGTGCTGAAATTGTGAGTTCCAAGTAGTCGCCATATCAGAACTACATATATGGATAAAGCTTAGTATAATTATAATTAAAAAATACTTTCCCAAAATCCAAAGTTTTCTGTGTAACTGTTTGTTTTTGTTTTTTAAACTGAACGTTAGGCCAGGCTTCTGGAAAATGTGTGGGAAGTATTTTCTTGAGAAAATGCCAGTTTACATTAGCTAAGAAGACAGTCCAGAGTTTCCTCTGATATAGCTGATACTGTAAATGAGCTCAGCAGTAGATTTTAATAAAAAACCCCTCCCATCTCACCCAAATTTTCTCTTTTCTTTTCTCATTATGAATTTGATATAATCATATATTTGTCTGGAGGATTATTTTTTTTTATTATTGTAGACAAAATGATCTCTCTGGAATTACGTCTGTTAAACAAGCTTCTTGATAGAGTTAGTAGAATAGAAGCCTTTTGTTCTGGCTCTTTCATTCTGTTTTGGACATATGTGACATGCTGGTTTAGGAGCAGATTAGTAATCTATGCTAAACACATCATTTTCTACTAAGACTTTTAAAGCATTTTCTACATGGTAGTTCTGACTGTTCAGTATGAATTCTTTGTCCTTCTTTCTGCTGCCTATAAATGCCATTTTTTTTATTTATGTAGTAAATCGCAGTGTCAAACACATCACTTAAAAATAATATAGTTTTTACTGGATATTTTTTGCTAAGTTTTGAGCATGACTAGAACAAACAGGATGTACATTTAGGCTGTAACTGAAGAGTTGATTATGTGAGTACCTCTTGTCCTTCAGATTGTCCTTCTGAATTCAGCTCTGGTTCTGTCAATGCCTTATTATGTGGTTTTGGATGTGATTTACTATTCTAATCTGGTTTGGTAGTCTGTAAAATGAATATGATAATATTTCCATAGTACACTGTATTATGAAGATTGATGTCTTTTACAGTGGTTTTATAGTATTTTGAGACTGTATAATCCCATATGGATGCCACCTGCTTCTTGTTAAAGCTTGTTGAAAGAAGGGACAAAAAAAGTTAAATCTAAAGTCCGAGAAGTAAAATTTTGATCAGACCTGTTGATGATTCTTACTTGTAGTAATAGCAGTTTATTTATTATAGTATGGAGTTAAGTCTAAGCAGTTTTTAAAATGACAGTTTACACCCATGCTAGAGTTGGTCTATAAAACTTTGTTCTAGTTTAAGTAATATGCAGGACATATTTTTCGGAGTGAGAACAATGAATTTACTGAAACAATATAGAAACATTATCAATAGGAGTGTAAGATCTTTTCAGCTATCCTTCATCACAGTGGAAAAATTCCAAAGACTGTTGTGCTTGTACAAAAGAAAAAAGATTCTGCAAACATTCATCTGCTGATGGATTGCCAAGAACCATCCTGTTCTGGAAGGACAGTTCACAGCAGGAAGCATTGTGCTTGGCTGTATTTTGGGCCTCTTGTGGATGGAACCAAGTGAGCTGTAGGAATTATCACAGGAGTTATAACATTCAAGGATGTTGCCTAACACCAAAATACAATAAAATGCTTGTTAAGGGGAAAACATAAGGGGTTTTTTTGGGTGTATGGTGGTGTATTCTGGCAGCCTGCTGTGGAGTCTAGGGGACCTCCCAAGACTTCTTAAGACAACATAGAAAGGGACAGCTGAGCTGGCAATGTTGGAAATGCCTAACTTGGGCATGTAACTATTGCTTGTATAGTATTGGACTGGCAAACCTTCCTGTTGACAGTAGGTGAAAATATTTCTGTAGACAGACATTTGAAATACACGTATTGGAGAGTTGAGGGGTATCAGGACTCAAGGTTTCATCTAGGATCTGCCTGTGGCTCTGGAGTGTACATCACGTGTTTGCACAGTAGGAAATGGTCAAGTCCATCGCTACATGTTAGAGTGACTTGGCAACATTACCTTCAGGCAGTTCCATGTTTGGCTTTCTAGTAGCCCTGTACTCTTTCAGCCTCCCTAGTAATCTTGTCGTAGCGTCCTGGCATAGGAGCTGTGCTTGAGCTGCTTGCAATCAACATGTGGGTGAAGAGCAACAGGTCTCAGTAATGAGACTGGATATGGCACTTCTGGGTATTATGTGGTCTGAATTTCCCATTGTTCTGTGAAGCCTGGATGCCATGCTAAGCATCTAATCTGTCCTGTCCCCCTTAGTCTGTAGTCTGAATGCATCCTTAATTACCTGAGAGTTTAATGAATCTCTAGAAAAGTTGAAGACACAGTAAATGTTAATTCAATTCCTAAATAAAGTAGCTTTTCTAAATGTTTCCAACTCTTTGTGGGAATTTTCTAGGTGCTGAATCTTACATGAGTAACTCTCCCTGTTTAGGGAGCTAGTAAAGAATATCACCTTTTATGTCATTTAATTTCTGTGAGAACTTTATGGAAGTTCTCTTTTGTTTGCTTAGTTTGGCCTGTAAGCAGCATGGTCTAGGTGACTACAAAGCCATGCACTATTTAGTGTGTGGTTGTGGTTAGGCCGGGCTTTCCAAACCTTAGCACTCCAATAATGTAACTTCTTTTTCTTATAATAGTTGCAGCTTCAGGGGGCTGGTAACAGTCTTTCCTGTAAGTGGGTTACAACGCTCCTAACTTACATTAGGCTTTTACGCTTTCAATGTGCTGACTAAATTTTGCAATATCAGTGCAACAATGGGCTTCAGACAAAAAGAATTTTGAATTCTTACTTATATAATGGATGGAAGTGAAGTAAGCTACACTTACTCTTTAATGTTAACTAGGATTAGTCTCCTGTCTTGGATAAAACAAAAAGAAATTATTTACAAACTCCCAAAATGCAAGAAATTTTTATTGATATAATCTTTAAGGAGTGTGCCTTTGATCCTAATACGGGCAGCCTGAAGATAGTGTATAGGAATTGTACAAAGAAAGTTTCTATTACAGCTCAGTGAAAAATCCATCCATCCATACGTAAACACACACGTACATATGTGTATGTGTGTATTTCCTCACTCCCTTTTATTTCAGGATAATGTATTTTCCTACTGTTGTAAAGTTTCAACAATAACAGTTGAAAGTGCCTGCAGAAATAGGAGCAGGTCATTGACCTCAGCGTTAGGAAAACCAAGACAATTTGGCAGGTTCCCAGTCTCCACTTGAAAAGTTCCATTCCAACTTTCGAGTTTTAAAATGTTAGAAAGAGCATAGAGGTCTAATTGTTTAAACTGACTCTAAATCTGTTCAGCTTTGTTTTTTCAAAACCTCATGCTTGAAAGCCCAAAGCCTGGTATTGCAGTTAGGAGTTTATGCTACAGAATGATGGTTAATTATAATGCTATGGGCTGGTCTGCTGAAGACCATACTGTGCTGTGTGAGCAGCCAAGTGACAGAATTACCTCTTTATGGTCTTTTTAGCTTGGCAGAAGTGGCCTTTTGCCTTGTGCAATAGATGTCTTGCCCTTGTTTAGAGGGAGGGTTGTGATCACAAAAGTGAGCGGTTGTGACAAAATGGGTTTCTGCTGTGCCCAATTCCCCGTTGGCATATGTTCTAGAAAGAGCTGAGCCTTACACCATGGCAGAGACAGCTGCCTTCTTGTAGTCCCTCACCTGAGAATCCAGGCTAACTGAATTTCTGTTACGTGGGGGAAATAACAGAAAGGAGGTCAACATGGTGCTTAGAAGAATGTGCAGCACTAGCAGTGCTTGAGCAGGAAAGGTGCGTATAAATAAATTAACATTCTTCTGGAGACTGGAAATAGCAAATGGGAATGATCTGAGTGTTAGTCTTGCTTTGGTAAATAGATAATTGTACTTTCACAGGGAATCAAATAATGGATACAAGGGAAAATACAGAAGATAAAAACTAAGATAGGAGAAAAAAGGTGATTAAAATGGAATTTGGAGTGTATGTGCAGGCTGTCTTTATAGGATTTTGTCCATAAGAACTTTGTTTGTGATATAATTGCGATTAAAACACTTAAATACTTAACTGTGTTCAAAATTTTGCAGTTAATAGTGTTAATTTTCAGTTATGTACTCCATTAGGTTTACATGCAGCTCATCAGAATTGATACTGCCCGTACATTGCAATATGCAATACTAGACAAATACTTTGGCTGTTCTTAGAAGTGACTATCTGCCATCATTTTGTTGTTTCCCTTTAGATCACTTATGTCCCTTGCTGGTGATAAATGTGGAGCTTAAGTGTAGTGCAGTGTTTTAGCAGGCTTTTAAGCGGTTTAACTCTTTACTAGAAAATCGGAATTTTCCTGATGTTCCTGTTTAATTCTGTTTCTTATACAATGTCCGTAATTGTGGATCTGAGCATGTACTAAGTGACATGGCTAACATCTGTCATGTGTGATTCTCCTTTCTGCTCCCTGGGAGGAAAATTATGTAAGGATTTTTAAAAGTTTTTCTTACTTTCTTTTCATTTGATGTCTGCATTAAACACAGTTATTTCACAATATTCACACATACAGCCTTGTTTATGTGAGATTGCTTGCTTATAATAAATCACAAGTAATGGCTTCTCATCCAGCAGGGAATGGACAGGCTATCCTACCATTATGAACGCTCTTATTTTGCTGAGTGCGTTGGGTTGCATAGCTTTCAAATCATGGTGCACCAAAGTGCATTTAATCACCTACAGCATGAAACCATTATTATTTTAATCCCGCAGTTTGATTTATGTGTTAGTTGCCTCCAGACTTGTATTCTAAATGCTGTGGTATTTTCACTGGAACAGAGCTCCACAGGCTCTCTATGGGGTGAGTTAATTGGGAAAGTGCTTTAAAAAAATACAGTGTATTTGATCAGCTGTAATAAACATTTGTCTGACAATTAAGACTCTATACATCTATCTCCCTTGTTGTTGCTGTTTACTTTCTGAATATTTTGGCTAATTGTGGCTTTGACTTGCAAGCCTCGCTCGTGGTGGCTGGTTCATACTCACCAAAGTTACCTATTTTCATTATGTGCGACATGAGTAATAGTTTCAGGCTTGCACCAGATCATTATAGAAGGCAGTGATGTAATGCATATGATTTCAAGGCTCCTCTATGGGAGTTAGTGCACAGTAAGCTATGATGGGAATTTGCTAACTCCATGGTGTAGCTATGTAGGTGCTTTTGTACCTGCAAGGTAGTGTAGGCCACTTTGCAACAAGGTACCTTGCACGAAGGCACTGGTGGCTCAGGAGTACCTACACAGAGAACTGGTGAAGGATGGCTAATCCATGGCTGACTTGGACTGTAGCTTACTGCATATTAACTTTCCCATGCGGACCAACGCCTGGTGAAGTACCCAAATGGATGAGAATTTTAATCCATCACCACACTAGTGAGCATAAATGCCTTTATGCATACAAATATGTGTTCCTTCTGTGTTTGATATATAAATATACTTGGTTAGTGCAAAAGCAGTTATAATGTTGCTCATAGATAGCCTCCTGTTCTTTTTGTTATAAATGGTATGTAAGAAGCTTAATCAGGAAAAATAGTCATGTAATATTTCTATCATATTTTGTGTTTTTGCAGTGAGAGAAAAACGCAAGAGTCTCTATATAAACCACGTAAGTGAAAATGCCTCGCTATGCAGCTTTCTCCTTGTTGTCTATATTATACAGTAAATAAGTTATCACACGTGATTTCCGTATTGGTGAGAAGGTGCTGATGCTTCAAATGTCTGTTCTGCATCAGGATCCAGAAGTGTAGGTCTCTGCTATTGAGTTAGCAGAACGGATTTGTTGGTTTGAAGAGAGTATCATGCTCACAACCAGTGTACAGAGGTAACTAGTACCTGGGACAAAGAGCTGCACACGTTAGTATGATTTTTAAAATTATTACAAAATAATTTTACTCCCAAAACTTCGAATGATGTTTGTATGCAAGCTTGCTTTGCCAGAGAGCTGCAGCACTGGATATTTACAAAGAAATTCTGAAGTGCCTGACCAGTGTTGATGCAACGTAAATATGGATTGACATGTGGTGCATGCCGAGTATGAAGATGGGATTTTGATAGGCTTGTGTACCCCAGGCATTTTTCTGTGCAGTTCTCTTCTGTTTGAATCAAATTCTCAGTGAAGCTGAGAGCAAATTCCCTGTAGCCTGCTTTGGGTGCAGGACCAGGCTCTTTGCCCCAGTTAGTATTGTTTTGTACTACTGAAGCATCTGGAACCAGTGCGGTTGCCAGTTATTTAAGCCTTGTGCCGAAACGTCTGGAGTCACACCTCAGTAAAATTGAGTAGGGGAAGAACTAATTGTCTTCTAAATGGTATTTACCTTTAGGGTGAAATGGGGAAAAGTTCTCAAACTTTCCTCTATCTGCAAATATAGGCCATCATTTCATGAATCATTTTTAAACTGGTACAGCTGTTGAAAGAAACAGATGTGGTTTATAGCCTCTGCATCCCTTTGTGCGGGGGCAAGTGTTTGTGCAGCTCCAGGTAAACTAGATTGGGGCATGAATGCAGGTAGATTCAGCACAGCTAAAAGTTAAAATGAACGTGTTTCTCCATGTGATTCACTTTGGGGCTTGTACTTGTAGAAAGGGAGGGAGGCACGGAAGCAGGGATGAGCCACTGAGTGGGGTGAAGAAGGCAGGACTGCTTCATTTGTTGGCAGAACTGGTTTGTGCTTTGCAGAGTGTTTCTGGGACTACTGCCTGGCTTCAAAAGCAAGCTGAGATTTTTGGTTTCTCAAGAGTTAAGATTTTGAGAAGTTGTGAGACACTGTGAGACTTATAAAAGCCTTAAAGTTGGCCCCACTAGGTTAGCAGATATTCTGAGGGCTTCTCGCCTTCTATTCCCCTGTAAAACATTTCCATTGTTCACAGTGCATGTGCGGGTGGCTTCCTGTGCACTTGTTACAGAATTACTTGCAAAGCTAATGCCCTGGGTCCCTGCGAACTTAATGTGTGCTCAGTAATTTCCAGCATGCTTTTTAGTCTCAAACTTGGAGGGTTCAGTGCAAAAAAAAAGTGAGGATTTAGGCAGTGCAAAGCAAGGTATTAACTGAGTTTCTGTGACAGTCTACCTTGTGTCAGGAAGAAATTCTCACGTCCTGAATCTTTTCATGTCATGTAGAAGATGTGTGCTGCATTAGGCAGACTGAGAGTGGATTCCTCTGGAAGATTGAACAAAGGTGACTATTCCAAGTACTGCTGGAAGCACAGTGCTGCAAACCCTGGTATGAAATAATTTTAGGCAGTGCTGGACTTGTTGCAGAAAAGGGAAGGGTGATTGTGTCACCAAGGGGCTGTACTGTTGGGAGCGCAGTATAGCAGCTTACGCAGTTGTGCCCTAAGCACTACACCTCTTCCTAATTTTTTTGTTTTTTCAAGTATTTTTCAAAGCATTGGCTAAGGTTGCAGCAGTGTAAACTTCCCTCAGTAGACTGCTTTACTGCTACCTTAAGTCTGACTTCTTTGTGCTTACAAAATACTGCATTTAAGTTACAAAGCTAAAAATAACCTTTATGAAGCTGAAGTCCTAACCATGGCTTTCTTTGTGTGTGTCCTTACAAGTCAGTTAATTTTTTTTTTTAGACAATACTCATAGATAGCTTGTTTTCAAATGTGTCCTGATATTTAAGTTGTTACTTCAGCACACCTGTGAGTATTCACTCAGCACCTCCATAATATTCAGTCTGCTAAAGCTGACACACAAACTGGTGATCATTTGGAAATGGTTGCTGTGGCCTTTAACTGACAACTGCGTTTAGGTTTGTAGACTGCAGGGACCCATCCTAATTTTCCTAGACTGCCTTGTCTGAAGAAATTTGGGGAAATAGATTTAATGATTGTAATGTGACAAATAATGTGTAATATTTACATGATAAACCAATTTATTGTATACCCTGTTGGTTGTTCTATTCTTTTCCACCATTTTTCAGTGTGTGCTAAGTGCAGTAGCTCCTGTTCGAAATGCTAGTTATGTGTTTCCTTGTTGATGTGACGTGCTGGGTCTCCACATCTGCTCTGGAGGAAGCAAGCCAGAGGACATAAATTTTGGAGCATTGTTTTGTCTTCCTTTTACAAGAACTCCTTGCCATAATGCAGTGCTCCTGTGGTTATTCCATAACATCATCTTTCTTTTTTTCTCTTCCAATTCTTTTATACTTACTCTCCCTTTGTGATAAATAACCAAGATGAGCAACAAAATATTTTATCCCTTTGTGCAGTATCTTACTGGTTACTTTGTAGGCAGAGTTGAACATCTCCCAAGTGATTAGGGTGGCTAGCAAGAGAATTATCAAGAAAAGTTGTACTTTTTTAACTGCTTGCCTAGTTCTGTGTAGTAACAGATGAGAATAGCAGTTTATATAAACTCAGTTTCAGAATGTTACCTATGAAAAAAATAATTGAATTAATATTGACTCTATATTCCTCATTTTAAAATGCATTTTCTCAGTATGATCACGCCATTGTTCTTTTCCTTTCTTTCTTGCTTTTGTTTCTAGAATATTTTAATTGGCTGGATAGTTTCTTTTGATCCTAAATACAAATACTAGGTTCCTGCTTTGATATATTGCTCTTTGTCAAGGGCTGGCAGTTGCCATGTTTCTGATTCACCTTGTCAGTGAATCAGGTATGATGGAGGAAGCCAGCAGCTGTTTTGGTTTTGGGGTGGGGAAGGCAAGGGGGAGGGAATAAAGTGGGGGGTGACAGGGTGCTATGGGAATGCTGTCATCAGTCTCCCCACGGAGCCCAGGGAGACAGACACCAGGTTGGGGATGGTGCTGGAAGCTACCTACCCACAGTGTACCTGGCATGTTTGCTTTCTTCCAGCCTGTTTTGATTTCTGAACAGTTGCAGCAGACTCCCCTTTCCTGTTGAACTGGCAGTTGCTGGTTTTTGTTATGGCTTTAATGCTGCTTCAGTGTGCGCTTGTCTTTTAATCTTCTTGATCAAGCTGCTGAGGGGATAAAGATGCAGACTGATAGAGAGGCATTTCCTCTTGCAGAGAGGAGAGATTGCATCAGTATCTCTGCCTGTACAAGGAAAGCAAACAGGAAGACATATTTTACGTTTTTTGAGGGGGTGGGTGAAGAAAGAGTGAAATTTTTATTATTGTTTGCAGTATCTAGTTCTTCGTACTGGGTGATTGTTTTTTTGCAGGGAAGGGAGCAGGACAGGGGAAGGAAAAGTTTTCTCCATCGAGTTTTTCTAGAAGTTTTCCCTTTCAGACAAGATTAAAGTTCTGTGTTTGCCAAAGTACTTTCTCTTCTTGACAAGATACGCTCTTAAAGTTGAATCTGTGTTTATAAGCAGTAATGTCCAGTAAAAATAAGGAATATTTTTTGGACATTGGAATATTTCTGAAGGAGGATAAAGGGAAGGAAAAGGGAAGGAAGATAAATGGAAATAATAACTGTCTTCTGCTTTTGTTTTTTTATTATTATTATGGAGACTTTTCCTCAGCCTTGTAGAAACAGCTTCCTTTCAGCATCATCTTGTTGAGGAGTCTGGACATGGCTTCTGCTGTCTGCTACCCAGCAACTGGATGTTCAAATCCCAGCAGACTAATACTGGTTTTATCATTCCAATTAGAAAAACTAACATCTATGTATAGACCAAAATTTTTTCAGCATCCTGGGAAAAAGTTTCTGGGCATCATTCATGTCAGAACCCCCTGGTGCCTGTAAGTGACCCTGTAGAGATTCACAACAGGGGAAACTTCTTTCCAGTGGCAGCCCTGCTGATGGGGACTGGCAGAGGACAGAGGGGTCCTTTGCTGTACATGGTGTGGCACAAGCAATTTCTGTGAGCCTTTTTGTATGCTTGGAATGTTGTATGGTATTTGCTCTTGTGTAGTCCCCAAATTTTCTTGTCAGGTTGGATAAAGAGGCTGTTCTGCTTCCCTATTGTAAAACCACTAGGCATGTGACTGGTAATCAAAAACTTCCAGCTAGTGATTATGAGAGTCAATAAGATACATGCTGAAATGGGAACAAAGTCTGAAAAGTAGTTTAATCTGTGAAAAATGCAAAAGCACAACATAAAATGTGAAAAGTTGGTTTTAAGCAGACTGCCTGAGGCTGGGTATTGTAAAGGTTTATAATTGCTGTCCAAATTCCTTAAGGTATTTTAATTAACATTCCTTACTCAAAGAGAAGGAAAAAGATAAACTGGAAGATAGATTAGAGGCTTCTCAGGTGCTCTTGAAGCTCTCCTAGAGATTGCTTAATGTGGTCTTTGCTCCTCTCCGTTGCAAGGTCACAAAAAAGCAGGTCTAGAGGGGCCTTTAAAGGTAGTCTGGCCCATCCAGCAGGTTCCCTGTGCTGATGCTGTTCCCAACAGATGCTGTCTAAGAAGCTTTTTCAGGTTTCCAGTAAGTTAGAATGAGCAGGTTTTCTGTAATGGCTTACCTAATGGCTACTGTTTGAAATCTTCGGGGTTTTTTTTTCTAGTATCTTTCAGCCCCTTGCTTTTTTCCTGTTCTGTGAAGAATTTTACCTCTCCTATCAGCCTCAAGGCAGTAATTACATTATATGAAGTGACACACTGTTGTAGGGGGAGGAACACAAGATAACTTTTGAGGTAGAATGAGAGCATGCAGGAGGGTTCTTTTACAAGGTTGCTATACAATACTTGCTGTGCTGGGAGCCTAGTAAAGTCCCTCTGGTCAAATTGAACAACACTAGCAATTATATACTATGTAAATACAAGTCTTTGAGCTGCTTTTAGCATTCAAAGAAATATTTAATCTTTCAGGTTTGTAAAGCAGGGCACTTTATCAGTGGTTAAGTAGGGACTGTGATGTGCTGCAGAATTTACCAGTGGTTGCCGAGCCCCCCAGGAGCTCGGTGGTATGCTGACATAGTTTTCTGTAACTGACATGTGTAAGGACAAGCTTTGAGAGCAAAAAATGTGCAAGTACAGATCTAGGCTGAGGCATCAGTTTTGGACATAATCAAACACTGGTGAAGCTAATCAACTGATGAAAAATTTGAATCATGCTGTGACTGGTGAGGTACAATGAGTGTTATTCGAGAGTGGCTGGACTAGATCTTTGTTTTTATTATTATTGGAGATGTTGGCAGGGAAGGGTAAGCATACAGTGCTGCAGTTTCCTATAGTTTTTGTTTGGGTACATATATCCAGATCAAGCCACTAAATGTAGACAATTGTGCTGTAGTATCAAATTGTGCAAGATGAAGAAGATAAATGCAGAGGTTTGCAGAGCTGGGCAGAGAATTGTGTTGCATGGCTTGCTTGGTTTTGGAAGCACTTTGTTGACCTGTAAAGTCATGTTTCTTCTGTGAAAAACGTTGTCAGAACTAAATCATGTCCAGAAGCAACAGAAGATTCCCAGGATAGGAGCCTCCCTTTTCAAGTCAGCAGCAGTCCCGGTATTTTTGCTTGCTGTTGTAATTTGGCTCCACGTGTACTTGTACATGCCAGTTTTGCCTATTAACATTTTGGCCAGCCTCTGCTGCCTGGAAGCTAACAGGCATGTCTCCACAGACGGGTGCAAGCCGGCCTCGAGTTCTCCATGGGGGGAGCTACTATTAAATGGTTAAAATCATGCAGTAACTTACACCTGGTTTGACGGAAGAGGAGACAGTACTATCATTATTTAGGATAGACACTGCAAATTATCTTTTGATGGACGAGTGCAAAAGAACACTGAAAAAAGCCAAAGCACCTCTGCCAAACTGAAAGCTGACTGGCTGAAGGCCAGCTCTGGTACAAAAGCCCTGTATAGCTTCATTAGGGGAGTGTTGCACCCAAATGAACAAATCCTGCTGAGCATCAGGGCAGAGTGCCATACTAGTGATGCTAAAGAGCTTCCAGGACACAGCTAGCAGGCTCGTACAGTTCTGAGGGTGGCTTTTTGGTTAGTGTGTTTCTACCCCAGAACACCCCGAAATAACTATTTTAACAAAAGAAATAGTAATGCTTCCCCTTTCCCTGCAAATTTAAGTTTAATTTCTGAGTGATGCTAAAATGAAAGCTGAGAGAAATTAATCCTTTTGTGTATTCTCATTGTAAATTAGTTAGGAATTTGCTGTGATTCCTTTCACAGCAGTAGATAGAAACAGTTCTGCAGAGTGAGTATGCTTTTGATGGCAAACTAAGCCATTCTGCTTCTAGTAAGATGTATTTTATGTAAAGTTTCAGTAAATCCTATTGTTCATACATCTGAAAACAAATGTAATTTGGAAAGTTGGAAGGTTTCAGAATGAAGCATGGAGAAAAATGAAGCAGTGATATTTCCTTAGTACTAGTTGTGCAAGAGGAAAAAAATGGCTGTTTTTAAGAGCTGGAAACACCTGGCATTAATGGAGATACGTTGAATCTTCATTTCTTGGAGCCTGTTCTGTAACACATGTAAAAGCTTAGCAAGTTATAAAGCAACTTTTTCAATTTTACATCTTTTTCTGTAAAGAAAGTTCTACAAAACAGGTATTATGCATTTATTGTAACCTATAATGTCAGCATTTCTTAATGAACATCTTGGTTCAAACAATGAAAAATAACAACTGCTTCTGGAGTAAAGAGCTACAAATCCTCCCCACCAAAAAAAATCACAGAAATGATAGAAAATTGGGCTAGAATTCATCTCAAGAGGTTGTTTAGTCTGGTTTCTTGCCTAAGAGCAGAATTCTCAATCTAAGGTGTTCCTGGCATATGTTTGTTTTACCTCTTCTTTACAACTTTTGGTGATGGAGATTCTATCACGGCTCAAGTCACTCAAGGTGTCCCTGCTATTAGAAAAAAGTGGTGATTTGGGTTTGCTTTGGGTTTTTTTTGCCATCGCCTCCTCTCACACTTTCATGTCTAATCTTAATTTTCCCTAGTTCAATATAAGCCTTCTCTTTCTTATCCCATCTGCAAAAATCATGGAGAACAACATTCTCTTCTTTGGAATTCCCTTCAGCATGGCTTAAGGTCATTATTGTTCCATTGTTCCTGGAGAAAACCTCTCCAGTCTCTTGTTTTTTCCTTCTAAGTCAGGTTTTTCAAACCTCTGATTAATCTTGCTGCTCTCTCCTCCTGACTCTCTGATATCAATTTATCTTTCTTGAACTGCAGTGGTCAAAACTGGACGTAAAGTTCCAGCTGAGCGGAGTGGAAGGGTGCTCTGCTTTGTTGTATGCATGGTAAATCTGTAAAGCCTATGTGATACTTTCCTGTTCTATGAAAGTCTTCTGCAAGTTAATGCCACTGCAAATTTAGTAAAAAATACTATGATTCTGTTATCAAAATTGTTATTGCTCAGTATTTTACATTGAGTAGACCAGACCTCTTTGGAATGTCCCGTACTTCAGCCTTCTAATTTGAAAGCGATCCCTGGGTAACCAGAATACAGTTTTCCAAGTAGTTTTTACCTGCTGTATTTTCCTTGTTTTGCCCTTTGGGAATTTTATGCACGATGAAATCAGAGGTCTTGCTGAAGTTGAGAAGCATGATATCTACTAAAGCTCAACTTGGGTACAAAAATATTACTACGACAAGTTAAAGTATGTATAAAGTGAATCCACTTCATATCAGTACTTTTAATTTGTAAATATTTGTGATAGCAGAGATTGTCAAGGCCCCCCGTGTATCCTACGCTTGATGTCACATTTGCATGTGAAGACTTGCAAAATGAGCTATACCACTCCTTTCTTTCCCACATCAACCCTAATGGTGGGGCAGAGCCTGAGAAGGGACCCCATTAATGTTTACGGGGTTTGACTAGTTTCTTCAAAGGGTCTGTATTCTTTTTCAGCTCATTCAGTTCTTCTCATTTAGAGCCTCTCTGACTTGTCTAAATGGAAGGTTTTTGTGGTCAGCCGTGGTGGATTCAAAATGTGAATTCGTTTAAGCTTCTGTACGATTTTGGGTATGGGCTTACCCAGTTGAAATGGACCCAGAAGGGAGTTTCTCTACAGGACAGCGCTGAATACTGAGGTGATGATGCTCAGTAACCTCTCTTGTCCTTTGCAAGGGTGGGGAAGGTTCATGTGCAGGATTTTATGGAGGTTCAGAAAAGACTATTTGACTGAACTGTGGGACTTTAGATGTCTTCCAGCTTAGTCAAGCTAGAATATGAAATTGAGAGTGTTTTCCAGTAATTTAGAAAAGGCAGAAAATCTGTTACCTGGCATACAGTATGGCTGCAGTTGGACATCAGGGTAGAAGCTGGGAACGTTGAACTCCCGATAGGTTGGTTATTCACATGGCACAAATGTGTGTATCTACCCGCAGTAGCGAGTTTACACTTGGCACCATTCTTCAGACTGGGAGAGGTGCCCCTTCCTGCCGAGTTGTTATGAACAGAAAGTGAGGCATGAGACACCACGTTTTTCTGAAGTGTGAAAAGTTCTAAGCCGAATGAAGTGTGATGTGGGCTGACAACCGTGAGTTCTGTGAGATGGTAGTTTCAGAAAGAAGGTGTGTGGCTTTCATTATTGACATGTATCAAATGTTAGAGTGTTGTTTATGTAAGAAAATTTAAATTTGATGGTGGTGTTGCTCAAGTTGTTTTCTGCTTTTTTACTCATGCTAACCTTGAATGAATCCAATCCGATTATCTTAAATTTTATCTAAACCTGTAAGACTGTTGACACTTAAAATGTAGAATTAAAACCTTCCATGTGCTTTTTTTTTTTTTTTAAATGATGCTGAAATGTCTGCACTTCTCCCTTTTTTTCAACCATTGGACAGCCTGATTTTCGGTTGATTTTAAGTTGCTTTGCGTTTATCATGCCTGTGGAAGGCACTCAACAGACTAATCCAGAAATTTGAGATAAATTGTGGCAAATAAAAGGTATAAATCACCAATCCCCTCATAATTCTCTTTGTATACGTCAGTGCTAGATAATACATTTTATGGCATTAATACTTCCAGTGCTTTTGAATTTTGTTTGTAACCTTGCTTAACATAATAGTTGGAAGGTAAATGGATTGTGAGCTTCCGAAGTATTGTTGAAGTACCTTTCCAGATTTCTGGAGAATTTTTGGGAGGGGATAGTTCTCATTTTCTCAGTAAACTTTTTCACTTCCAAGACAAGCAGTTCAACCTACTACTTTATTGGTCATGTGAGGGACCTTGACAGAATTTGTTGATGAGCTTTCAAATAATTTGAACACAATGTTTCTGCAATTGTAACAGCTTCAGAAATTATCCTTTTTTTCAATGAACAGAAGACTTTGAATGCTCTTTCACTAATAGCTGGGAGAACTAGAAAGATGACTCAGATGCATGTAGGTTTTACCAGGAATCTATCTGTTCTCTGTCTGATGAGTACTTCTAAGAAGTCTCTTGCCTATGGAAAATGAAACATTAGTGAGATGATGGAGTTCTGGGACTTGTGATATTTGTTTTGGAAATTAGGCAGGGAAAGATGTGCTGAGGTAAGAGTCACAGGCCCTAGATACTCAGTTGCTCTGAGCTGGTAAATGCCTGTGGATTCCCCCAACGGTATTGGCATTGGTCTCTCCACTGAAATGCTGGAAACAACATTCATTGTAAGGCAAATTAAAATTTCCATGTTGATGTGCCAACTGAATTTTAAACCTATTCTGTTGTAAGTTAAACATGTAATTTGTCTGGTCTTAACTTTCCTGACACAAGTTCTTGGTCAAGTTATTCACCTAGTGTAGGTAGAATAAGCAAAGGGCATTAATGACTGTTATAGCTATTAGCTGGAATGATGAAGCTATTCTCTTTAGACCGGTGGAGTGCTGGCTGCTCTAAACAGCTGAAGGAGAAGCCTTCTCAACAAAAAAATCTTCAGAAATAACTAAAGTTGTCAAATGTCATTTTGTGGCTGAGCTTTCCAATGTTTTCCTATGGGATGCAGAAATAGGAATGAAATCTGTTGAAAACTTTCTCTGTTAAGAAATATGTTTCTTCTTTATTTGCATATCCACTTCCTCTTATGTCCTTTGATCAATTTTCTTTCTGTCTAATAACAATCATTCCTGATGAATTAATTTTTCTGATTTTTTTTCCTATTAATTTTTAGAGGGTTTAGTAGTTTTAATGTAAAGACCTCTTTCCCCTACTTCATTCTGTTAGAATTTGTTTGGGTTTTTTTAATCCTCTTTTCTTCAAGCATGATTTTGCATCTGTTTCTAAATCAGCCTTCATTGTTATCGTGATTTCTTTTTCGCTCTTCCATTTACTCTTTTGGAATGAGGACAGAAACAGATCTTGTTCATATTTGCTTTCTGAATGTATGTATGTATGTGAGTAAATCTGCACAAATGTTTTTGCATGGCTTTGGGGAATGAGGGACGGGGGTGGAGACTGGAACTTGAAAGCACTAGTCAAGGTTCAGGAGGTGATTGTGATTTTTCACTGGTAATTATTTCTGAACTTTCTAAACTGCTTCAAAACATGATCACATTACTCTGTGTGTCACTGTAAGAGACAGAGAAATTTGCCTTTTCTAAATTCTTACATCTCCTCAGAAAAAATGCTTTGGTATTACATAATAGCCATTGTTCTTTTGCATGTTTTTCATAGCATCCTCCTGGGCAGTTGAGAAGGAAGTACAGTTCCTGCTCCACTATTTTCCTGGATGACAGCACAGTCAGTCAACCAAACCTCAAGTATACCATCAAATGGTGGGTTTTATAATTTTTTTTATTATTATTATTTTTGCTAGGACCTACATTATATATGTATTTATACATACCTATTTTTGAACCATTACTAAGCAAGCTTCAAAGGTTTTAGGTTTTGAAGTAGTAAATTTATTTAATCCAGTTGTGTTCCAGAGGCAAGGAATAGGATGAACAAAGGGCATTACTCTTACTTTAGGTCTGTGCAGAATCAGCTTCCCAATACTGCATATCTCAACAGAAAGCACAGCAGTTAAGGGTCTGATCCAGCAGCTGAAATCCTTGTGCTTCAGTATTCAACTGGGTGCTTGCTTTGCATGAGTCCTCAAAACTTACTTGGGTACTTGTTTATTCAGAAGTTTGGAATTATCTGAAATTAAGAGCTCTTTTCTGTTCGTGAGAAAATGCTCATTTGCTAGGCTTTCCTTCCAATTTTCTGTTTGAAATGGAAATTAATTGCTTCCAGATTAATTTCCTTTGAGTACAACGGCACTAGCAGTTTATTACACAGCAGCAGGGAGCCTTGTATGCAGTGTGCACATGGGCTTACCTTTTTGTGACATCTCAGGTGATCGTTTCAGGTTTCACTGGTGCCTTTTTACATTTGGAGAGAAATTCAATTGGTATTTATAGAATATTGTTCTTTATATTTTGTACAGTAAGGGGAAGAAATGAGAAAATGAATGGTCAGGCATTTTATGCTGTTTATTATAATTGCTGATATATTCCCTTGAGTTGTTTATAGGGTAGTTACCTTGGTGTACTCAAATGCAAAAATTTATTAAGACAAAATCTGTACTGCAGAGGTATTTACATGAGAGACAAATATATTCAGGCTAACATGTCCAAAGGAGTTAGTAATGTTGATAGTCACCAAAGCATGTTCTTATTTTTTCTGTTTAAATAAAAAAGAAGGGTGTGGAGAAGGAATTTGCAGTCAGACTGGCACTTAAGTCCTCATCAGCTATTTCTGCCTGAAGTACAATCATGCTTTTCCTCAAGTTTCTTTAATCAGTAACTTAAAAATTATTCAGATTAACACTTGGAAAAAGGTTTTTTGTTTTTGAGGGTTTTTTTTACTCCTGGAATCTCACACTTTTCTGCTCTAAAATCCTTTGAATGCAGAGTTTGCTGAGTGCAGCCTTTTTGGGTGGGTTTCAGGTCCGTTTTTGCATCAGAACTGACCCTGCTCCTGGAAAGAGATGGGTTCAGTTGGCTGCAACAGCAGAGAGGCATTTTCAGCAGGCCATGGTGGCCAGCAGCAGCCTTGTGAAAGAGAGACAGAAAGACAAGCTGGGGGGAGCAAGGTGGGGACCTCTGGGAGAGGCTTGGGGGTGTGTGGCAGGGGGGCAGAGCTGTAGGGAGGGGAGGGCACACGTCAGGCTGGAAAAACCGGCTCTGGGTCTGGGCAGGAGGAATTGTGCAGGGCTGGGGCCAGGATGCCAGCATGGGAAGGGCTGGAAGATGCAAGGGGTCACAGGGTTTGAAAAGGGGTCGTGTGGGGTGAGAAACTGGCCTCTGGGTGAGGAGTCTTTTCGTCCTCTTCTCGCCTGTCTGGCTGCGCTTTTAACAGATTTAAGGGTGGGGAGATTGCAAGGTTATTGCTTTTCCAATACAGCTTTGTTTGTTGCCCCCATCCTGGCAGTCTGCAGGTGAATGGCTGCTGCCTGTAGGTATATCTAAGGGATGTCTCTTGGCCAGCTCATTTATTTCTTCTGGGTCACGTTATGCACTGGTGTGTTTAAAATATTAGCACATCAGCTAGAGAACTGCAGCAGCAGTGGGGTGGCCAGGGTAGGTGATGGGAAGCTCCATAGGCTTCTTCCCTGCACAGCGAGTGCTAGCTGAACCACCATATGAAAAGCAGAATGAAACTTGGATCTGAGTTAATCTAGTACAGCTCTAAAAGACTTTCAAATTCTGATATGGATGTCTAAATAGTAAATATTTTCTAAACTCAATTTTACATTTTGTTACAAAAGCAACCGTGTGGGCACCAAGCAGAGCTCTGCACATAGATTCTTGCATCTGCTTTCATAAAGTGAACTGGAGCTGCAAGTGTGTTCCTAGGGGCATAATTTAAAATTAAATTTTAGGACTAATTCATTTTGTGAATAGCTTTCAGTCAAATTAAATTAATTCATAAATGTATTTTTTGTGTTCAGTGAATTCTGTCCTTGAAATGTCTGTGGTACACCATATCTCTTAATTCCTTAAATACATATCTATAGAAAAAATAAAATCTAAAAAGCATTTGTGTTCTAAAAACTTCTAATACAGCCAGGTAAAAGCTATAATGCTGATACAAAACTAGTAAAATATATTTATTTTCAAGTAAGAAAAAATATTTTCCACTACGTGATTGTTCAAAAATAGCCAAAAACCAACCCAACCAGAACCAAACCAAACCAGAAACAAAATTCTGTAACAGGGTAGCTCAAAGATACTGTTCTCCCAACACTCAAGTGTGCAAGTGTTCACGTAAAAAATCTGGAATAAAATTACAGAACAGCCAGTTGACTTTTTTGGGTTTTTTAAAGGCCTTTTATGGAGAAGAAAAGGTGGGGGTGGAATTTTGTGTCAGTATAAGACATAAGCATCTTTACAGTGAATCACTGACAAAGCAAATGGTCAACAAATTAAACTAGTGAACTCCCTCCCTCCTCCTCCCCCTTTAGCTTTGACTGGGGTTTATGCTGCTGGAACAAGTAGGGAGGGTGCTGCTTCTGCCTTACCCTACTGTAAAACTCGTGTCATGAGTAAAGCGTGCATCCTTTGATAATGCTGGAGTAATGAGTTGGAAACTGGAAAATAACCATCAGAAGCTATGTCTTAATTTTCTTCAGTCTCAAATGTGAATGAGATCAGTTAGTTGTATACATAGTTAAAATCTTAGCTTTCTGTGAATGTAAGGACGCTTTTTGTCTTTGTGCAGAATCTAAACAGAGGTACTTCAGTGTGTGGTTGAGAACATGGGAAATGTATAATGCAGTAAGTTATTCAGGGAGTCATCTTTCCTGAGTTAAAACAAGTAACTTGATGCCATAGAACTGTAGGAGCCTGGTATTCAAGTCTGGTATGTAAGTAACTACATAAAAAGACAGCCAAAAGTTAATGGATTTAAGTATAAAATCATAAGCCAACAGTGTTTAAAACCTTTTATGTTAGCCTGGCAATCTAAGCAAACAATAAAAGAGAATATATAATGCCTGTGGTGCTTTGTCTTCAACCCTGGACATCAGTAGTTTTATCATTGACTTTAGTGGAGTTAGGGCATTGAATGGAAGGTATGTTCAGCTTGGTATGTGGATTATGAGTATTTTTGTAAGTTACTTTGTTACTAGTGAAAAGGAGGTGCTTGGAGTGCTGAACAAATATTATAAAATTGCCTGTTTACAGCAGTTTTCTGGGTATCTAAGAGTGAACAGAAGAAAATTGTTGAGCATACTTTTTGTCATGCTGTGTGTTAGGTTTCAAATTTACATATTAATATGACAAATAATATAATTTGACAGTCCTGAGATATTAACGTTGTATTTTTCTTTACAGTGTAGCTCTTGCAATATATTACCACATCAAAAACAGG
>JAVJGJ010000047.1:64928288-64957919 GCA_035590215.1 Microhierax caerulescens | reverse complement strand
TCAAAAACAGGTATGTGAATTAAATCTTGTACTGAAGATATCTAATTTTTTTCATATAATCAAAACAAATTAACTGCCCAAACCCTAAAAATCCATGCTCTGTTTCTTTCAAAATGTTTTGGGGTGGTAGTTTTCTTATTTCCCATGCTAGAAATGAGAAACATATTCTTTTGTATTTTCATATATATTATTTTACTTAGAAAAATAAAAATTAGAGGGTTATGTACCATAAAAATCTGCAAGTACAGCTCAGCATTGAAAAACTGATGATTCAGTGTTTGGTTTTATGTGCCCTGGTCACTTCTATGTTGTTGCATGTGTTGCAAAAAGAAATCTGAATAGGGTCTTCCAGATTTATTTTTTTAGCTACAGTTTGTAAAGTTAAATGTGTAAATCAGTGATCAGCTAATGTTAATGGATTTTGAAATAAAAAACATTAATTATCCGGTAAGAGTGACATTGAATAGATGTAAGTCAGGATGCCTCAGAAATAGAGCAGCCCCTGGTTTATCTCTTCTGGTGTAGTATGGTTTAGATCTCTGCTCAGTCAAGCTGATTGAAATTGAGTAGAAAATAGTTTCTCTAAAAAGTAACTTAGTACATAAATTACCTTTCTTCATGTTGAATTGTGCTTTTGTATCTTAAATTCCCTGTCCTCATGATATGTCACAGTATCATAAAATAATATTTCCTGACATATCTAAGGAGAGAGTGTATAAATACTTTTAAAAGACTTTTGTGTCCATGGCTTTTCAACATGTCTTTTCAGAGAACTTGGCTTAGATCTTGATCTAACAAGCCGCTTACTCGTTTTTTCTTCTTGACCGTAAGAAATCCAGCTAGAACAAAAGGAATTACTTCTAAGTTTAAAGTTAAGCTGGTACTTCATTTGAGACCACGTTTCAGGTCACTGGAACACATCATGCTTCTTGAACTAAGGCTGACATCTAAAGAGAAACCTTTAGAAGCACACACGGGCAGAAAGGCTTAGGGCTTGATCCCTGCTGAAAGCACCTAGAAGGCTTTCCAAGACATCAGTAGGCCTTGGACTGAAACACGGCAATATGCAAAGCAAAAGTTGGAGTGAATTCTTTTCACAAACTTTTAATCTCATTTCCTAGGAAATGAGACAGTGCTGATTGTGCTTGGATTACTTGATTATCCATCTGTGGTTCCCTTTTTCCCCCTTTCCTCCATTGTTCCTGGGTTAGTTTGCCTAACTATTCAATTTTTACTACGTTTAACTAAATACTAGAAATCTCGAAGACAATCAGATTCTGAAGTTTGGTGGAAATAAGTTATTGTTAAATGCTCTGTTAAGTATCATCCAACTGAGTAAAAGGCTCAGGAGAATGGTGCACAGTAGGGACTACAAAGGGTGAGAAACCTCAGAAAAAGTAGGAGGAATCCAGAGCCGTTGCTTTGTGCTGATTGCCAAGGAGCTGATTTCTGTCTGCGGTAAAATAATGCCCATTCATGATCCTACAGAACTTGATGCCAATTTGACCTACAACTAGCAGAGAGGCTAAACCTTTATAAAATAGTGTCCCATATCAGTGTCTTGAAAATAAATATGTACCGAATATTATCTGCTTGGGAAACTTGCTGTCTGTCCTTTTGCTTCTGAGATGGAGAGGTGGTTTATTCCAGAAGAACTGGTTGCTGCTTCTCCCTCTGAAGCTGCCCGGGACATGGAGGTGTGTTGTAAATGTGCCCTGTGCCGTACTCGAGACAGATGGTCTCTGCACTGATGCTGGAGCAGTCTTGCGTGTGTCAATTAACAACTGTGAAATGACTGTTCTGTCCTCGGTTGTCTTTGATTTAGGAACAGAGGGACAATGTGATAACAGCATTCAGTTGTACTGGCTGCTGAAACAGCAATAGCAAAACATACGTTCTTTTTTGCCTGTAATGGCAGGAAACAGAAGTTGTTGATGTATGTGGTGGATTTTGGTTCACTAGGGAGGTTGGGGAGTAAGAAACCACTGCAACTCTTATATCGACTCGGGGTTGATTTTGACAGAAAACGAATCAAGCATCTGCTGCACAAGAGAATTCTTTTCAGACAGTATTTAATTGTTCCTTTTTTTTTTTCTTTGTGCACAGTAGACTTAAAACTGAATTACTTTGTAATATTCCAAACTCTCAGCAGCCCCAGTGTTTTGAGAAACAATACAAGAAATAGAATATTCCTTCATATGTTTCCCAGATTTCATTTGATTGTAATATTCTAATTAATTCTTATTCCTTCTTTTCAAGGTGTCTCCTATCATTGTTACATTGATTGGCTTTCTGCAGCTTTTGTTGTGCTTAGCTATTCAGCAATGTGATGTGGTAAAAGACACCTCTATCCTGGTTTTGGAGGAATGCATAAGTATTGGTGAATTTGCTAAATAAATAAACACAATAATATAAACCCCAACAAACTGTGAAATACTATGCTTAGATCAACTAGCAGATGGCTCATTTTTAAAAGATAACAATGTGAATTTGTTCTAATGAAGATGAAAACCTATGAGTTTTTTTTCCTGTGTAATAGATTTCCTTTAGGGTAATCAAATGTGCCTTCATAGCATGCAGCAGCTACAGCATAAAGAAATAAAATAGGAGATTCTTGTTTTGTCTCTTCTCATTGTGAAGGGTTTACTGTAGCACATCTCAGTGACTCCGGTGAAACTACTTGTGCATTAAGATACTAGCCTTTTTATGTAAGGGTAAAAGAGTCTGGCAGGAAATCCTTGCTGATTAGGATTTTTCCAGCTCAATTATCTCAATCTGGTTTTCTGTTTTAATTTAGGAATTCCTTTTTTTAACAAAAAAAAAAAAAGTATTTCCAGTGTTATCAGGCTTTACAGCAGAAAAATGTTGCCTTCAGATGTTGAGGTTTAAATGTTGGCTGCTAATAAATACATTTTGTAGACATGAATCCACTGTAAAATTCATGTTTGCATGCTCTTGGTCACGTGCTGTTGAGCAGAAAACACATTCAGTGGTTTCTCTCTGAAGAACTCTATGACCAGAGTACCAGAGATGCTATAAATAAAGATGGGATTGTAATAAGTAGGTCACATGGATGCATCTGTCCAGAAAGTGTCCATTTCTAACTGGTACTGTTATACCACTCTCTTTTGTGTTCCTGCCAAGATTACGCACAGGAAAAATCTTATAACGCATCCTGGATGTTAGGCTTGTGAAGCTGCATCAGCTTGCACGCTGATCTTGAGCAACAGGGACTTGAGAGAGAAACAGCAGATAAAACCAATGAATAGGAATGCTATTTTGTCTGATTAATTTTTTCTATGTACTACTTCTTGCTTTCAGAAATCATTAGTAAAATAGTTTTTTCCAAATAAATAAAAAGTATGCGTGAACTAAAGGGTAACTATAGAAATAGTGTTGCATATTTGTAAATGTTCACAAAGTTGGCAATAAAGGAGGAGGAGGAGTGAAGAGATTGCAAGGATCGACCTGATGAAGTTAAAAGGAGAGTAAGCCGGGCTGATTTAATTATGGTTTATAGGAGTACTGCTTAGGCTGTGAAGAAGCCTTACAGCAGAGAGCAGAAAAGCTGTGTATCTTTGGCATTGAAAGCTTTTTTTATTACTTTGTAACATGGATTTCGTATTACATGTGAACCTTATGGCAGAACAGGTCCAACTTCAAGTTGAAAATCACATCTCTGCAGTGTTTCTAAGCACCCCACAGCATGAGGCATATCAGAATTTTAATGATACGCTTGTGTGTATGAGAGCTGCGTGCTGTCGTGTTCAGGTAATGACACTACTTTGGTTTTAATACTTTTTAGGGACACAGATGGAAGAATGCTCTTAGATATTTTTGATGAAAACCTTCATCCCCTTTCGGTAAGTACATCTGCCTCTTCTTCCCTTTCATGTGAACTGTCTCTTTGTCTGATGCGTTTTGTTCCAGTCACCTATTTGGAAGTATTTATTCCTTAGAAATCCGAAGTGCCACCAGACTATGACAAACATGACCCGGAGCAGAAACAGATTTACCGCTTTGTTCGGACATTGTTCAGTGCTGCTCAACTGACTGCTGAATGTGCCATTGTCACCCTGGTGAGTGTCTGAGCGATGACATCAACCATCTGACAGACCCAGTTTTGTTCTCGAAGACTGCGTTTGTATGATTTAATAAATCTAGGTGTAACCAGGGATTTTTTTCTCACCACGGAGACCAAGGAAATTTCTAGATGGGAAGAGATACCACAGTTCATTTTCTTGGGGAGATGAGGTGATGGAAGAAGAGATTGGGTGACGTGCAACACAAAAGCTGGGGTTACATCTTGCCCTCACAAAGTGATAATGTTACAGGCCACTAAGGTGACTGATAGAAAATGCAGGTGGCATAAGTGGTCTGAACAGGAGGGAACGTTAAAAGCAGAAAGGCTCCCGCTTTTGGGGGTTTGCTCTGTATCATTGTAGCTCCCAGCAGAGACTCAGGAACAGCTGTAGGTAATTTGATAGCACTAATAAGGATTGACGGGCACATGGAGGATTCAGTGAGTGACTGGGACACATTAGTGATGGCTCTTTTTTACTTGTCCTGTACTTGTCTTTCAGGACTACATCATAGGATTGAACAATTGTACTCAAGGCTGACGTTTAGCTACTTAAAAATAGCATGACATGAAAGAAGGCTCAGATTTTCAGTTGGTGTGGGTCAGCATAGCAGTGTGGATTAAAGGAGCTAAAGTGAGCTCCACCAGCTGAGAATTTCTTAATTTTCTTGAGATTTGTATCTTGCCAGCTCTGAAAAGCCTCTTCAGCTTTCAGACACAGTTTTGCCCATGTTCTTGACTCGGAGATTTAAAAGAACAAAATGATGTTTTTACCACTACGGCATGTGGTTTCATAACTACTTTGTTATGCACTTCAGATAGAAGAAAGGGAAATTGGAGAAGGTGGATTTTGAAGCCCAGACCTACTCATTTCCTCTGTTAATCTCTCTCCCTTGGCTTCTAAGATTAGTTGGCAGGGTTTTCTCTTTCAGTCAGTCAGAATTAATTGTACTAGCCAGTACAGAACAGGAATATGAGAGAAATATGGCAAGAAACACCCTGCAGTGCTCCACCCTTGCATTTTGAAGTATTGCTCTACCTAGTTATTTGACCCAACCATTACTTGTTTTCTAAAATGACGTTTTGTCTGATTTTTATACATAATTGCACTAAGTGCTTGTCCTTATCCCTTTTTGTCCTAAGTGTTTTCTGCTGGAGGCAAGATATGTTGTGTCATCAGTATGTTCTTCTATAATGGAATTAATCCACTGCCAAGTACAGTGGAACCTTGCAGTTATTTGTTTTTTGGTCTTAGGTTATTTGATCAATGAGGACACTATTTAGTAGAAAGGAAGAGGGCTTTTTTTATTAACAATATCTTCCTGTTACTGCTATGCATGGAAAGTTCTTCCCCACGAATAGTTAACCCAGGCATATATTTCAGTATCTTTTATTTGTGACTGCTTCCTTGCCTCCTCTGGTTCATATGTGGTTTCCCTGCAAGGAACTTCTGGTGTGATCCGCCATGAAGTATAAATGTTTTTAACTAGTTTGTTGTATTGCAGAGGCCATTTCCATAGTTGTTAGTGCTTGAAAACTTGGCTGGCTTGGTTTTTTTTACCCAGCACAATGATAACAGCAAGTTGTTTTATAGCCTAGTTCTCAAAGCACTCATGCAGATGTTTGTGGATAGGTTTGGTGCAAGTGATCAGCATTACTGTTCCGCTGTTCTTGCCCATGTTTTCAGCACCTACCAGACCCCTCTTTCCAGAAGGTTTCAGTTTTTAGATAGTGTTTTACAAGTATAAAATTCTTCTACTGCTGTTCTCGATTTTCTCTCTATTTCTTTATTTGTTATTGTCATCAGAAGGGGCCCCAGAGACAGATTATGTTGTTTCTGAAACATTGAAATGTGGAAATGAATCTGTTAAAAAGCAATCAACCCTTCCCCCCTCCCCACACTCCTGAAATCTTAATAGTGTGGATATTGCTATTTATGAACCTTCCAAGTGCTTTTGATTTTGATATCCTGTCTGAAGAAGAGATCAGTATTCCCTGCTGGAGCTTATGTTTTCCTATAGTCTGTCGGGCCATCCATCAGAGAGCAGTCTGATAGCCCTGTCTGTCACTTTTTCCTGGTGGGATGGTTGCCAGAAGGCAGGAAGTACATCTGTGGAGATCACAGTGCATTTTGAAAAAGATGCTACAACTATTACCTTTGTTTCACTCACCCTCGTTATTTTAAAATAGTCCTAACCACTGCTTTTTACTGCCCAAATTATTACCGCAGTTTAAGGTATGTAGTTGAATGCACTCGCCGTTTGTCTTTTTACATGCCGTTAGCCAGCTAGAAGCAGCAGTTACAGTTGGTTATATAGCAGTCTGTGTGTTCAGCACAGTAGCTGAGTAAATGTGAAACTTCAGACTGTTAGATAAGCTAGTCTCCAGCAAAAAGCCGGCATTGTGTTGCTTCAAGCACTTAATTAAAACATTTCAATTAAAGCCTCCACTATTAGAGCAAAACCAATTTATAATTAAACAAAAAATTTTAATTTTCACACAGCCTCCAGAGCTGCCAAGAGATTTCCCATACTGATAGGTGAAAAATTAAAATCTCAGGTTGAAACAATTAAATGCTAATTCACATTATTTATTTATAAAATAATACCATAAGAATTAGGTTTAAGAATTGTGTTCTGATTTAAAGTCTTGCAAATAATGTTTTTTTGTCCCAGTGAATAGCTGAACTGTATTTAGTGACCTGACTTTGTGAGAAAAATAATGTACAGGTGCTTCTCCGTCGACCCAGAGTATTCCCACCCTTGCTAAAACTGAGAAATGCCTGTCTCATTTACATGTCTCCTCAAATACAAGGGTGGCAAGTTGTAATTATGTTAATCTACTGATTGAATAGCAATTAAAAATGTGAACAGGAGCATTATCCATACCAACAAGAAAACAATACAGTGTTTGCATATTGTGAAAATTAAATATTTATGCTTTGCTCTTTTGTTCTGTAAAAACAATCCTATTAACTAGACCTGAAGAGGAGAGTGGTCCGAGTTTTCTGCTTTGCCTTGGCATGACTTTCTGAGTTTTTTTTCAAATAGTCTAAATCTATGGCTCCTGATACACTTCTGTGTTCTTAGTAGTTTCAGAGGATAACTTTTGCGTGTGCAAATAGGCAAAGGTGCTAGGTCTGTATGCTATAGACTGATCAGATACGGTGATATGTAAATACGTGCAGTACGTGAGCTGAACTATTTCTGTGAAGTTGAGAGGAGCATGCTTTTGAAGTATGTTGCAAAGTTCATACTGTGACTGAGAGGATTTGATACTGGGAGATTTGAAATTTGAAGTTCATAAGAATAAATTCTCCTTATGAAAAATAGGGATTTAATTAATCCAGCCAGATGTTCCTGAGTTCTTATTGTACTGTTCAGTTGCATTTTCAGCAACTAGGACTAGGTAGAGAGAGAATTTTGAATTGTGTTGTGAAAACTACACTGTTTGAGGAAAATTGTGTTTTCTGTGTGTTTGGAGGAAAGGAGAAAGCTTTTAACTGAGTTCTTTTCACTGAGATGTTTTTACTTTTACATGCTGATAAAATACCTTTTCTTTTCCTATTTCAATTGAAGTACCAAAAATCTGATAATTTAAAAGAAAACAAAAAACAGGAAAGTGATCAGAGTCCATAGAGACACCTGATCTGCAGGCAGAGGTCTTTTTCAGCTGGCCCAGAATGAATACCAATCCTCGTGCATCTAAGAGAAGATGCAGATTCCTCTGAAGACCTCAGAGTACAATGCAAAATACTGTCTATTGCCTGGTTTGACACTGTCATTCTCCAACCAGTGACTAAGGGGTCGTGAGAGCGGTTGGGTGAGCAAGGCAAAGCATTGGAAGCGGGGCTCCACCTCGTGTGAGAAACCTATGAGGAAAGTTGTGTGTATCCAGTATTGTTGGTGTCCACCTTTGTCCTGGGCTTCAAGCATTCCCTGGGAGGTGGCCAAAGCCCACCACTTTGCCACATCTGAAGAAGGTCTCCCAGGCACAGAGAGAAGGTCTCTCCATCTGTGCTGTGGATCTTGAGCCCCTTGGCAGCTGGCCATGCGTCAAAGTATGCTCCAGAGAAGACAGAGAGGACCAGGGGCTTCATACCTCTGTTCCAGGCACTGGTGGGAGCAGAAAACTCAGATTCTGGTCTCTGGTTTTACGGCTATGCTCGTCTTTTGACTACAGTCTAACATGCAACACATGAATGATTATCAGTTAATATATAAATGTCTGTTTAGTCAAGCCTTGCTTTAGGCCTGCTAAAGCCTACACTTCATAAAAACAAAGCAGTCAAGCTGGAGATTGCAAGGGAATTTTTTTAAAAATCCTGAAGAGAAGAGGACATTCAGTTACAGAATGAGTGTCTTTTCTGATGCATCTCTAAGGGTTTCTGTGTGGGCAAGGAATGAATACTGATCCCAGCTTTAGACTGGAAAGTCAATGTTGCCTAGTAGTTTGAGAGCATTTTATTTGTATTATAGAACTGCGTCTTAAAATGAATGAATTTTGGGGTAAACCTGGAGATGGGTGACTTTTCTCTCAGTTCCATTAGTGTTTCCTATAAATATCTGCAGTGGTACTTTGCAGTTGTTCACGTTTTTAGAGTTTTGTGACTCTTATTCTTTTTCAACATTTGGTCTCAAAAATAAAAATTGGATGAATTTGCAGGGAGCATGATGATGTGATGTCCTTTTCCACCAAATGGATGGCACCAGACCTTTGTGGAACATTTTAAATGCCCAGCTGGTCAACTACAAAGCACAGTTATTTGTGGAGAGTTGTGGTAGGGAACTGGCTGTTTGCTTAGAACAGAGCATATGGCAATTTAGAGATTGGATGCGAGCAGTAATTTGGCTATATGGCACCCACTAGCAATTATTATTTTTTCTGTACAAGTGTCGTCTTAGGTTCAAGGCATTGTGGCACACACTGAAGTTTTCACATTAAAGAGGGAGGAGTGTGTATTTCTTCATGATGTCTTGGGATGGAAACTGTCTTTGTTAGTTATTCTGTGCTCCTGCAGCTTATCTGGGTTAGCTAGTGGATACATACAGATTTTAAATGGGAGAGGCTGGGAATGAGGTTATTGCAAATACACGTTCATTTGTAGATTTCAGTTATGGTAATTAAAATACTGAGAACATAGTCTCCTTTCTGTCAGTGTAAATCCAGTGAGAAATAAAGCCACTACGTTTTATTGGTAAAATAGAGATAGACTAAACATAAAGTTTTAACATAAATTTTTAACATAAAGCAATACAAAAGCAGCATAAGAAAAGATAATGTTTTGCTGTTGCTGCTGCCTCAAAATTTAGCAGTATACTAGAAATGTCAGTGACATACCTTGGTGATTGCCCATTTCTTTAGTTTGCTGAGATGTACTGAAACTCCACTTAGCCTCCTTGGAGGCAGTGCACAGCTTCTGACCTCTCCGTGTTGCACCACAGGAAACTCTAGTACTGCAGACAGATATAATCACAGAATAATTTAGGTTGGAAGGGACATCTGGAGTTCACATCTGGTCTGGCCTCTTCTAAAAGCATGACCAGCAGGATCAGGCTTATTAGGGCCTGACCAGTTGAGTTCTGAATTTCTCCAAGGATGGAAATTTCATAACTTTCATAGAAGACCTGCTCCGCTGTTTTAGGGAAGCCTAAAAAACTAATTACTATATTTTGGATGCTTAGACTGCATTGGAAATTAATGTTGAATAAGATTCAAAATGAAGTAAGAAAGAAAAAAAAAAAACTTCTGTAAGACCCCACAACAAGATTTTGATAAAATTTGAGTATTCCTTTGGATTATGAAATATTGAATGAAATTATTTGACACTTTCATATTTGGTATATATCCTTCTGAAGGGGTGGGTGGGGTGGGGGAGGAAATAAACCTTCTCCAATGTTTTAACTTTTCTTTCTACTTGCGATTATTATATAATACACAAAGTATGCTATAATGTCCTGAGATGGAAAAAATGAGATCCTGTTTCACACTAATTAAAACTGAACTTGTCAGTACTATCTTTAGTTTTCAGTTTCTTCAGACGGATTCATGTTCTGTTGATGGGGATGTTGAGTAACTAACACTCTGCTAACCAGGATCATGGGGAGCAGGACATCTAGATAACTGGGACAACACTGGTTACTATCAGACACTTGGAAAATCCAGGATGGATTCACCCAAGTGCAAATAATCACACCAGGGATTAGTTCTGGCTCTGCTCAAGCATCACTGCTGGAGCTTGAATGCTGTTGCTGATCCTGTTTGTGCCATGTAGCAGTTCTGTGTCTGGATAAAAAAAGCTCCCCAGGACTAGTGATGGTAATGGATGGCTAAATGTTTCTCTACCATGCTATTGCAAGTCCAAGTCCTGGGAGTTAACATCAGAGGCATACAAACTAAGTCAGCATGGTGTCAGTTTGGGTCTGACAGATTTATGAGATCAAGATACATGCTGAAATTAATTCATTTTGGACCTGAAATGTCATTGGAAGCCATTTAACTACATTCCTGTGGTGCTGCATCTAACTTAATGGACCTCTCCAGAGTTCATTGAACTCGAAGAAAATTTGGGATTATCTATGCCCACAGAGTGGTAGTTTTGTTTAATTAACAGAATTAAATTATTTTTAATTCAGGTAAATGAATTCTTAACAAAAGCAGATCACCTGATTGGTTTCACTTATGATTAAATAATAATTTGCTGATATTCCAAGTGTAAAGGTCAGTTGTTGTGAAATCTTGGTGCGAATCTGTGGGAAGTGATGGAAGGTAATAATCCAGTATTGCTCTTCTGACATCTTAACTCTGTGCAGTGTATCTTCTGATGTGTACTCAAGTTATTAGAATGTTGCCAATGAGGTGCAAGTGTTGTCTGTCAAAGCTTGTTAGACTGACAGTCATGTAAAACCGTGTGGTTCATTCACAAGCACAGTAGACTAACAATGGAGGTATCAGACTCTGAGGTACTGAGTTTGTAAGTAAAAATGTATTGATGGACCCATGTCCACTGGTATTTTCCAGGTCAGAATTGTATTCCTTTTCAGCTAGGAATTACATTACAAATTAGTTTAGAAGATTGTAGTGTTGTTGGTATTAACACTAAGTTATACTTGTTCTTTGCAAGGTGTGAAAAATTCAGAATGATATGTTGTTTGACTGAAGCCACCGAGAGTTTCTGCGGATGTCACATCAGTAACTTTCATCTTGTATTTAAATAGTCTTGTTATCATTCTGTGAAAAATCTATAAACATACAGTCATAGAATTAAGTGGGTCAATGATACATGTGATGAAGATGGCTCTTGGAAGCTATTAAAATGGCTGAGGAGAACTAGGTGTTGTATTACGGCAGAATAAATCTCTTGTCCTTTTGGAATTCAACTTCTGGATGTTTAATAAAGAAGTGCACAAAAGTTTTGCCACAAAAGCTTGCTTTCAGAATAGGCACTGCAAAGGATAAATTAAATTGAAAACAAGTAATATTGGGGTAAAAGCTTCAGTTTGTTCTAAGCTTTAATTTCATTCTTAAGCATGGATACAGCTGCTAGAAGTGGGTGGTGGAAAATCATGGCATTTATTTTAACTTATCTCTTCTAGATACTAAAAGCTTATTAGTTCTGGTTCTATAAAGGAACACCTGCTGAAATAATCCAGAGGAGATGAGGTTTTCAGACTTGTTAAAAAAAACCAAAAACAAACAAACAAACAAAAAACAAAACAAAACAAAACAAAAAAAAACAAACAACCAAACCCCCCCCAAAAAAAACCAAAAAACTTCTCACATTGTGTTTTGACTTTTGATGTATAAGTAAATTTCTTACATCATTTGGGGATACAAGTTACAATATTCTTTTCTATGGTGAGCTTTTAAAGTTCAGCTTTATTATATGATTTTACAGGAGCCAGTCCTAAAGAAAATGCAGAAAGTGTTTTGCTTTTGAAAATTAAGCCAGTGAAATTCATTACAACACACAATTATACTGAACCGCATAGTACACACAGAATCCTAAGTTTGTTTGATACAAACCCCATATTTAAGACAATAACGCCTGTGCTTAAATACACTGTTCAATGTATAGACATAATTGCATACAAATGGCATTTCCATATGTCACACTTAGACACAGGGTCAACTTTTTCAGTGATAAATTTATATTTTTTTTTTTAATGAGGTGGAGCATGCCTGCCCGTGTGTGGGAAGACTTGCTCGCTTTTGCCAGTAAAAGCAGGTGCTGTTCTCCCACCAGCCACGCATTTGTTTGGGATGAGTAGCGTAGTGACTAACCACCCACCAGCCTTCCCCTTCAAACAGGCTGAGAGCCACCTGGCCCTTCTCCAACAGTCTGCACTGATTCAGCACATCTTTGCAGCAGCCAGAGGCATCCCCCTTCAGTAGTGTAGGCTGCCAAGTGTGTGGCAGACTCTACCTCTCCTTTTTACTCTGATGTCTCATCAAACTCAAAATCTTGATGTCTGGGCCTAGTACGTTGAAATGCTTTGGGATGGAAACAGTGCTCAAGAGCTCTATTTGTTAGCAATAATGAACTTTCTCACATTTGCATAGGAGACAGGGCTCACCTGGCTGTGTGTATACTGCTCTATGTCAGTATGGCAAGAGCTCAAGTAAGTACCAGCCTTTTCTCTGCAGAGTCGCCTTGTTCTCTCCAAACTGGAGCTAGGGAGAGCTAGAATGAAGACTGTGCGCAACTGCGTGAGCTTGATTGAAAGTTGAAGAACTACACCAATGTGGCAGTGTAGGTATATCTTTGGGAGACAAGTCCTAGATTACAGTGAATTCCCACATTAGCTGAGGACCTCAATAAGCTTTTACAAATGTTTGGTGCGGGGAGAAGTCTTGTTCTTTTTCTGGCTTCTTTTAGTTGAACACATACACTTAAAACCCAAAACTGAGTCAGGGAGGACACTGCAAGTGAACAAAACACAATGCTGTCTTTTAAAGCGTTTTCAAGAAAGGAGCCAAAAACCTTTCTCCTTGTGAGGTGTTTATCATTTCCAGTTTCTTTGGATGACAATACAGAGCCTCCAGCAAACAGTATGTCTGGAGTTAAGCCTAAGTTATCACCAAGGACTTGAGCGATTATTCATATTCCTCAACATACTAGAAGATGCTCAAATATGGTAACGAAGGTGGTATAAGAGTAGTCTCTTATCAAGCTCCTATTTACTTGAGAAACCAGCTTAAAAAATTCTTTGCTGATGGGAAGGTAGTAGCAAGTTTATGTTCCCTTTTTACTTGGGTGTGTAAGGTTATCTGCTCAAGGTGTAAGTTTGTCTGCTATCCAGAGGGACCTTGACAGGCTTGAGCAGTGGGCCCGTGTGAGCCTCATGAAGTTCAACAAGGCCAAGTGCAAGGTCCTGCACCTGGGATGGGGCAATCCCAAGCACAAATACAAGCTGGGTGGAGAATGGATTGAGAGCAGCCCTGAGGAGGACTTGGGGGTGTTGGAGATGAGAAGCTCAATGTGACCCCACAACGTGCCCTTGCAGGCCAAAAATCCAACTGTATCCTGGGGTACATCAACAGAAATGTGACCAGCTGGTGATTCTCCCTCTCCGCTCTGCTCTCATGAGGCCCCGCCTGGAGTACTGCATTCAGCTCTGGGGCCCCCGGCATAAAACCAACATGGACCTGTTGGAGTGAGTCCAGAGCAGGGCCATGAAGATGATCAGAGGGCTGGAGCGCTTCTCCCGTGAAGACAGGCTGAGAGAGTTGGGGTTGTTCAGCCTGGACTAGAGAAGGCTCCGGGGAGACGTTGTAGCACCTTCCAGTACCTAAAGGGGCCTATGGAAAGCTGGGGAGGGACTTTTTACAGGGGCCTGTAGTGACAGGACAAGGTGAAATGGATTCAAACTGGAAGAGGGTAGATGTAGATTAGATATGAGGAAGAAATTCTTCACTGTGAGGGTGGTGAGACACTGGCACAGGTTGCCCAGAGCAGCTGTGGGTGCCCCATCCCTGGCAGTGCCCAAGGCCAGGCTGGATGGGGCTCTGAGCAGCCTGGTGTAGTGGCAGGTGTCCCTGCCCATGGCAGGGGGGTTGGAACTGGATGATCTACTATTCTGTGATTGTCTGATTCTCTGATCTGTTATGAATTATCCTTCTTCATGTCCTTCCTTACAATATAATTCTTACCTGTTCTTATCAGTTTACTTTTTCCTCTTTAAACACCTTTGAATTTGAGCCCAGAACAAAATCCTTGGTTTTTTTCTACCACCACAACCACTTTTTTTTTTTTTTTCCTAAGCTGGAGCTGCACGTAAGAAAGGATATTATTTTCTGATTTATGTATGCTTTATGTAATCTGTTCAAAATTACTAAAACTGCTTGTGGGAAGTTGAAATTTAAGAGGTTTGCATTGACATTAAAGGGTTAAATTCAGCACTGATGTGAAGCAAATTAAGTTAATTTCCTAATTTAAGAGTGGCATGATATTATGGCTTCCATACACTTCCTGCTTACAAAGCTCCCTGCATTAGCATGGTGTATTGCCTTAAAAGAAGTCTTTTGCTTCCTAGGGATAATTTCAGCGAATGCTGTTTGTTCGTAATTTAAGGAGCAGTTTAGTTTGCTAAGTTGAACACATTTTTTTCTGTGGTACAGTGTGTAAGGGGTTTGTTTACACAGGCTGCCTGGAAAGTAAAAGGCAGCCTTTTAAACAGAACGGTCAGGTAGTGCAGCCTCTGGTGAGATCCCTGTGCCACCATTTTACTAAGCTTTGTGTTTCTGTGGTCTCCCAATACCAAATTTATACTCCAGAATTTTTTCAGTGATGCTCTAACTAAAAAGTCAAACTCTATTTTTAGATAATGGGCTTGACATATAATTTGGAATTTTTGATTTTGTGCTTAAATAGCATTTTGCCTTTCTTATGAAGAGAAATAAATCTTTGAACAATTAGCGATATTGTGTTTTACAGTATTATAGGATAATGTTACCGTTTTCTTCAGCATTAGAATGGCAGGCAGGGCAAGTTATAACTAAGGAAGAAGTGGTGTATTTGGGAGTCTGGCATCTGGCCTTTTGAAAAAATGAGCTTTAGTTTTATGATACCTTGCTACTTAAATGTTTCTAATCTTTTAAGGAAAAAACCTTAAAAAGCAACAGTTCCATCTGTGAGGTTTTGTGCAGAGTATTTACTCTGACTTTGTAGCCGAGTATAACTTTGTTTTCATAGATTTTTGAATATTTATTATGCCTGTCTTTTTGTGCCCAGTGACGTAGCTTGAGTTCAACAAAGTGTCATAAACAAGATTAAGGTTAATTCCTCATTAACACAGAAAAATAGAGAACATTTTGGGAAGTGAGAAAGCCAGAGGTCTTTTACTGATACTTTTTTTTATTTGATCAGTCTGTAATATCCAACATATTGTAACTATTCAGACTTTTTGAATATTCTGTGATTTCAAAAATTCCTTGAAAATGCCTATTTTGGCATTAGTAGTATCAGTGAAATCACGCTTTTCAAATAAGATTTCTGTGCATCTACCATTTTGTATGTACATCTCTTTTACGTTAGTAGTTGTGACTTGTTTAAAGTTAGTCTGGTATTTATTTGAAGTACAGATACTCCAAAAGTTAGGATAAATATTTTCTAAATGTTTTGTGGGTTTTAGTAATTACCTATAAATCATTCATAATTCCTCTTTAAAATGTTTTAAATTGGTAAGTACAAAACATCAACATTATTTTAAAACAAATGTTTTCAGTTTTCTTAGCAGCCCTGTATTTCTTCTGTTAGAGTAGAAGCAAATTTCCTTCAGCGTCCATACAAGAATAGCTTTAGGTATTTAAAATTCAAAACAAAATGCTGGCCCTTCAGAATCTCAAGCAGTATTCTGTTTTTATAAAATATACAGTCTTTCAGGTAGGTGTAGTATTTTGCATGTATATCGTACTTTCATCAGAGTATCTCATAAAATCTGTTAGTGTAGACTTTTTTAGTAAGAGTTCTAGCAACCTATATAACCACCTAATTACTTTCTATTGCAGTGCAATGAAGAGGGTATTATAAGATCTATTACAAGGTGCAAAGAATAGGTTGTTTTTCAGTAAATCCAAACCTGTATTTTTATAGAGTAGCGTATCAGGACTAATTATTGGTTTTGGTGTGTCTGTGTTGTCATGTTGAAGCACTTACAGTTTCAAGTTCTGCTCCTTCGTGCACAGCGAGTTGTTTCACGGGTGAGAAGCAAAACTGTAGAACGAGTTCACTTCCTTGATGCTAGCGGAGGCAGTAAAAAAATTGTTTCTGAATCAGAGCAGAATTTACTAACTCAATAAATGACTGCATCTGTTTTTCCTTAATTTGTTGCCAGAAGAGTGCAGTGAAACCTGTTTGGAACAATCTCACAGTGGACTGAGAAGCCTGTTGCTTGGGAGAGGTTGGTCTGTTGAGGAGAAAAAAATTTATACTTATTATACATGAGTTCATTGTAATATGACTGTATTAGTGACCATTACAGACACCGTAACTCGAGTTTTATTTTCCTTCAGTAAGAGTAGGAAGCAAAGAACTTAGACTTGTGGTGAGCACTTTGAATGAAACTTGTCTAATATTGTTTATTTTTTCCCATGATTTTCTTGTTTAATATGCCATTTATACTGTAGAATGTCTGAGACAGTTCATTTTGTGGGCTGAATATCTGTGTACACATATTCAGATGTTTAATTTTTTTTCATAAAATGTATTTTTTTTCTGTAAAACTTTAAATTATACAACATTTGAAATTATACAACAGCTGTCTGCTGTTTTTTATGATCTTGTTGGCAAACTCTTAATTATTTGTACATACTGTAAGTGAAAATCAGTGAACAATACCATATGAAGGATGTAATCGGCCTTGATATTACTGGTGACTCATAAAAATACACGAGCTTCAAAATACATTAATTATTATTTTTTAAGTATGTAATTTTCTGCTACTGCTAGACCTTTGCAGAAGCACAAATCACTGAAAGACCTCTGTGTGCTTGTGTGAGTGCTCATCCTTGTAGAAAATTACAAGGGAGTTGTTCTGGGTTGTAAAACTTTTTCCTCTACGTCCTCCCCTTTCCCCTTCCCGTCAAATCCCTACCAGCCTGTATCCTACACTGAATTTTGGATATATTAGCTATTCTTTGGGTATTATTTGATTAGGTGCTAATAAACATTAACTTAGACTGCAGGGGATTTATTATGTGTCCTCTCAGGTAGTATATGAAGTGTTTAAATATTGTGGCTTGCCAGAAGTATTTGGTATTGTTCACCTGGCATGTAAGTATTCAAAATTGTTATTTCCCTGTCCCTAACTGGGGATAGGGTAAGGGGGCACGTAGATCACCTACAACTGCTATTTCTTAGAATGCATTTGATTTATCAGTCTGGTATTATTAATGTAATGGAGCTGCTGTTATTGATAGCAGGTTCTGTTCACACAGCACGTTCGCTTAATGGCTGCCGTGAATCCCTGACGGATTCCCCCGGAGCTCCGTGGCTGTAGCCCCAGCTGGAGGGGGCAGCCTGGCTCTGGGTTTGGAAGCAGAGGGTCATGCTGTACACCCTGCCTCCCCAGCAGCTTGTTGGTAGGTGTTTAGAAAGTCCTTCCAGCGTCCCTTGTTTCATCAGATGCGCATATTTAATCCTATAGTTTTTGTAAGTGGTGCCCACCCCCCTCCTGGACGAGGTGTGGGCTATGTGAGCTCTGGTGGTGCTCGCCTGTGGTGGTGGCCTTGGGCAGACTGGGCCAGGCGGTGGTGTCCCAAGGCTGTCAGTTCTTGTAGGTCTGGCAGGATTACTATTACTCGTCTCCAGATCTTATCGATCCAGAGGGAACTGTTATGAATTACCTTCTCAGCACACACTTTTCCTCTCTCTTCAGCTTGCTGTTTCTGTGGTAGCTGTTCCTCCATCCGTCCCATAGGTGCCTGTAGAACCTCTTCACACTGGCTCGCCAGAGGGGCCCATCTGATAACTGTCTGTAAATTACAACTATAGTTGTTTGTGTGATAGCTAGTAACTATTATTGGTAGCATACCTTTGCCTTCCTCATTAGTAATTAGCATTTTATTGTTTACAGTATTATTTTAATAATTTAGTTAAGCTATCATTTGAATTCATTCAAATATGTGCCTATGTTACCAGCAGTGACAAGCAGAAAAATAGCAGGGTTTTTTAGTAGTATGATCAGAACGCAATGGCCAACTAAAATACAAATTTATCACTCCCAGTCTTGAGCTTGGCACAAATGTATGTATTGAAACCTACAGCTTTTATAAAATAATCTTCCTGAGAGCAGATTACTGTTTTAAAATTACTGTAATGGGTTTATGAGAATTATTTTAATTTCTACCTAATAGCAAAATAATTAAGTCTTGATTTTAATGTGTTTCCACAGGTATATCTTGAAAGGCTTTTAACTTATGCAGAGATAGATATTTGTCCAGCAAACTGGAAGCGAATTGTACTGGGTGCAATTCTGCTGGCATCCAAAGTTTGGGATGACCAGGCGGTGTGGAACGTGGATTACTGCCAGATCCTGAAAGATATCACAGTTGAAGACATGTGAGTGCAATATGTTTATCTTTGTCAATGAATGCCATGATCTGTGTTGTGTGTATGAGGGGGACAGGAAATTCTTTCATAAATTACAAGAAGTTTGTATATTTGCATTGTATCTAAACATGGTGGATGCTGATAGATGGCATGGGGTCTCCTTGACAGTGCCTTACACAGAAGACGTGAATTATTTTTGTTTTCTCGCTGAAGTGTATTTTACCACTGGATGTTCATGCACAGTGGTGAAAACAGACCTGCAGAATATTTAAATGTATGAGTTGACAAAAAAACCCCACGTCCAATGAGCCTGCATATATTCACTTCAGTAACATTTACTCTTGTGCTGGTTCTTCATACAGACAGTAGACTAACATGTAAGGCAGGAAAAAATATTGTTGTGATCCTAATGACCTTCAGATGATCACTCACCTATTTATTGCCAATATTCAAAATTAGTGCTTTTTGGATTTTCCCCCCACCCCCATATCCTGCTGAGTTCATTTCCACGATGTTAAAAATCCAGTATTTTAACTTGCAGAGAGGAATTTCCATGTTTGTTTATCTGATTGCATTTGTAAGAAGTGCATATTTTAACAGCACAGGGCGTTGTGATATCTGGCTGGATACTCCTGAGTCACAGTAAAAGTATATTCCATCAGTAATAAAAAGAACTTTGGTAGGAGTAAACACAATTAAAAACGTGATGTTTACAAACATTAAAATGAATGCTCATTTTGCTAAATTGTCAAGTGCTTTTTTTGTTTGGTTGCCTGGACGGTATTACATATATTGGCTGAAGTGCCTGGTCATCTGTGCATTCAGGGCTGAGTCACACACCACGGGCACTTTCTGAGGTGCTCTTTCCTGAGCTGGCGTGCATGCGAGAGCGGTACTGGGAGGGCTGCAGGTGGAATTGGTGCTGGGATGGTGCCAGGATGGGGGCAGATGCCTAAACAGGCCACTGTAGCTCATGCATTTGGAGAGTGACGTTTTCAGTTTACTGGTGCCCATCGTTCTTTATAAGAGGTAATAACAATGAAGTTATTAAAAAGATGTTCTAGTACAGTATCTGTGTGTTTCAAAGCTCTTGAGCAAAGTGTAGCGAGAAGTATATAGACTTGTGTCGGCTTTAACTCACTGAAGTCAGGATCGCAGCCACTGAAGAGACCTTGCTGTGGATAACCACTCTGGGAGGAGGGAATTAAATAAGAAGAAATGTTTGTACAGACAGAATGTTTCGTGAATCTCAGTTTGCAATCTCAGAGTAGTGAAAGGCCAAGCATTTCTGCTAAAGCAGACTTAATTTAGTTTCTTAATAGTTTGCTGTTTGTCAGATTTATAGCTAGTCTAAAAATGATCTGTGAGGGAAAGGTTGAATGTTAGGAGTCAGCTGATTGCTTTAAATTAAGCATGCTTGTACACATCCAGATAAGACATAAATTGTGAGTAGCTGTCATTGTTCAAATATGAAGAGTTATCTCTAAATCTTGTGTTAACAAGCAATTTGTAATAAGGTGGGTTTTTTTTTTCCCCAAGTCAAAGTGAAAAACGCAAGTCTTGCGTTGCTGTGGTATGCTGTAGATACTCTCATTAGTTTTGGGTAAAACTCTCATTTCAAAATAGAGGTGAGAAATGCCACATAATGCCATTTCAGTATCTGCTTTAAAATATGTAAGCTGCTTTAAGGATGGTTGATGATACTTCTTTTGCCATGTAACCCAGACAGAATGAGGTTTCCAAAGTAAAAAGGATAAGGGGGTGGGGGTTGTCAAGAAGCTAAAATAAGGCGCTTCACCTTTCTGTGTGCAATGTTGCTCCATGCAAAACAATTTGATAATGCTTCCTTGACTGTTTTGAGTGCTTTCTGAATGATTTTGCTAAGCCAGTTTTCCCTTGATCCTTTTTTCATGCTGTTGGGTATTCAGTGGCAGTAAGGGCCTCCTTCCATTCACTCCTCCAAGGGAAATCTGGGAGATTTTAAAGTATTTCTGAAGCTGGGACAAGCTGAAGTAGAGTGCTGAACAGCTTGAAGCACACTGACAGGTTTGACTGTGCTGTATGACAGTATTAATCAGGAATGGTTATAAATACAACTTTTGAAATTGCTGATTCTCAGGGCTTTTTTGAAGGCAGATGATGAGGCATACTGTGATGGTGTGAAAGGAAACAAAAAAAGAGGTTATTGTTTTTGACAAACACATGTGATGGTGCTACTGTTAGGAGTTGCACTTGAGCTATATAACACCATGACTCACATGGCAGACGCGTGCTCCCGTGCTAACATCAGCCCTCTGTCTGCACTGCGCATTCCCTAAGCCAAACTGTGATGAGTCCTTGCCCTCAAAGTTTTTAGCTTATTAACATTTTCTTCAAGATTCTAGGTTTCTCACAAACTGCAAAACCAGAAGCCTTTGGGGAGCCTGTGCTCTCTCTATATCGTGCATGATGATTTGGCTCATTGGGCTTGTGTTTGAGGCTCCTTGTGTATCCTCTAGCAAAGATTTTGGTACTTGTTGACCTGATGTTTATATTCCTGCTGACAGTTTTTCCAGTATTTTTTTTTCCTCCTTTGCCTAGTTTGGTGGATTTTTTTTTTCTTCCTCATTTTTCAGGTAGATGGGATAGTACAGTATTAAGGTTTTGAAGTGTCTAATTCTGTATAAGATGGGAGCTTCTGCTGTTTGTATTAATAATGCAGAAAAGCTCTAGGTCAAAATCTTCAAGTGCTGTGAATCATCCAGCATAAGTGTATCTTGAAAAACATCATGCAGACCTTTCAGTGTTTTATAAGTCACCAGCAGTGCATTCAACTGTGCCTAAAAGCTAACAGAGGTTTTGGGAGGATGAATTGCAGTATGTGTCTATAGTCATGTATGTATCATTACCTTACATTTCTGTGTGAATTTGAAGAGAAGGCTGCAGGAAAGCAAATGCTAAAGCAGCCTAATGTAGATGTATGGGGGGAGAAGGATATGGCAGTTAGTTAAATCACATTAGTTCAAATAAGAAATACGTGGGGATTTTTTATTCTTTCTCAGCTGTAGTTAGTCTGCTGATCCTAACCTTTGAGTCTGGGAGCTAGAGCATAGTAAGAATATGAGGCTCAGTATTTTTCTTAAAGATTTGGGGAAGGTCTTCAGAAGAGGTGCAGCCAATGTTTTTCTCCATTAAAATAGGCTTTACATTATCCATTAACATAGATCTCTAGGCTTAGTTTGCAGAAAATAAGATCTTGGCAGTGTAAAAGGAGATTTAAAGATAATCTTCTGTATTTATTGATAGACATCTTAAAATGTAACTTTTTTAATTTGGATTTTTTAAAAGCTAGAATCTTCAACAATGTGAATTCTTGCCAAAGAGTCCATACTCAGCTTTTGGATAGTCTTTCAAAGTTAATATTTATAATTATGTAAACACAGAATTCTGGCAGAGAGTGTGTGAAGGTAACGAAGGACAATGGTTATGATCTAAATGTGATGTAGGAGTAAAGAGTGAGAAGGTGAAAAATCGGTGTTGAAAAACTGCTGTACCAGTACTTTTTATTTTTATCCTCAGATCCTTCCTCTTCTATTGTCAACTGCCTGCACATTCCTTGCACATTTACACTGCAGTCAAAATGTAATTTAAATGCAGTATCGTAGTCAGTCAATACCTGCTGGTAACACAGCTGTGCAGTCCCTATACTTTTCAGCAAATATGTACAGCTTTTACTGCACTTTTTTTTATTATTTCTTGTATCTTGAAATCACTGTTTGAATATATCCTATGTCCCTGCATAAGTATTATGTAGGATGTCTAGTTACCATGCAGTTTATGAAGATTTCCAGTCCTTGATTTTGTTAATTTGATTGTTTCTTAGCATACTTTTTAATCTACTGGTGTAGGTAATAATGTATTGCTATCCCAAAGCATTCACAGGGTGGGAGCTCAAACAGAACCTCTGTTCCTACAGGTATTTTGATGGGCACGTTTGTTGTAGGTACTGAAAAACAACGATCACCACCACCACCATGAATTTTGATTACACGACCTAGAGAAAAATTGCTTCATTCTTTTCATAAAGATAAGGCAGTATGCTGAAATATTCAGCTTTCCCATGACTAGTTCTGAATGATTGATTATGAAAGGTTAAAGAGAGTAAATAAGTTATCGAGTGATTTAGGTGTTAGAGTAATTTGCAGCATTTATGAGAGATGCCTGACAAATTTAGGGCATGTCTGTATTTCGTGATTGCATAGGTGTGTGTGCAGATCCACCTAGTGGAGGCACAGCAGCAACTACAATATTTATTTTTTTTTCCTGCTAGCTTCTCTTGCCCAGATTTTATGAGCTAAACTGATAAAGGTACCCTTCCACTAGCAAAAGTTTGTGTCTGGATTTAATTGGCATCACAGTAGCAGCTGCAAGGTGCAGCATCTTTCATACTCCTCATTGGCGTACGTACATCCATAGAACTTGGTAGACTAGGTCAGACCTTAGGCTAAGATAATTGCATCTGGCAAGAATAAGAAATGAACTTACTTTATACCATTTGCAATTTAAAGTAAATTACATTCAGAATGCACAGCTTGAAATTTGTTTCCGTATTTATCTTCTTTCTACAGGAATGAGCTGGAACGCCAGTTTCTTGAGCTGTTGCAGTTCAATATTAATGTTCCCTCCAGTGTTTATGCCAAGTATTATTTTGATTTGCGTTCCCTGGCAGAAGCGAACAACCTGAGTTTTCCTTTGGAGCCCCTCAGCAGGGACAGGGCGTATAAACTTGAGGTAAGACACCTTCTTTTTAGATTGCTCAGAGTTGAATATATAAGGGGATTTGGGATTTATCCATTGTTTCTTCCATCTCTTCCAAAATATTCCCATGAGATATATTAGAATATCATATGCCCCGATTTTCATGACTCTTTGATTTGTGCTTTGGGTATTTGTGGACATGGGAACAGCTTTTTGGCCCAGTTTGCTTCATACCTTTTCTTGTTTTCCAAACTTTTTCAGTTCTGGTTATCTGAACTGACCTGGTGGAAGTACCCATAAGTTTTACAGTAACTTTATTCACGATCTGGGTTTTGTGTGTTCATTTGGTTTCTTAAAACTGATTTTCAGCCTTAAAGGACAGAATATTAACAAGTACTGCTGAGAATAACTATTCCACGTGTTTGTTATCTGCTACTGCTCCACTTCATGTGGATCCAAATCTGTTATCTCCTATGGTGGTTTTCTCAGTAATGGAAAACCAGAAATGAGCACGCGTCTTTAGTGAATAAGTCATGAATGCTGATGAGACCTGAATAGACCATGCGCAGAAAGCACTATGTGGGATGGTCTGGACCTGTGAAGTGCAGGGCACTGAATTTCCACAGACACAGGAGGAATTTAAAATCATCAGCTAAGTGTGGGCACTTTGCAAGACTGGAATCTGGCTTTCCTGATATGAAGTTTTTCAAATAAGGGCATTGTTGTATGAGCGTGTATGCATTTTGTTACTAATTTTGAAATTTGTCTTTAGATGCTAATTACTTTTAACTTTGCACATCTTTAATTATGTAACAGGTTTGCACTGGAGGTGGTTTGCCTGTGGGTTAGTGAGCTTTGCGTGTTCTGAACCTCCTAGCACTCCTGTAAAATAGGCAGGCAGAACTATACACGTTTTAGTGGGAGGAAATGGTGCGTGGGAAGGTTAATTGACTTGTTTGTGACTGTAATGGAAGCAGAAAGTGGTGGAGAAAGAATTAAAGCAAATTTCACTAAAGTTATATTTCTCATTTTTTCTAAATATTCTTTCTAAATCTCACAGATAGCTCCAATAGGAATGTAACTTTGTGTGTGGATTATGGTGTAAATTTGCATCAGATTTTGTTCCTGTTGAAGAGAATCTTAAAAAATGAAAATTAATTAGAATTCTAGTCTTAAAGGAAGAGAGGTGGTTTACTGAGTTATGGGGGTTGTGATAATAAGTGCCATTACATATATTAAAATTGAGGGAAGAGAACTTTTTTAAGAGCATTTAGTACACAGTTTCCCAACACTGTCACCCTGCATTGCACACGATGTATAACAGTGGGGTACAAATTAAGGTAACAATGATAGATCCTAACACCTTAGAAGAGAAGAAAATGGGAAATAGTTGTAAATACCCAGAGAATACTGGTGAATTTTCTGTACTAACGAAAGAGAAAGCAAATATAAAAATAAATAATGGAATATTTTTCATTAAACCCATATTATTAAACATTTTCTATGTTGGGGATGCTTTGTGCTGCTAGCAGAAGTAGGCCGTAAGTAAAACAGGCTGCTAGCCAAAAGGATGTCTTCAGGGAAGAGGAAGCGTGTCTGCTGTGAAACCAGCTTGGTCTACCACCTCTTTGCCTCTGTTCCCTGGCCAGGAGGGAGGGAACTCCCTTGTTGCCTGTCAATACTTCATTTTCATTAGTGTCCCCTTGAAACTAGTTGACAGTATAATTTATAGCCTTAGTTCCTTGAGCACAGTTAAGCATTTAGCTTGCCAAGAGTTTATCAATGCACTTGCAGCACTTTTCTAGGTCTCTCATGTGCCGTTCAGCCCAGAGTTCTCTGTTTTTAAAGCAGTTGCCTGTATTGTCAAGTGGAGTAGATGAAGTACCACACAGGCTATGGTACTTTTGATACTGAGAGAAAAGCTGCAGTCTGTGATGAAAGGCAGCAGACTCATAGCAAATGTCTGTATACAGTGAAAGGATTTGCCTTGTGTGGTAAACTGAAAGGACCTTGCTCAGTCCTAAGATATAAAACAACTTATTTACTGGCATTTGAGACCACAAAAGGTCTTGCATAGGGGAATGGTTATATTACAACACATTTTTGCTACTTTTGCGTTTTCAAGCTGGTTTGTGTATGCAAATACCATGAGGTTGACATACCTGTGATGAAAAAAAAGCCCCAAGAGGACTACTAAATACTGTTCCTCATAAAATGGAAATGCTGGAAAAGATCCATAAGCTTAGAGGTGTTATTAGAGGTTATAGTACTTGTTTAAAATGATACCGCTTTCTGGAGCGTCTGCAGTGGATGTTTTTTCTTGTCCAATGTTCCCGCAATTGACACTTAAGAGGCAGCTTTGTCTTTTAAATGACTAAATGAAAGTATTTTTTTCTTTTTTTTCATCTGCCTGTGGCCTAAAAGTGTCCTGAATTTGTTAATACTGGTGCACCTAGTAGCCAGAAACCATTTTCTTGATGCCTCTGCGTTTTTTTTCCCATTGAATGGAATCATGCAAGTTAAAAATGACAAATACCCTTTCATTAGATCATGTAGTCTGTCCACCTGCTGGTGCTGTTTGTTCCAACCAGCATATGTTGTAGTGTGTTTTTTCCTTCATTTTAATTATGTCTATATTTTTTTCCCATTGCATGGAATTGTGCAAGTTAAAAATGACAAATACCCTTTCATTAGATCATGTAGTCTGTCCACCTGCTGGTACTGTTTGTTCCAACCAGCATATGTTGTAGTGTGTTTTCTCCTTCCTTTCAATTATGTCAAATGTCAAGGCTTCCTTTGCTTCTCCTGAAAACTGTTTTCTAATATGGGAGATTTTTCTGCCAAGAATGTTGTTGGATATCCAACCTTAATCCACTATTTCATAATTTCCTACTCTTGCACCTGGTTACTCTCCTGTGTGCTGAGCTAAATGTAAGTCAGATTCTGCTCTTTGGGGTAAGTCTATAAAACATGTCTGCCTTACTTCTGCTTGTGATCTTAGCACTGTGTTCGTTTCAAAGCTAGATTTTGTGAGGGCATTCATTAGCACACTCCCCATTTGACTGTATGTTGTCTGAGCTTTTTATTGTTAGGATAGTGCTTGAGCACACAGTTCAAACCCTTTGAACTATGTGCTGTATTTTCTTGACCCTAAAGAGGTATAGTCCCATGGATCAAACAGACAAAAAAGAGGAGAAAAATAGTAAGTTACAAGTAGAGAGGTATCTTTATATTCCTCCAGCTTCCCATGGTCACAGTGATTGATTGCAATCCTGTGGGGTTTGTGTGTTCAGAACCTTCTTAGCCGGGAAGCAAAGGGAAAGAAAACTCGCCTGCTCTTTTCTGCTCTTTTGTCAGGAGTAACCTGATTGCTGCTCTTGTCATTCTCCATAAATTAAGGAGAAGCCCCATCATCACAACTTGCAGTTGTTCTAGCTATTTTTAAAATTTTTTTTATTTTTTTTATTTTTACATCTTCCTTATATACAACCCTTCCAGACTTAGACTTAGAGCTGTCTGGCCCTGCTAAGTTCTCCCTGGTTTGCCCATTGGGGTGTTGCAGCAGTCACGGTTGTGTGCTTTTCTGCATTCCTAGCAGTGAAACCACAGCTAGCCCTGATGCATTCCTGCCCTGCACAAACATGTATATGCAGCCAAAATTTATACTTCTACTACGGCCTTTCTCCCTGCTCCCTTTTCCTTACTCATCCCCTTCACCAGTGCCGGTCTCATCTAGAGTCATATAATTCAGCAGAGGAACTGACTTCTAGTTCTGTATGCATATATATAATGAAAGAATGTATACGTATGCGTTTTGTAGCTGATTACATGTTACTACATTCAAGTCCAACAAAATTTCACAGTTGGGTAGTGATCATGTTTTTAAGAACATTTTGATTTGATATGGGAAGCAGTCCCTTGCAACTGCCAAAAATTAGGTTCTTTTTCCAGCAATAAAAGCAACCAAAATATCAGATGTCAGAAAGGTGTTTATAAGCTATTCAGATTTATTTTAACTGAAGGACAATAATAAATATTTACAATTTTCTGCTTTTGTCTTGTTTCCCCATATGTTACGCTAAAGTTGATTAACTTGCCAGGTAGGCTGCAAATGTCAATTTTGTAAATTATTTGCAAATGAAGAGGCATCTTTAGATACAGGATTACTTTAAACAGCAGCTAGTGTGTTTCATATCCATATGATTCATCACCAGAGCCTAGAGATGCCAGATATTGTGTCACTTCCAAGAAAAATTTCATCTTGTCTGACCAAGTGCCAGAACAGAAATTTTCCTGTGAACCAGGCAATTCTGAAGCCATTACCTTCTCTGGTTGTTTGGTGCCTAAGGTAATAGCCTGGTATGGCAGCTGAAAGAAGCTGGGCTCCACCTCAGTACACCTATTTGCCAAGCCATACCTTGGCTCGTTATTTCATGATTAAATGCTTTTCATCTGTTGCAATTCAGTCATATTTAAAATTCACAAACTTTTTAGTTCATTTTGTTCCTTGTTAAATTAAACAAAGTGTTGTTAAGAAGTTCTAAGTGAGTTAAATTATAGTCTACAAACCAGCAGGAATATCTGCATTATTATAGTCTGTTGTTCTCTTTATGTGTACCAAGAAAGAAAACTGTGTTTAAGAATGGTCTTAACAAAAGGAAATTAAGTTTCCAGCTAAAAAGTTGCAGCTGGTCAGCTGGTTTCGTGGTGGTGGTATGTTTTGTGTTGTTTTGCTTTTGGTTTTCAGTTTGTTTTGTTGGGTTTTTTTAACCAATGTTTTGTGGCTGAATTGACCAAAGCATTAGGTGAACTTGCTCTCATACATCTGAGTAGTGTGCTTCTGTCATACCTGCCTCTGGTCTTTGCAGGACTATTAAAAAAGGACTCTTCAGTGCTACAATTTGCTGTGCTATAAAAATAAAGATCAAGAAAGAAACTGATGATCAGCAGAGTCAGGCTGTTTATTTGTACTGCCTTGTTTTATAATCAAACACTTGTTCAGGTTTTGTTCGTACAGTACATTTTATTAAATGCCTTATCTTAAGACACCACTCAAAAGCATTCCTGAGTAAATAAAAATCCTGGTTTAGTTCATCTTACTTTTTAATTTGACCTTGAGTACTCCTTGCAGTGAGCTTTCTCTGCAGTTCTGCATGTTTGATCACCAGAGTTAACACCCCAATTGATGCCAACCATAGCCTGTCCCAACCGTATGAACTCTTGACAGACATGCTATTTTAGGGCAGAGTGTATTTGTGCATATGAGGTCCATAATAAATATTTGTTTAAAACTTGGCTAAAAACAGTAGAAGAAACATAAACCACTAACTCCAGTTGACATTTAAATAATGTTTTTCTCTCTCTTTAAATGGCTTTTAACATTTCTATGTGTTTTCAATGCAAATTCAATTATTCTGAATGTGAGTTACGTTTCCCAGTGGCACCACATAAGATAGCCTGATCACACAGAACTCACCATCTCCTTCTGAAAGGCAGCTTTGTAAGCAAAGCAAGGCGAGTATTCTGACACATTTATCAGTAGAGAATACAATCACTACAAAACATTTTAGGAAATAAAAAAATGAAGAGTCATCCTCTTTATAAGTTCTCCAAATATCCTTACAATTTCTGTAGTTTTTCTGAGTCTTCCATGATTTTTCACCAATGAAGTGCTGTATATGAGTTACCGTATAGCAGTGGGTAACCATCATCAGCTACGTCGATGAGATTTGTGATGGTTATTAGCCTGTAAAGAAGAAGCTTGGAATATGCTCACTGAGTCCTTCAAAAGCAGCTGTGATGAACAGTGCAATGCCAGTGTGTTTCTTTCTTTCAGATTAATGAAATGAGAAAGAGGATTTGGGAAGAAGCTCTCTGCGTGTTTTGCCTAATGAAGTGATTTTATTTTTTTTTTAGTTCTACCTATATGTAGAAATCTGCATTTAGTTTTATTTCCCCTATACAGCTGTGGTCAATGCTATTGAGATTTTTTCATTCTTTTGTCTTACAGGCCATTTCCCGCCTGTGTGAAGATAAATATAAGGACTTCAGGAAAGCTGCAAAGAAACGGTCAGTCAGTGCTGACAATCTAACTGTGGTTAGATGGTCCCCTGCTATTATCTCCTAACAGAGGAGACTGGAATATTCCTACGGACGTACTGTTTCATCCATCCATTTTTTTTTGGGGGATTTGAATCCATGAATCTATTTGGTTGGCTTTTAAATATGCACACACTTCTCTGATATAAGCTATCACAATGCA
>JAVJGJ010000047.1:64895960-64928188 GCA_035590215.1 Microhierax caerulescens | reverse complement strand
GGTACTGTTTCATCCCTCCATTTTTTTTTTGGGGGGGTGGGTGGGGGGATAAATAAAAAAGACTTTTGATTTTTTTATTTTTAGATCTGTCAAGCTGCCTTTACAGTGCCTCCCCATTGTGTAGCACACAAGTAAAATACCTAGTGGAAGGAGAAACAGAGAAATCGCTGTTTGGGAGAGAAGATGGGCAACTTTTTTTGCTCACTTTTGCTAAGAGCTTTACCCTTTTTATGAGGAGACAGCAAATCAGGTGCTTGGAAGAAACAAAAAAATGAAGTAGAGGCAGAAAAATATTTAAGAACTCTGTGCCATTTTCTAATGTGCTGTACTCATGAAGAGAAATGGCAGCATGAAAGCAAACCATATAGTCAGATAACTGTGCACTAGAGGAATGAAGTTGTGAGAGTTCCATCGTTAAGGTTTTTCTTAGTATCTTTTTTATTTTTTGTTGTTCTTTGCATTCCTCATTGCTGCTTCCCAGGTTAAATTCTTCCCCTTGCACAGCAGGAAATACAAAGTCTGTATTTACAGTAGCACAAGCCCCTAGATAAATAGTGTTGGGTTTTTTCACTGCACTTTTCTCTGTAAGCTGTCTTACTAGCATTATTCTTCATAATTATTATGCATATGTTATTTCTTGTATGCCTTTTATTGTATTTCAAAAGAGAGAACTTGACCATAGTGCTGAACCAAAAGTATGTACAGGGATCAGAAGATCTTCATAATTTCATAATGTGTTTTATTTATAGTATACTTGGGTGCGTGTGCCTTCCTGAGTTCTTGGAATCATTTATTTTTCCTTAATATAAAGATACAGTTATTAAAGTATTCAGATGATGATGATAAGACTTGGGCCAAATCTCTGAAATTTGCAACAGATCTTGTGATTCTTTTTGCAGATTTTCATAGCATTAGAAGTTCAGCAGAATTCATTTTGAGGGACTTGTTTGTTGGGTTGGTTTGTTTTCTTCGTATGGCCTGACTAGTTCATTCCTTCACCTCCAGGTCCATTGTTGCAAGCAATATTCTCAATTTTTATATGTTTACTTTAAATCAAAGTGAGTCTGTTTGTATAAAATAAAAAATAATTTTAAAAAAAAATAAATTGTTCCAGTGAGAAGGCCTGTAGAAGAGCAGAATGGAAATCTTAACAAGGTACTTGTCACAGGTAGATTCAATTTTGAAGCTAAAATATAAACCCGTGTGTTTTCAGCATAGGTGCTTATAGAAACTAAAAGTAACTGAACTGTGAACGTGATTTTCAACTCTGATTATTAAGCTCTTCTGCGGTTGTTACTAGTTCCCTCTTACTGTGGCTGTTGCCCCCTTGGAATTTGTAAGAACCTTTTATAGCAAATAACTTGTCAGTATAAGCATATGTGCTTTATAATGCCCCGGGGTGATTTCCCCACTCCCACTCCCTTTTTTTTTTTTTCTTTTTTCTTTTCCTTCACAATTTAGGAAAATATAGCTGAAAACTCTCAGTTCCCTGAAATCCTTTCTTTGCAACTATCATTGAAATGAATGGCAACAGACTTCCCTGATTTATGCACTACTGTGGTAAACCATAAAGATTCCGTATTTGTTTTATTAAGCCCTATGGGCTTGTAGCAAACCCAGGGGCCCAGAGATACACACTTGATTTCCAGTGCAATGCTAATTGGATGCCTCCAGGCAGAGAGGCACTGACAGGATTGAAGTAGTAATACCAAACAGTTTTCTGTTAACTTTCTAATGTGATTTCTGTGGTTTGAGACATGAAGACTTTGTGCATAAATTCTCCTGATGTCTTTGGGCCTTTAAAATAATCTTATTCTCATCACTTCTTGTTGTGCCAATGCATCAGAACTGTGAGTATCCAAGTCCATTTTTCCCTTGAACATGGAATGTAAGGAAAGTGTTTATAACAATATAAATGCAAATTACAGCATTTGAAACCTCTTTACAGATAGTATCAAAAGAAACATTTTCAGAGCATTTGAAATTCATCCTTTATAAGCATAAATTTAGGCTTTAAAATATGTAAAATATTTTGATTTATCAACACTTTGCTAAACTATTTTCCATTTAACTTGATATCAGGAATATTGGTTTTATCCATTTCTGGGTGATAGAGATATGAACTTTGGATTCTGTAAAGATCTCAATGCATCTACTATAATTTTTGTGAAGTTTATTAAACTACTTTAAAGATTGTATAGTCTATTTATTGTATGTATGTACATACAGCTGATACTTTAAAAAGTGGATTCCATAAAACCTGGCTCAGTCTTGTTTAGACTATTGAATATCGTTTTAGCCTTGTGCACTGGACTCTACCTCTGTATAGGAGAATTTTCCATATTCTTAATTAGTACTGATTCTGTGATTAACTTGGTTATGTTTCTTGCACTAAGAATTAAAAAAAAAATCTGCTGTAAGTGTGGATTTTTTCTTTAGTTTGAGTTTTGGGGTATGAATCCTCTACAATTAGATGGACATTTCTTTCCCTCATGTGGTTATAAAATGATTCTTTGCTTTTTCTTCTGGTTTGTTCCATGGTTGCCAAAAGATACAGTACCTGTCAGTAATTCGTAATTGAGTGTCTTTTGTTTGCAAGGTATTCTATACCATGTAATTAAAAATGAATTATCATTTAGGATTATGTTGTGTTTAGTGCAGTTTTTAAAGCATTACTGTATGGAAAATGCCATTGCAAGGTTAGAGACTCACCCGAGGTGTGAGAAGGGAGGAGAACCAAATAGTGTTTTAATTAACACCACAAATACGTTGTGTTTTTCACTTCAGAACCTGAAACTAAGTTTGCTGTAAATGTTTTCTGTTTTAAGGTTTTCTTTACTGCTTTGGTCACCGGCTCAGAAATGAAAAGGTGTAGGAGATGTAATAAACCTGTCCCTTCAAGCCTCATTGTCTTGATGAATTATTTGTATCTGTTGAGCCAGTGGGCCATTCATTTGGTCATTTATGCATTGGTAATTGGATGAATATTATCTTGTAAGCATTTCTATTTGTGCATCCCTCTGCAGCTCAGACATGTTTGCCTGGCTCCTGTTTCCATTTGCAGACTTCTTTGTATTTCATTTTTTGTCAGTGATAGGTGTCATTCTGACAGACACTGTTCTTCGGGACTGAGAACACTGGAGTCACGTGATAAAGTGCAAAAAGAATTAAAAAGTCAAATTACCTTTTCCACCTTCCACAAACCCCATCAGTCTTTCAAATGATACATGTTTTTTCTGTTGCTAAAAACATACAAAATCCTGTCCCATAGGAGGGTAACGGTATCCTTTTCAGGAATTATCTGTATTATTTATCTTTCCTTATCTGCTTTTTAGAGAAAGATTAGCATGTATGGCTTAGTTTCCCTTAGCTTATTTAGCTTAGTTTATCATGTAGACTAAACCCATGGTGGAAGAACTGTTTACGTTTATGGAGTCTTAGATCAGACTTTGGTTTTCAACACCTTTTTCTCTACTTCCTAGCTTTCCTAATGCCAGAAACCTTAGGTATAACCTAAAGATTAGAAGTAGCAAAAACTTCATCAGGAAAGGGTGATGGTGTATTGGTCACAGATGACAGTGACATCTGGCAGTGTTGGCTATATATATAAAAATAGCAGTATGTGGGAGGGGATAGAGGAACTGAAGGACAGAACCAGAAAAAAGCCAAAGCCTTAACAGCTGAAGCAAAGCATTATTTACAGTCATCCTTTGTTGGTAATGAACACTGCATTTTCCAATGACACATTTAAACTACTAACTGAAGTGCTACACATCCACTTGCAGACCTTCTTATAAAGACTTGTGTGGTCTTCGTAAGGAATTCACTCAGCCTGGCTTTTAGCACTTTCCTCACTTCCGTTTGGAATACATTTCTGGAATCAGAATATATATATATATATAATTATATATATAATTTTTTTTTTACTAGAATTGACAGTTGTTGATAACATCTGCCTACCTCTGTAGTGGAGTGCCCACTTCATGTCTCTTAACAGGTTGTGAGAAAACAAATATAAACACCAACAGACCTGCACAAATATGACCTAGATGTATTTGGAGTTGTTAGTATTGACACCCAACGTGCTGTAAGTGTCTTTCTGCTGTTACTGTTTTTTCTCTTCAACTGAACTACATCTTGGGGAAACCGTGAGAGTTTGAGTTGCGTAAACTAAAGGTAATGACAGAAGGTAAGCAGCGACAACTGTTAGGAGAAAATGCTTTAAAAAAGGAAATAAGATTTAGAAGAAAAGCTGCTGATCCTACACTAACCAAAAGTGATAGCAGGAATAGATTATGATGCTTAAAATGATTGTTTCACAGTGTGTGTGAACTTGCTTTTCTGGGTCTTTTATGAGAATCTGTAAAAAGTGACTGGTGATTCCCAGAACCACAGTTTGAAAATGACTGAACGCCTCAGCCAAGAACACCATGCGTGAGTTTACTTGTGTTGCCTGGGCTGGGTCATCAGGCTCTTCCCATTAAAGAAGAAGCACAGCATGGCAGATTGAAGAAAGACAGGTGACAGAGCAGTACAAATAGACCGTGTTGTGTTCCTTCTAAAATGGTTGGTCTGATGCAGTTTGATGTGAAAATAGGGAGTTGGTTTTTTATGCACTCTACACCATGTGTAATGTGCTTCAGTTTTATCAGTGGAGACTTTCAACTGTTACAGCTGGAGATACTCATCAGTAGCCACGTGCTGAGCAAGCTGCTTGGTGTGGTGATAGTTGACAGTTTACCTGCATTTTCCATGAGTTGTCCAGAATCTCTGCAAAGTTTCTAAAGCTCGCTCAAGGCACCGGACAGTATCTTTTGTGAAGCTGTTGATGGTCTCTACAGATTGACAGCCACAAATGACAACAAAATGTCACAAATTGTGTTTGTGAAATACAGTTCACAGTATACTTACATAATTTACTTAATGCACTTACATAATTTAGTTTCAAACCTTTTTTTCTTTGCATCTCTGACACTCAGGCTGGGGTGCTGTGGTAACTAATGCAGTAAAACTATGAAGCTCGAAAATCTTCGCAACTAGCACTGCTGCCCCCTTTGAATTCACTGGCAGCGAAGCCCATCCTCAAAAGGCAGATGAAGGCTGACTTGTGACATGAGGGCTTTACTACCCACTCGTTAGGAAACCTCCTTCACCTGAGAGATTCTGCAGCACACTCAAGTATAGAGCTAATTCTTCTCTTATCTGTATGTTATCTTGCTTCGCTGCCTCTGGGTTTTCATGCCCTTTTATCTTAGACATTAGTACAAATTATTCTCCATGGAAACTGTATCTTGGGAACTGGCAGCTGTGATACACTTACTGCCTTATATTTAAACAATACAGATCATCCTGTGACCACATACTTCTCTTTCGTGTATTTCAGGCAAGCTAAGCATTCTTCCGTGGAAGAATGGAGATGCCAGAGAGATGGGGATTGGTGTGCTAGAAGGGTTATGGGGCAGAACTAGGTGTGCATAGTTTTAAAATAAACTGGGAAATAAAGACAAGCAAATGTATTTGTATCTTCTGTGGTGTTGATAGCAAAAAGCACTGATGATGCTTTAGCATGATGATGTCAAATTTATTTGGCACGAGTTTGAGGGATAATTGTCTCCCTTCAGTGGGACTGGATATGCAGGTCATATTGCCATAAATCCTAGGAGGAGGAAGACCAGGTTGTACGGAGCAAAGTGGCACAGAAGCAACACATAAAATACATAAACCAAATAGTCTTGAATATAGTGCATCAGAATTGCAGGATCGGCAGCGTTTGGAAAGCATTGGTGGTCACCTTACATAATTACATCCTGTTCCTTTTGCGGCCTTAATTAAAAGGTCATCCTGTACATGCAAAAAGCATGGCAGACTTTATACTAGAATGTCATCAATAATATTTGGAGGTAGACTTTACCAAAAAAAAAAAGTAGAAAAGCTGCTGGGGGTAATTTGGCAGTGCTGTGGGGCTTCATCAGTATGAACACTGTGCAAAGAGAGTGGTAACGAGTGTCTCATGCTTGTGACACCTCCCAGTACACGTCAGTGACACTTGTGAAGTCACAGGCTGGAAGGTAGAGAAGAGTTGCAGACCACCTCCCACCCCTGGAAAAAAGAAAGAGCAACTCCAAGTCCATTGCTGTAGTTGCCGTAATTCTGCATTAACCCTAGCTGAGCTGTGAACAGAGATGGAAAATTATCTTCCAACTTCTCTATCTAGCCACTCTGCACAAAAGTGAAAATGGTGTAAAGATCCAAATCGCCTCCAGCATTTGCAACATTAAATATTTCACTCATGTATTACTGCCAACAAGTACCCGCCTTGCATTTTACCATAGAAATGACACCACGGTTTGAATGTGTACTTCTACAGTGGGCACCAGTTCTACATCTGTCCTCTAAGAAACTAGAGGAATGGTTCTTGTAACCTGGGAAAACGGTGGGGTAGATCTTGGAATTTTTTAATGCTGTCAGGTAAAGTGATTTTCCAGATCTGCTTTGCATCAATGATTCTTCAGCTGAACAGAAATAAATACTACAAAGCATAAAGTGGCAGAATTTACTTCATCTAGAGAAATTATGGTAATGTCACCCTGACACTGAGCTTAGTGATCAAAGGACTGGCCTGATTCATCTGCTCTCCCATTGAATAATGAATCTACTTCTGAATCTCAGCGAAAACATCTTCAGTGTATCTGACCTGTGAGAAATCTAGACCATGAAATCATTGCTTTTCTGTTGTGGCCTGACATGGTAACTCAGAAACACTCTTCTCGTTCGGCTCTGTTTTGCTGGCATGTGGCAGAACAAAGTTGTTCTGCTCTGTAAAGCATGCAGATAGCCAAACCATGCGTTAGCTGTATCTGTGTGCTTAGATATTTGATTCACAGCAGTGACATTTTCCCTTTAACTTCCCTAAAAACATTTTCTTTTACAAAAAGAAAGCAGGGCAATAAATCAGTTGTGAATTTTCTCTGAAACACATAGATTGCAAGCCAGCATCTAATTTTTCCTTTTCAGATTCTCTTTTATAATTTCAGACTCAAGCTGTGAATTTTTCTGGATGGTTTCAGGATGTGTGTGTGCAACCATTTATTTTTGGTATTAATTGCATTAGATAAGGAATTTCTGTGGCAGTTGCTAATAGAAAAAGCAATTATTTTAAATGTCATTTGAACCTGTTGTTTGCCCCCCTGAGGAACGCATCTGTCTGGATTCTTCGACTTACTAAGAATAGGTAAATCCGATGATACAAGATGGCAGGTTTTGGCACTGTCCCCTTAGTATTGTAACATGAACAATGAACTCGTTACAAATCAACAATATAAACGAGAAGCTTCAGAGGGCTGGGGGGACAGGGAACAGAAGAAAACTGGGGCTTTGATTTCTTCAACAGGCTTTAATACCTGTCTCCCTGAGCTTTTCTTCCTTATAAAGTGTCCTTTATAAGATAGGGAAACTGAAATGGTACCAGCAGCTGGGAGGTACGATGCAGTTCACAAAGGCATATATCAGTAAATATCTGTGACCAGTTAAAAGATCTAATGCAATTTCTAAATGTGTCAGGAACACAGTAATTGGTAGCAATTTTGTAGATTAGGTCGAGATGGGAAACTATCTGTCATAGTGCAGAAGAGGAAGAAAGATTGAGCTAATAGTCCTGTTCTGTCTTTGCATGCTCTTGCCTTGTTGCAGTAATAAAATTTCGTTTATGTTATTGGTATTAAAAGACCCTTCAGTGAAAGCTATTTGACATCTTGGGGGTGGGCAAAATCACTTTACCCAGGTGAGCTGAAAGGTTTTGCTGAGACAAAACTGAGATGGTTGAAGACAGTTCTGAGGCCTGGGAGGAAACTACCTTTGGAACAAAGCTCTAGAAGAGTAAGTCTAGAGATGCAAAGTCATTTAGGCTGCATTTGTCGTTGGCACAGCTAATGGAAAGATTGAAGTGCTCTGCAAGTGGTGGGTAAACAAATGGAGCACAATCAGTAATCCCTGCTGTTTCATGGAAAATAGGCTGTCAAACTATCATTTAAAAACAGAATGCATTATTAATAGGGATGGTAGAGAACAAATTCTTACACACTTATGGGTAAGGCTACTGATATATTCTGTTGAATCGCATTCAAAGTATTTGTTATGTGTTTTCTTACGTGTTACAGCCTAGACTGTGTCTCCAGAAGCTGTTATGTTTCTTGGCCTCCTCAAGTAGCGTGGACCATGTAGCACTTGAGGAATCACTCGCTTTTCCACTCAGTTCTCCAGTAATCAGCTAGCGGACATCTACAGCAGTGCATTCCCAAGAGCTTTGATTGTAAAAGCTTTGATAGCTAAAAACAAAATGGCTGCTACCAATAAAAATAGCTGCTACCAGCACGAAGCCAACAATGATGCGTATCAGCACTGTCGGTCAGCAGCTCCGTGGCAGGCTGGACTCAGGAATGGTGCAGGCTGTGTTTCAGCTCCCCTTGTCAAAACAGGACCTGAAGCAGGACCTAAATTTCCCTCCTCCATGGTTATGCCCTGGTTTACTTTCCTGGAAAAATCTGACGCGCTTTGGTGGTGGACGTACCGTGTGAGATTTCCCTGCCCCTGGGACCGCACGGGGAGCTGGCCCCAGGGGGGCAGGCAGTGCCAGTGGCTCCCAGCTACAGCCTGCCTTGGGGATGGGGTCCCGCAAGGAGATCCGCTCTTGGTGATCCTTGTCTGTTTTCTTTCACTCTATGAAACATCAGAATAAATCCTTCAGGATCCAGGCTACCCTTTTGGGGTTACGGTAAACATTTGCAATAGCATAAATGAGAGTCGGGTATTGAACTCCCGTTCATTTTATTGAGGACTGGCAATCTATCCAAAGCTTACGGTGCTTTTCTCTTTAGAAGAAGTCCTGGTTGATAAAATAAATTAAGCATGAACACTATTTCAGTTTAACAAGGGAATGCCTTGTGTACTTCCCAGTGTGTTTCGAGTACATTAAGGATGATTATTGTTAAAAATGCTCTTCAGGAGAAAACAAAACAGAAACCATGGAAACTGCAGACAACCAGCAAGATAGGTCTGTATTGTAAAGCAAAGGGGGAGGGGGGAGGTGCGGGGGGAGGGGAATTCAAATCCTGAAATTATAATTCGGGGGTTTTTCCCAATGTTTTGGAGCTTAGCCTAGCTATGGTTTGCTTTAAGTGCTTTTACAAAGCCGCATTAAACTTCAATAAACAGACTATTAGCAGGTCACAGATTAAAGTTAAATCTCATGAAATCAAGATGACATTTAAAAACTTACGTATTGTCCTATAAATGATATCCTATGGCTAGATGTACATACATAAGTTGTACATCCTGATATTGATGCAAGAAATCTACTAATTTTTTTCCCTAATAAGTCGTGAGTAGCAGCTCTGAGAAATATTAGATTTTTCCTTCATTGTTCTTTAAACACAGCTGAAGATCAAAGTCTCTCATTGCGAAAGAGTATGATAAAAGTACACATTCTTTTTAAACAGAAATACTCTTTTGGATAAGGATTTTATTATGTGCAGGGTACAGCTTATTGGGGGATTTAAAGTCGTCTTTTCAAGATGTAGATGAGATTTAAAAGAATGTACCTTTTGACTTCTGCATAAGAATAAATTTAACTTAAAAATTACATTCTTCTCATGCAAGAAGAAATCCAGAGTCTGTACTGCCTGCAGTGATTCCTGAGGTTTAACACATATGTGAAATAGAGTGGGGGAAAAAAATCACATTTTTCTTTTCAGCTCCTCTCTTTCATTTCTGTGTTAGTTAGCCTTTTCCCCATGGTGCCAAGTGCTTGGTTAGAAAGACCACGTAGTTACGATTCGTCTGTCCACAGTGAAAGAGAAAGCAGTGTCAGTGTTCAGTAACAGAGACAACAGTATAGGTTTTGTTTCTTAAAATGATCAGCCACAAAATACAAGAAGGTGTAAAGAACTCGTGTTTTATTTCCAGAGGCTGCCTGTATGTTAAATCTGAGATGACAGATTTATTTACTGGTATCGTGAACCAACACAATAACTCCTTTTGTTGTGCATGTTGAAAACGGATCTATTTGCTCTCCACAAACCTAGCAACGTTTGTAGCAATAGCATGTAAATACTAAATTTAAAGCAGTCAGCCAAAGATATTCTTGCCATCCTCTGATCATTATGGAATCTATTTCCCAGTTACTTAAGGCATTTTTTCTTATTTAAACAATTTTCATTATGTCAGCACACCCTGCTTTTTGCCTGCCTGACCATTGCTAGGTCTGGTAGTGTCAGGTGTTGGGCACTAATAAAACATGCAATCATCAGTTTCTTCGTAAAATACAGGATCCCAATACTTTCCAAACCTTCAGATTTGTATTTGTGCTGTGCAAAAAGGTAAGTGTAAAACCGTGTCACATGTTAAGTGAAAAATTTAAAAAATCTGGAACTTCTCTTATACTACGTTCATTTTTTTAGTTATAGCAGAGCAAATTTCAGTAATAATGTCATGCACTCATGTAGCTACCTATTTCAGTGGGTGTAAATCAGATACTAATAATGTGTGTTTGAAAATCCCATGGACTCACTTAGTACTTTTACTGCTTAGTAAAATTAAATACTTTTGAAAGGCCCAGAGCTCCTGAATGAGCATATACTTCCCATTACTTAATCTCCCTTCAGATCAGTCTTGAAATGTTTATGAAGTTCTTGGTTGAATAGCTTTGAGGTTGCTGAACCAAAGTGTGAAGGAGAGCTGCTTTTTCCATTTGTTGTCATCTTAGAAGGAGGATCCCTTTAGAAAGATGACCTTGCTGAACCTTAAAATATTTATAGTAAGGGAATCTGTTTGAGGCGAAGTAAGAGAATAGTCTAAATCCTTAAAAGCATGCAGTAAACCAGCCTCTTTTTTTTTTAGATTTCCTAAATTAGCAGAGGAAAAGGGAGACAACAAGACATATGCCAGGCACTACAGGAACCAGGCTTAAGTATCGGAGACAGCCAAGCCGGTGTGGAAGTTCAAGTCCGATCAATATGAGCGGTTAAAAGTGAGTGGGACGTCACTGTTCTGAATGTCCTCCTAGACTGTTCCACACATTCAGGCATAGGCATTTATATATATTTGAGCATGTGTGTGTACCTCCTTCCTGGGAGTGGAAGGTAGACAGGTACAGAAGTGGACGAGGGACACGTTCTTTGAAACTTCCCTAAAGGACCTTCTGAACTAGGCCACTTCTGAGGACTGGTGGGTGTGAGGCTGAGCAGTGGCACACGCTGTTTAAACTCCCTGTCAAAGAGTTCATGATGGAAAACATTCACCACTCCCCTGCCTCAGTGTGTGTAGGCTCCATAGCCCTAATTCTGGAGCTGTAATTTTCTGGCTTTCTCCTTGCCTCTACAGCTACAATAGCTGTTCTGGGGAGAGGCCACTTCTGAACATACTCCGCCTGCAATGATACCCGAGCGGCAGACAGACAGAGGTCCCAGGGAATGCAAAGTGTGCGAGTGCTGTGTGTGCCTGCATAAAGCAAGGGCTTTCCACTCCGTGCTGGCTCCTTCATCCTGTGTACGCTATAGTAGGCTTTTACATGCACTGGTGGGATTACTTTGAAGATTGTCTGACATGTTGATGTGCATGCATATGCACTATGTTTGTCTTGGAAAGAACATTTGTTCTGGGCAGCTCTTCCTACTACATTTTTCCTGTTGTCCTTCATGGCTAACTTGTTTCCCTTCTCTCATCCTTCTGCTGTATTTCACAAATTTTAAAATAAGGACATCAAGATTAACTGTCTTTTGATGCTTACTGTCCCTTTTGAATATATTATTTTTTCCCCTGAATTTACAGATCACCTTCTGAAGACTTGGATTTACTGCACGATTGATCACTGATATGTCACTTTTACTAAGTAGAAAAGTTTTAAACAGATTTTAAAATCAGAGTTTAAAATACTAGATATGCATTTGAGTTTTTCTTTCTTAAATAATAATCTGCCAAAGAACCTGGACTGAAATGCCAGATCCCCTTCTATATTAGGGAAGCTGCTATGCTGACCGGTTTTGCCTTAACATTAAGTAAATTGGTAGAGGGAAGTTGCTTTATTGGCAGGTGCTGTGTAGGGCGCAGTCTCCTGTAGCAACTCCCACTTCACTGCACTCAGATGTCATTAGTGTACGTGTTGCTGGGTAGGACAGATGTGGTTGGGATTTGCTGTACCAGATGAATGCCTCCAGTTTCTGGTGGCTTTGGACGTGTGCTGTAGACTGTGGCACCCTTCAGGTGACTGATTTGATCCTGGACTGGGAAGCCCCAAAGTGGCTTCAAGCTAACTGTACCTTACCTCTGGATGTCATTCTGAGCCAAGGTCTAGGTGAAGTGTGCTGGGCATTGTGCCGAGCAGCCCTCATCTTAGCCTAGGGACGTGACACAGGTCCACAGCGAGACGCAGTTCCAGTAGTTCAGAAAGCTTCAGTGGGTCACGCACAGTGACAGAGTCACATCTGTGAATTTTTGCAGGATCAAGCCCTGGGTCTGTGGTAAGGGGTTAGAAATGTGCACAGCAGTTGTGAATTTTAAAATAGATTTAATTGCATCTTCTTATGTTTCATTGTTGTGCTCTGAAAGTTTTCCAGTGGCTTTTAGGACCCCTCCTAACATCAGACGTGATGAGATACCGCTGGGTTTAAAAGTTTAGCTTAACTCAAAACCACGTCAGTGTTTTCTGCCAGCCTCTCTTATCTAACTAGAATTCAGAGCAAGTTTACAGATTTGACGACTTTATAGCCTAGGAATAGTTGTCTGTGAGACTGTAGCACTGGAAGTGTGCGTGGAGGGCTGGGGCTGTCCTCTGACGTGCAGGCGGTGCCGTGCTAACGGGTGGCACTGCGGAGCTGGAGTCCCTCTGCTACTGTATCCGTGCCTGTGGCATCGCTCTCCCTATGTGCTTACAGTCTTCACAGGCAAACGGGGAATACAGGGAACAGCTAAAGATAAATAATAAACCAGGAGAATTGTATGCCGAGTATCTCCAGTACAGTATGGAGTACCTTCGGGTGGGAACCCTGGCCTGAAAGATATTGCTGAGTCAAGGGGTGAAGAAACTATGGTCTGTGTTTTAGCAGAGACCAAACACTTTACAATGACCACCTCAGCCCACAGCTGGACCGATGACAGGGACTTGCAGAGCAGAGCCAGCCCGTGGCCTGTGGTTTTGTCCTTCTACAGGTACATTGCTGCCTCAGAGGCAGGTTTTGTCACTGCAGTGTCCCTGAGGGCCACATCCTGACATTGGCGATGTTTATGTTCCTGCCCTTCCTTTACCAGACTGCTCCAGGTGCCATAAATCAAAGTTTGCTCTGAGCTGTCCTGGACTGCTGGACTCCTCTTAGTTTAAGGAAGAGGACAAACCACATCATGAAGAATTGTTGGACTGAAGTAAGATACTAGCTGTCTGGAAAAGCTAAAGTAGAATTGAGGCTTTCTCATGTAGTTGCAGCCCTAAGGCAGGCTGCACAGTGAGTCTGGGGGGTGATGCTGCTTGCTTTCTCTTAAAAGAAATTGCGCCATCGTACCTCAGCACATCCATGCTGTAGGATCAGATGTTGTTGCCTGGCATAGTTCTGCAGGCAAGTTTGGGGCTTAAATCCCGAGCTGTTGTTCTTCTTTCACGAATGGCAGAGCTCTCGCCGCAACAACGAGCAAGGATATTTTAACTGGCACTATTGACAGAGACCATTTATAGCCTATTGTGTGGATGCAGCTGCTGAGCATTCATATCCTGCCACCGTCTTGGCATTCCTGACTCTATTTTTGACAAAGGAAGTTTAACCAGGAATTCCTTCATATATCAGCATAATTTATATCTTGGCCATTTGCATCTTTTCTCTGTTCCCTTCCTCCAGCTTTCCCTCCATCCCATCCCTCTCCTCACACACACCCCCCAGGGGCGAAGGTGTCGGAGGGGCAGGGCTAGAATCTAAATCTAAAATCTAAAACTAAAATCATCGTCATATACCATAAAGAAAACTCGGTAAAAGAAGAAATGGTTGTTTAGCAAATACTTTACATAATTCTGAAACCAAGAAAACTCCTGTATATACTACTGCAATTAAAAATCTCTTTTTTCCATTAATGGATAAAGAGTTTTTCATTGCCATCCTTTCAAACTCTGCTTTTAGGGTTTCCTTAGGATGGGGCTTACTACAGAAAGGATGCTCAGTGTGTTCTGCCAAGGCATTGCATACCCTGTGAGCAGACAGCTGGGGAGAAAGTCTTTGTACAGTTACATTTTATTTTATTAAATTAGTTTTACCTCTTTTCCAGGTAAGATGTGTTCAGTCGCAAAGCTTAGTCTAGTCACACTGACTGTAACTCGTGCAGTGTCAGCACACAGCCCCCTGCCTGAGCTGACTGACCTTGTTCCCCAGGAACAAAGTTGTGGGTTGCAGTGCCAAGCCTGTGCCTGGACTGCTGGCAGCCCTCAGGTGTCAGGTCATCACATCACTTTTCTCCTTTGCTAGATCACATGCACACTCATTTTTCAGCTGTTTTTCTGGTTACTGATACTATTTCCTGACTATGTGTCCACATAATGTTTGTCCCTGTCACAGCACAGACTAAAAACGACAGAGTAATACCTCGTAAGTAGTTGAACAGTGGATTGAAAATGGTAGTAGGTTACTTTCCCAAAGGGAATTGGGTACAGTGGGGGTTAGGAAAGAAAAGTTTAGAGTCATCTTTACATCCATGCTTTTTTCCTGGGACACAACGCAGCACAGTGTTTAGGACATGTGCAATTGCACCTAGCAGTCAAGGAGCATTTACCTCGTGGGGCATCCTGCTCCTAGGAGGCAGCTCGCTCCACCATTGCTGCAGCGGTGTGCTGCGGTTTCGGAGTGCTGGGCAATCAGCCCTAGGATCCTTTGAGTGATGTCCCGAGTACCAAGCAGCTTAGGCAGAAAGAACTGATACAAATTAAAAGTAAGAGACTTTGGCATTTTGGAAACCAGCCCCACTATCCCCACTTTTTTTTTTTTTTTTTTTTTAATTTCTTTAAAGCTTCTCCTGTTTTTCATCATGCTTGCAGGGAGGCTTGGCCCCCTGCCTGGCTCAGCACGCAGGAGAAAATTTGGTGTGGCTGTGATTGACAGGGCCATGATGTCCTGTCAGGGAGGCTGTGTTTTAGAAACAAAATTGCTTTGGGAAATTGCAATGGGATAGCTCCCAGTGAACTAAACTGAAAGTGCCTTTCAAACATAGGGGTGCTCATCCTCTTCTATCTTGTTTCCTTTTATTACCCATCTGCCATTACTGTGGGGAGACAAAGAGGTCTCTGTTATTTCCTGGTCTATCCTTTTCTTCTCTCTCCCCTCACCCTGTCTTTCACCACTGAAATATCTCAGCAATGCCAGGAGGCTGGTATGCCCCCGGGAGGGTAAGAATAGTCAGTCTACAATGGCAGAGATCACTCCTGTTGTTGTTTGTCTACTTGAAGTTGTCTGGAACAGAGGATCCACACAAGAGGTAGGAGCAATCAGATCTGAGAAGCTAGTGCTTTTGCAAGACAAACTGTCAAAGCCTTAAGGAGATTTGTTCCAACATCCAAAACTAACAGTCCTGTTGAAATCATGAAAATAATCCTTCATCCATACGTTGTTGTGGCCAGGTTTCTCATTTCCATGCTTGACCCTTACCAAAAATTCCCTTTGGTTTGGTTGGGTTTTTTTTCTTTTTCTTTCCCTTTTCTTTCCTCCCTGTCTAGGTCTGATCTCCTTTGGAAATGCCAAACTTGTTAGGACGTCAGGAGCTGGAAGTGTTCTGAGCCGGTTCAAACATGGAGCGCTGGGACTCGCTGGGATTTTTGATTGTCACGCTCAACTATAATGTGACTATTGTTGGTAAGTGCTTTAAAAAAGCTCTCTTCTTTCTTTTGCTGCTCCACATCCTAAAGCCACCCAAGCGTCCTACTGCTAATCAGCTTTAATTTCTAGCTATGCCTCTGTGATCCTTACAATAAGAAGTTGTTATTTAGATAAGTGGCATGAGTGGTTAATGTATTGCTTTTCTTGTTAAACAGTTTCCTACACCCTCTCTGATATATGTTTTCTGAACTTTATGTAAAATATTCTGGCAAGGTTTTCAGAATTGTTTTTTCTTGATGCCTGAGTTCCCATTCAGCTCTAAGGGCTGTTGTAGGGGTCCCGGTGAAAACACACAGAAGTAGCGCTTTATTTATACCACATAAAGTGAATGGTAGAATGCATGCAATAGCTTTAGTGATGAACTAAAAAGTTTGAGGAAGGGGGAAAAAAAATCCTCTTTTATACGAAGAAATTTGTGGTTTATTATCATTTAGGTTAATTACCATTGCTTTTCATTCTCTATTATTAACAAGCAAAGTTTACATGCATTTCAAGACAAACAGATGAAATACAATAAGGCACTGTTCCTTTTTCATGGGCTACTTTAAGCAAAGTGTGAGCCAGAGGAAAACTTCCAAGGGCCTTTCAAATACCCCCTTTACCTCCAGTTTGCTGTAGCTGGTGCTGCATATCACAGGGACTATCCAACTAAGCCGCAGGGGTGTTGGTGAAGGGGCTTATTCTACTACGTTTAACCAAGACTGAGTCTTTGGGGAAGGTGATGTGTGGAGGGGTTATCTTTAAAATGTATGTCATACTAAACTACTTCCTAAGGAGCCATTGATTTTTCTTAAGCAGCACTCCCTATTGTACATGTTCTAATTAAAAATTGATAGTGAAATAGCATGTAGTATTTTAAGCTTAATTAACTAATGTGGTCGAAACACTTTGAGGTCCTCACAGGGGAAAAAATGCTACCTAAGGATGAAACATCGCTTGCTAAAGATGACTGGCTCTGTGCAGCTGGTGCTTTCTTTTGACCCACACTGTGTCAAAAAGACACTAACGGTACAGCCTGTAACCGAGATGCAGGAAGCTGAAAACACAGCAAAACTACCACTCACGTTCAGGTGACTGAAGATAAAATGCAAAAGCCTCTATTTATGGTTAGATAATATATTCTTTTGTCAGGAGCAGCAGGTTTCTCTGATGATCTCTCATATAGCTTATGTCTCCTTAACCTTTTTTTCCAAGCTGAAGTTTTTCCACTTCAGAGTGCAGTTTTACTGTTGCAGCCCATCATCAGCCTACTAGCCACAAATGGTTTACATGGGGCATTCAAACTGCATGTTCAGTACAATAATAGGGACCGTTCAATGTTGTGGTAATATCTGGATTTTTAACTCCCACCAACGCCAGGGAAACAGTTTTATGGGAAATAAAAAAGAATGTTGTTCAAGACAATACCTGTAAATAATCATATCTTTTGAAAAACTCAAGCATGCTTTTGTTTCTTTTTTATCCTTTAAAATGTGTATTGGTGCTATTTCCCAGACTACATTTAAAACCTTGTGTGCATGTGAGATCACAATCACTATTAATGACCTGAGGTTTTCAGTGCCTTTCTCAGCCAGTAACTCCATGTAACATGCTTCTTTTTAGTCACTGAGTCTTGCTGTTTGTTTGTTTGTGGTTACAACTGGTTTCGTAACCATTCCTGAAAGCACATAATTCTTTTCTGGGTTTTTGCGTTGTTTTTTTCTTTTTTCTTTTTGTTCCTAAGTGGGTTTTTTTTTTCTGTTTTCTTGGCATGTTTTAAAAATACATGAAATTAAGAGTAGGGGATTATTAAATTAAATTACTTTTTAAAAAAAACATATAGGGAACTAGTGACAGGACTCAAAAGGAAACTTGAGAAATTCACATGCTGAACTTAACTTCAGGTGTTAAATTTTTCCATGTTTGTACAGATATTTTTATGTCAATATTTTTAATATTTGTCAATATAACGGCATATCTTTAGGCTTTCCTGTCCTGCCCAGGAAAAGGATTTCTTTTTTCTTTTCTTCTTCTTTTTTTTTTTCTTTAATAAATAATTTTGTCAGCAATAAAAAAATAAAAACTTTTAATAAAATCCTACTCCATCCAAAAGTCTTCCAAGAAACCGTCATGAACAATAATCTCATTCAAAAGATATGATCCATAAGGTACCAGTGCCTGATCTTTCACTGCTATTGATGTAATAAAGTAAGGATAAGGCCTGATCTTTCCAACCAAAGTGGATTAGAGCAAGCCCTACCTAAAGAAATCATATGAAAGAATTCAGGGAAAGACTAAGTAGAAGTGCATGAAAATGCTAAACTTATAAGGCTTCACTTGGTATTTGTATCAAGACAGAAAGGGAGCTTTTGGTCTGAATAGAGAGAGAAGCTGTGCACCAAGGTGAACAAAGGTTGGAAGACATGATCAAGATGGGGCAACCAAAGAAGTAGCAGAGAGAAATGCCTGGGATACACATGTGCACACACAAATGTACATTTGTAGAACATTTTGCAAGTTTCCTAGTAGCACCTCTCAACTAGCTCATTAGTGAATACTAGTCCAGGCACAACAGATTTTGTTGGCTATAATAAACTTCACATACAATTTCATGGCCGAGACCAAAAAGAAATGCTATGTCATGGAAAAATCTTCTGTACCTAGAAGAGTTTCATATTGTGTTAGCTGATCCATGGTATTGCAAAATTGACAAAATTCTGGTACAGAGGTATGACATCAACAGAAAGGAAGAACTGTAAGTAAAATAGAGTTATTAACTCAATTGTGAACTCTTTATCAGAACTGGACATGTTCAGAGTGGTTTTGTTAGGCTGAGGTTTTAGTTGGCATGGCCCATTGTATGTCAAACTCCTACGCTGTTGGGTCTAGATGGTTATGGAATGTGTCAGCTAACATATTTTCAGTCCCAGTCAAAACAAAGCCAAAGACAAGCTTTTAAGAGGGGAGATTAATTACAGAGGCTATTTCTTCAAACACCTTGTATATAGAAAGTGCATCACTACAGTCCCTACCTTCCTTTCCTTCTCCGTGCTGACTTTTTCTCACCTTTTCCTCTCTTCTAGGAAAGATCTGGCTAATGTTAATAATTCTGCTGCGAATGGCAGTGGTAGTGTTAGCAGGCTACCCACTCTACCAAGATGAGCAGGAGCGTTTCATCTGCAACACCCTGCAACCAGGATGCTCCAACGTTTGCTATGACTTGTTCTCTCCTGTATCTCACTTTAGATTCTGGCTCATTCAGACCGTGTCTATCCTGCTACCTTATGCTGCATTCAGCATTTATGTTCTGCACAAGGTAGCTATGTACATTGTAAGAAAGCACTGTTTGGTACATGGAGGCAAAGGGAATAAGGGTTTATCAAGCCCCAAAGACCTGAAGGAGCTCTATAGAAGCACTGTTGTCAGTAGACTAGATTGTGGTGCAGACAACCTAAGTGTCCTTAACTTTTCTGGGGCGTATACTGTTCATCTCTTTTTTAGGACGCTACTTGAGGCTGCCTTTGCAGCTGTGCAGTATTTTCTTTTTGGATTTTTTGTTCCTGAGCGCTTTTCCTGCTACCACTCACCTTGTACAAGCACAGTTGATTGTTACATTTCCCGGCCCACTGAGAAATCCATCATGATGATTTTCATCTGGGGGGTCAGCAGTCTATCCTTTCTGCTTAGCCTAGCGGATCTTGTCTGTGCTCTCCGGAGAATGACAGAAAGAAACCAAAAGAACAAGCTGCTGGCAAACCTCCATGAAGAGAATGAATGCATTTTAAATCTTCCCCCTGTACAGCATGGTAGTTCTCCACCTCAAAATCAAGACGGTCCAGTACCAAATAGCAGCCAGACCAGTGATGGCTCCTGCTCACTTCTCTCTGAAGAGGAAGGAGTGGCGGCTGTTCTTCATCCTGAAGTGGTCTCTCAGCAAACTGCCAGCACTAACCTCAACAGCAACAGCAACAAGCCCTGTATAGCAGGAGATCTTGCTGCTAAGCAAGATAGCACTGAAGAACCTTCCTGTACTGGTGACCGTCAAGGAGCTACATGCGGGCAAGTGAGTCCCAGTCTTCAGCAAGACTTCATTAAAGACACTGCCCTGACTCTGAGACCTCAGATCAAGTCTCACCTTAGAGGTTCTTCCTCTGTAGTTCAGAGCAAGCTTTTAGGATACTACCCTTCAGCTGAGCTAAAAACCTTTGATGCACAATCAAATTATAGCAGTACTAGTTGCTTGAGGTCAAAAAAGTCAGAATGGGTATAGAGCCCTGAGCGAACACTACCCTACAACCCTGGCAGAACAAATCATTTCATCACTGAGGAGGTTTCATGTAGTTCCAGCTGGATCCTTCAGCTGTGGTTATACTGCAAGGACACTCTACTATGCTGTGTTCCCCCATGGACAAGGAAGTGCAAACCTTGGATAAAAGTTTGAAAGGTATTATATATTATGTTTTTCTGAGTGCAAGTGACTTAAAAAAGCTGTGGACTGTTGCTGAGGTGACTGACCTAGTCTTCCAGGAGTATGTGTGAACATCTGTTTACCCAAACCTAGTTTTATTCAGAGGGTCACAAGAACTGCAATTTGCAGATACTGCTTACCTACATAGTACCTACGGTGCTGTTTAGACACAGCACAGATCTAGTCTTGCTCTTAGTCCACCACGTAACAAGTTTCTGTAACGACTTAATGGCTGGCTCTTCTGTGCAGGTCATCAAGGGACAACAGCTTTCACATTATTCCTTTTCTCTCCTTTGGGTGCGGAAGTCTTTAAGGCAGTTTGGCTCATAACATCTGTGTATCATTTCTCACATATGCAAGGTACAGACTAGTACTTAATCATCCCTCATCTTCTGCATCCCCTCAGAAATTATGCAGCTTAATAGATGGATGCAACAGAACTGCTCTTTGCGTCAGGAAGCAGAATTTACTTCTGCCACCAAAGTACTTTGGGATCCTGAGGTATGCTACAGAGGTTTTTAATTACTACCTTCTAAGTAAAGTTTTCCTCTCTGTTAGCTGTGTTTGTTTCTTTTATCATGCATGCTTGTTGTATGATTTGTCATTTCCAGGGTAGGAGCAGCATTAAATTTTAAACTTATCATTGGCAGAAAAAAACATTAAATATTTAAACCTCTCATCCTCCAAAACCTCTTTAAACGGGGCTTGGGTTGATTACACATACCATGACAAAACATTGCAACAATGAAACCTTTTATGATTCATTGCGTCTTCTCAGCTGTGAGAAGGAATGCAAGGAACAAATGTGGATTCAGTCTATCGCATACATCCCCCAGTGAGAGATATAAATAGGGTAGGATAAATAATAAATGTGTTATGGCTGGACACAGTTTGCTTTTTTGTGCCTCCAGTTAGACATCTTATAATGACTGAGGAGTCTCATTTCAAATCAGAAAGATCCTGTTTGTGTTTGAAAAGGGAAGTGAAATTAATTAACAACTTTATTCTATTTGCAGTTTCTTCTTGTGAGATTGTGGCCTTTGGTTTGTGTCCCTCAGCTGCAAACCTTGCTGCTTTTAGGACTTGTGGACCCTTTGACTCATAATTCAGAGTCAGTGTAATAAACACTTAATGTGTTTATAAAAACTGTATATTAAAAGAGCAGGGTTTGTATGGGCTTTTCACTGGGGAGTGAATAGAAACTTCTGGCATCAACAACCTGCTCCTAAGGGAATGTCTCTGAGTCTCTTCTAACAATTATATCCAAGTCACATTCATTAATTACAAAGACATGGTTTTACAAACTGGGTGGATCTGCTAGGAGGGGAAGACGAAAGGAAGATGTGCAAATGTGTTTGAACTATTCTGGATTTCCACAGCTCAAGCAAATTAAAAGTGATCATTGGTAGGGGCATCCACAATGGGGAGGAGAAAATGGGAAAGAAGATCTGTTTGAAAGAACAAAGAGGATCACCTCTAATTTGTCCTTATATTCAATATCACTGAATGTTAAGGTACCGTGAAGATATCTAGATGTCCTAGAAAGAGTGAGTAAAAGAAGTAATAGACGTGGAGCAAGGAAGCAGCATGATTTTCTGCTGTTTAAGCAAAGATTTAATCTTTTAAATTTGTGAACAGGTTTCGTAAGTCCTTCCAGAACATATTTCATACTCAGAAAAATGTTACAAAAGCTGCTTGTTATGTTTGCCAGTGCATCTTTGTATCTTTTCCTAACCCATCTACTTCAGAAAGGCATTTTGGAAGAAGGGTTGAAAACACAATACTAATACTGCCCTCAGCGAGCTTTGTCATGCCTTCAGACAAGTCTGCCATAGCTGCAGGTACCACTTGCACTCTGAGGTGAGTTTATGGAATGATACATAGGATACCTATACTGCTCATCCAGTGTCGCGTGGTACTGAACATGAGACTATACAGAAAGGAATTAAGCTCCCTGGCAACAAGAGTTGGAACTGAGCAGGAAATCTGTGATAAAATAGCTTTCACATGGGAAATAAATTCTGTGTTGGAAAATTATAAATTGCCTAAAAAAATGTTGTTTTCTTAGTATCTTCAACTACGTCATAGGTACCTATTTAGCAAAAGAAATCCTATTAGTCTGCTGGTGACTTGGAATTTCCATGTTTTCCATGTAGCAATTTCAAGTATCACTGGGAGTTTCTGCAGTATCAGCATGATTTAAAGAAAAAAAATAATCCATTTTTTTACCCCTAAATAAGACAGATTTTAAAAAATATTTCTTCAAAACATAATTTTTCAATTTGTTTTGTTTTGTTTTTGAAATAAGATTTTTTTAATACCAAAATACAAGCCAAAGCCCAAGTTTCAATCAGTTATAAACACTTTATTCTCTTTCCTCACCATCTAGGTTGGGTCACTTTGATTTATTCTCATCAGCATAATGGAAAGCCGTGACTCTCTCTTCTCCTCTGAAATACACTGTAGACAGGTGTCTAGGGAATGCATGATTTCCAATTAGCAGCAGTTGTTCTCCATGCATCTCTCAATTCAGACCAGAATAAGTGTTAATCTGAAGTTAACAATGTAGAGAGATCATCAGTGTATTCTTTCAAGTTATTAAAATTATCTGCCCTTATGTCATACATTGTTATTGCAGTGACTGTCTTTCTAAAAGGGATCACTAAAGAGGATATTAATTGCACATTATTTTAATGTCATGATTACAATGGAGAGCAGATAAATTATTACTGCTTGTAGTATTTTAGGATAATAAAGAAATGCATCTCCAAAAATAGGGAAGCAGAGTAGTTGAAAAGGCTGCTTTTTATCTTCTGTCTTTTGTACTACTTTTAATAGCCTGATGTTCAACTGATAAAGACATAATTTTACAATGTAATGCTCTTACATTGTAATTGAGTTGCTAAAATGTTCTGCAAATTAGATGGTCTCTGTTCAAAGTCATAGCATGAACTCTTGGCTCATGATGCATAGCAATGATAGTTCTGAAAAATGAGTTCACCAAGGCAGAAATCTGATCGGAAAGTATGAACTGTATCTCTACAATTAAAATCATCCATCATACATATAGCTAGATTATAATCACAATCTACTTCACCATCTTTTGCCTTCTCCCACTTTACCTTTTGTTTTCTTCCATTGGGTTGGACAGGCAGGATGTCCCAGGCCATCTCCACAACTATAATTTAATTATGGGTACACGTACAGTGATAACCCCAAGGACTCTCCTACTATTCTCCTGTGCTATTCACAACACGGAAATGCCGGGAGATGGAGAGCTGTCTCTAATTCAGGTTCTGCAGCTAACACTATATGTTGAGCAGTGGATTAGCTTTGAAAAGCTTTCACTGATGAACAATTTACTGCGTGAAGATGATGACAGATTCTGAGCTATATTTTTAGAAACTTAAATTTATATATAATGCCCTCAAGAAAGATGGAGGATTTGAGGTCAGGAATTAGAAGCAAATCCTTTCACTTCTGGCTTTCCTATGTGTTTAACATTTTTTTTTGCCTGTGAGACTTCAGGCACCACACATCAGAGTGTGTTTGGGCATTTTCTTTCACTGGACATGTTACTTTTGGCAAAGAACTAACAATAATGAAGAGAGGCAGAATATTTTATATGGAACGCAAATGAAGTTTTGCATTTTCCTCTGTGATTTCCTGCTTTTTCCTTGTACTGAAGATAGACTTTTTTCTTTTTTTTTTCTTTTTTTTTTTTTTTTTTTTGTAAGAAAATGCAAGATAAAATGCTTTTAGAGCCCCACTAGGCTTGTTAAGCAATGCCTTCCTTGTCCTGACAAATTAGACAGCCATTTAGACGCCCACTCCTGCTCATTTCTCTAGAAGTCAGTGTAAGTGATTCTTGCTTCTGACAAACCATATACAGTGCAATAAGGTCCTTCTTTCTGGTACCTGTGTTTCCCTAAAGCTCTGTGCTTTCCTTGAAGGCCCAGTGGAGATATTCAAAGGTAGGCAGATGGACGACACATATATACATTGGCTAAGAAATGCAAGCTTTTTTCTGCCTCAACAAGCCTCTTTCTAAAGCATTTTTTTTTTTTGAAACACTAACATGGAATATCTAATGTGATGGACAGATAGATACCTGTTTGTACAGGTTCACCAGAGACTTAAACATACATCTTGGTGCACAGTCTGGAATCTTTGAACGACTGGAGAAAACCACAGAATTTGCATTGCAGCCCCACTCCTGTCTCTGACCAGTCATGCAGAACTGTTCCTACAGAGTGCAAACCTTTATGAAATTCAAAAGATGACCCTAAATTAAGGAATTATCTAAATACAGATATTTTTTTTTTTTAATGAAGATAGACAGATAGAGGTGGTAACAATTATCCACCAATTACCCACCCCATGGCCTGGAGTTATGGGAAACACAGCTACTTCAGTTTAGAAGAGATCCATCTCAATTTTCAGAGTCTGTAAAACCAGACTCTGAAATATGCAGATAAATAGGAAATAATTACTCCAAATTACCCATGTCTTAGAAACATATTTCATTACTTCTGCACAGAGTTATTGACAGCCTCTTAGAATAACTGTCTTATGTTTCGCATTTAGTTAGCTCTCTGTACTTCAGCATAAATTCTCTAAAATGGTACCAGTGTGGTTTAAAAATGGCAGCTGACATTTAATTCCTCCTCTGGACAGTACTTCTCTCTCAAAAAACAAAAAGGAGTTGACTAAAACATCCAAGCAGTTGTTTTAGTCTTACCTGACATTCCTAAAATATACCTACAAGGCTCACTTACAGAAACATTTGGCTCAGCACACCTTAATTTTGACAATTTTTTCTGGTATGACCCAAAGATCCTAAAGATAAAGGCTTCAGTAAAACATTTACATTGTTCACTTCTGTTGAAATGCTTGCTGATACCAGTAGGTAATATCCTTGTTGTGTGGGACCTGGGGTCCAGCCTTCTGGAAGCTAGGTACCATCTCAGTTTAAACACTGTCCTGCACTGTTTCTGACACCAAATTCTACACAAATTTTTCCCTCAAAATTTGCCTCATCATGCATATGCATGAGCATATGCACAGGCTTCATAAGAATAGCTCAGATGGGGCACCGAAATAAAACTCTCAGGGTTTTCCAGTCCCTACAGGGCTGCCCACTGCATCCCTGCAGGCCCCGCCAGTACAGACTGAATACCTTAAATGTGAAGTATTTCTTCTGTTGATTCATGATAAATTAGTAGATTATTTAAAATTAATCCTATGCTTTGAGGTTATATTGAGAAACTGTTGCAAAGCTATTGTGGTTTAACTCCAGCCGGCAACCAAGAACCAACACAGCCACTTGTTCACGCCCCCTCACCCAGAGGGATGGGGGGAGGAATTGGAAAGGAAAGTAAAACTTGAGGGTTGAGATAAGAACAATTTAATAGGTAAAGCAAAAGCTACACATGCAAGCAAGGCAAAACAAGAAATTCATTCATTACTTGCCATCAGCACACAGTTGTTCAGCCATCTCCAGGACAGAAAGGCTCCATCATGCATAATGATTAGTTGGGAAGAAAAAACTTCATAATGTTGGATGCTATCCCTCCTTCTTCTCCCCGTTTATATACTCAGCATGGTGTCATATGGTATGGAATATCCCTTTGGTTAGTTCAGGTCACGTCTCCTGGCTGTGTCCCCTCCCAGTTTCCCGTGCCCCTCCAGCCCTCTCGCTGGCAGAGCCCAAGAAACTGAAAACTCCTTGACTTAGTGTAAGCATCACCCAGCAACAACTGAAAACATCAGTGTCCTGTCAGCTTTGTTCTCACATCAGAGCCAAAATACAGCACTGCACCAGCTACTGAGAAGAAAACTAACTATCCCAGCTGAAACCAGGACAAAAGCTAAGGCCCCTTTGCAGAGCAACCCTTTAGTAGATATGTAATACAAATGCACGTACGTCCCTGCATCTGCAAAGTTCACTATAGATAAATTCATTTGATCTGGAGAATCAGCAGGATCTTCCTTGAAGCTGGACTATATAAAGAATATAGTGAGGGTATGGGTGCCTCAGTCAACACCTGATAGAAGACCTCACCTACTAGCTCTCTGAGGATTGAGCTCCCTTGGTTGAATCTTCCCTGCAGCTTGGCCCACCACTATGCAATGTGCATGCAAATGTTCACAGGAATTAGTTTGTAAAGAGAAAATGTTAGTGAGTGTCAGCTGCTTCCAGTTTTGTCACTGTCTCTACGTTTTGTCTGCCTCAATACCAGGGGGGGGCTCATGGTGCAGAAGGCTGTGGTTTTCTAGTGCACCAGCTGCAGCCCACGTGGGGCTGCCCCAGCTGCCAGCATGCATGTCAAAAAGCAGCAAGGTACCTTGCCTCCACCACCTGCCTGGAGTACCGCTTCCACCATTTCCAGGATCTTCAGCAAAGTGTGTTTCCAAAAATGAGGCAGCACTTGTTTACCAGCTTGCCTGTGCTGCTGCACTAGTTGTATCCCACTATGCTGCCTCTACTTTCTAGCCTACCAGCAGAAGCTAGCCAGTGCCACGAAGAGGCAATTCCTGGCATAAAAGATGACCCAGGAACAGGAGAAACGTGGTGATAAGCACAGCTGTTAGCTGCATATGAAGTACTCCCTCCTGCTGTCTTTCCCCTCTTTACCCAACTTGATCTGTCCCCACGTTCCACCGTGATGCCGAGCCGAGGTGAGTGTCCTTGAGGTAAGCCATGGAAGATGTATGTGGGCCCTATCTATCCACTTGCCAGCTCTTCTGGCCACCTCCTCGTGGCAGGCCAGCCTGCCTGTACCTTGGCCTAGCCCCCCCTATGCCCCAGCCCATGGCAAGTCCATTTTCCAGAAGGGATTTCAGCCCCTTGCTCCGGTGTGGCCTCGGCAGTAGCTCTTACACCGGCGATGTTCTCCGTCCACCCAGAGCCATCTGTCTCCCAGTGCTCCTTTAGTGCGTTTGGCGGAGCTCGGGTGGTGGTTTTGGGGCAGAAGGTTCCCACTTGTGCCGCGGTGCTGGGCAGTTTGAAGTGAGTGCTGCCAGGAGGGGTGGCAGCGGCAGTGAGATGTAGGTGGGTCACAAAACTCTGAGGAAAAGCTGCTGTGCTTGCAGCCATAGGCCTTCTGCAGATCCCTGGTGACTTAAATTGGCTCAGTTGGCCAGGCTTACAGCTGAAAGGAGCACTTTTGCTTGCAAAAGGTGCTTTAGACAGTTGATACAAATTTAAGCATAGGCCAAGAAGCTTTACAGGCAGAAAACCTTGACCAGAAGCAGGCCTGCAAACACGAGCATGCTTTTGAAAGCTCTTTTCTATGGGTTTACCCCTTAGAACGAGTTTGTCTCACTGTTGGGTCTGTCAGCTGTGCCAGTGCTTGGGCAGGCAGCTGGCAGTCTTGCTTTGGAGACTGACTTTCAAGAATGGAGGGACCTTTGTCCTTCTTTAGAAGACGTATGCGTTATTTAGGTCCAAACACATGGTGGTATTAGTCTGAAGAGCTGGGAAGACTTTCCATTACTTTGACTGTTTTTCTTTAAAAAGAAATAATGTGGCTTGCTGCCAGGTGCCAAGTTCCCTTAAACTCTAGTGCACAGCAGGAGACTGAGCCCCATCTGCCAAACGCTCGCTGATGGCCACAAGGAACAGAGAACTTGCGGGTGTTTTTCAGAAAGTGAGTGCTTCCTCTTGGCTGACAGTCCTGTGTGAGTAAGGACGGGAAGCTTTACAGCCCACGGATCTGGTGGGCATCCAGGTCTGGTCCGTGGCCCAGGCTGCACCCCCATTGCCTTCCTTCTCCTCTCTGCTGTACCGTGTTGGTTAGTGTGGGCTGGGCTCAAGCAGGGCTTTACGGGGCATCAGGGGCTCCATCCCCCCTAAGTGCCAGGGCTAGGACAGCTCTCAGACAATGTCTGAAAATGCTGGCCTTGGGTATAGGACTTCCATTCCTCATAGTTCTTTGTTCTTTATCAGTACTTCACTAGCTTAGTTAATAAAGATTGTGTGTTTCAGGGAACATTAGGCTGAAGCGCGTTACTATTTTATTTGAACATATTTGCTGCTCTCTAGAGGAGCTGATGGAACTTGCATGGTTTAAGGATACATGGTTATGCACTTTAAGCAGTCCTAAAGTCTGGATAAATGAAGAAAACTGAAGAAAGGAAGGAAACCAAAGTAAACAATAGCCTCCCTAAAATGTTGCCAGGGAATTAAGCAGAAGCAAAATAAATTTTCAAGTGTAAAGAGCAGACAAGTTAATATACTGCAAAGGCGTAGAAGAAAGCACATGGATATCGTTACAGGTGAGGGGACTGCCAAAAGAGGTGATAATAAACCAACACCTTTTTAATAAATTATGATTATAATGAATAAATTGTATTTATACCAATCAAAGGCCTTGTCAAGAATAACCCCTCCCAAATCCTTAGCAGGCAATGTGCAGAGTGCTTTTAAGGGGGTCAAAGGTTCCAGACCTGTGGCTAAGAAACAACTTCTCTATTGAACAATCAAAACTATAAATTGTACCAGCTTGTACGAGGACATAATAGAGCCCAGCAAAAAGTTTAAAACTTGATAAAACAGCAGTTAAGGAATACACCACTGAGAAAATACGGAAATCTTGCAACAGAGATGTGACTGATGATAAAAAGAATCACCAGACTGTCTTGGCAGGGTTCAGCTCAAGATGATGTCACCTACATTTTGTCACATAGCTCTGATGTAGGTGTCCAAACTCCCACTCCTCTTCAAGGACATCTGGGCAAATCCAGACCTGGGCTCCAAACAGTCGTCCACAAAAGGTGTCCCACGTTACTAGAGCTGGCAGAGGGTAACTGAGCTATTTACCTGAGTCTTTCAGACATGACAGAAAATTACAGGAAACCCATGCTCTTTTGGAAAGGCAGGTAGAAACTGGGTAGGAGTTTCCAGGACCATCTGGAGCCTATATCTAGGCAACTGATTCAAGGCCCTCAAGTTTGCTTTAAGAGGAAATGGACACACATTTCAGGACTCACTGAGTACATTACTAACACTACTGACTGCAACAGGCATTTATGTAATAGCTTACCTTTAAAAAGGCCATATTTAGATACCTACCTGCATTTAGATGTCTTAATCTTGAGCTGAACCTCAGCCTTCACCCAAACATGACACTTTGCAAGGCAGGAGAAAAAAGAAGGAAGAAAAGACGAAAGTATGAAAATATCAAGAAATATTTAATCAATGGTCACAGCTGAAGTACTACTGTAGAAAATTTTCACCAAGTGTGGTATTGGTTTTGCTCAACAAAAGGACAGAGAAAACAAAGCCAGGAGAAGTATTGCTATTGACCTGGAATACCATATGATGTCAAACATTTTCACAGTAGAATTATTTAGAAAAAGAGCAGGAAAACCAAAACCACACTGGTCATGTCTTTCATAGATTTCAAAAAGATATCTTGCAAGTCACCACTGCAACACCCTGAAATCTTCTAAAATGCCAAAAGAAAAATTTACACTGAAGTCTAACTTTCAGAAGTGCAGCCACACAGCTGTAGACCGAGTTCTTTGAATTCTCATGTGTATTGTTGTTAATGACTTACTTAAGAGAAGTGCATAAAAAGAAGTGCTGTAGTTCCACAGCAATATGCTAGGAGATATAAGTACACAGCTGTACTTATGCTTCAATAGAAACAAAGAGATTGTCCAGTGTTGACAGAGATATTATTATCAGAAAACACAGCACAGCAGAAGCTGCTACCTCAGCCATTGCTTCAAAAGTCAAAATATTTAGAGGTAGACACATTGCATTTTAGGAGGTATTAAATATAAAGAAAAGTTTGTTCTGCCCCCTGTTTGTGACAACTGACTAAAAATGAAGAACAGCAGGAGTTTCTTAAAAGCAATTATCTTTTCTCAAAGACATAATATAATATCAATTAATGTAAAACGGCATATCCATTTTCTTGCGAGAGACTGCTGTTATCTATATAATACCTTATATTCAAAATCTTCCATAATTCAGTTGGGATGAAACCAGCAGTGTCTATGAACGTTGCTCTATGAACATCATTCACTTTCAATTTCCACAGAGTTTTCGCTGTTGGCTTTTGGACCTTACAGAAAATTCTACCCTGAATAATTCTACCCAGAATAATTCTCCATTACCTTATTTTAATACATGCAGAAAAACATAATATTTTTTTTTTATTCTCATCTATCCTATTTTCCCAGAAGGAATTATGTTTGAAAGCACTGTATAAATTCATGAGGTAAACCCTAATTCAGAAAAGGACTCTTGTTCAGGAAAACATTTACGTGTATGCTTACTTTAAGCATCTTATAAAATCTCACTGAAATCAATAGGCCTTTGGCATGGACTTAAATAGTCCTTACCACCCTACATGCTTATGATCCACTTCTATTCAAGAAGGCAATCAAGCACAAGTTTCTGAATCAGGATCTAAAGGTATTCTGTGAAAACCATTTCTATTCCAAGCCCTACTAATAAATTAGTTTTTTTGTGATTTTGCTTTTTTTTTTTCATTAAGAATGTATAATGTGAATGTGCTTTGCTTTATTTTAAGCTGCAAAGGCCCATTTTATATACTGCTTGTTAAATCAGATTCTAATGATTCTTTCCCTCATGCAAATCTTTCTGCTCATTCATGGATTGTATTTAAATTCTGCTCAGCTTGCATTCATGATGCCTTGTCAGTGATTTGCATTGCTCTGATGCGTTTGCCCTGGTTGCACCCCTCACTCACTTTGGCTTGAGAACATAGAAGCCATAAATAACTCTTTAGCTGCTAAAAACAACACACACAATTCTTGTACACTAATGAGCTAGAGGATGGCAGCAATGAAGCTCCTTGTGGGTCTCTGTGGTTTCCTGATCTGACTCCTCCCTATGCACTGCTCTGTATCGTGGAAAACTATGATTTTCCAAATTGTTACAGGCAAAATACAGCTTCCCTAGAGTTTTGCAAAAAAAGTAACTTCAGCTTAAAAATCACAGCAGTAAATATGTTTTCTGCCCAGCAGGTTTGGGAAAAGAACACAGCACAGCTCCCTGCGGCGGGGCTGGTCTCCCCTCTGCAGTGCTGCGAGGCTGTCGCTCCGGATGGCAGCAATGCACAGCTGCAGCTTCTGCAGGGGAAACATTTTCCCCTCCCTTCCAAAAAGGCAGTTTTCATTTTATTCCTACCCTACATTTGGAGTGAAAGCCAAAGCAAGTAGTTTCATAAAACAGATTGGTACATTTTCTGATTTACATTGAAGGACACCATTTGGATTTCAACCACTGAGAAACGATGAAGGCATCATGTCTAACATACGTTTTGAATCGTCAGTTCATAGCACGGAAATTATTCTTTCTAATTTCAGAAGGTGTGAAAATGGGACATTCTAGCTGTAGGCTTGTTTTCCGGCAAAAAATCAAGTAGAAAAAACAAGTGAGACTAATGCTTCTTTGTGAAAAATTTAGGTGTAAGTTAGCAGCGACAAGCATTTGGAGGAAAGAACATACTGCTAACGCATTCAAAACATACATGAAAGCATCTAACAAGCTGCACGTAAGGCAAATATGGTTGGGGAAGAACTATTTTCTTTCTGCAACATATTAAAAACCCAGAGAGCACCCAAGAGTCCAGCTTTCTCCTCTGTACTACAGGGGGTACGCATGTTAACTTGCCCGCGTCTTTCTGACTCCACGAGTATTTTCTTGGAACGCTGTGCTTTAAGAAAGGCCACCACTGCTCCGTATGTCCCCCCGCTGGCTGCAGCGGCTGTCACCCCTGCGCGGAGGTGACAGCACGGTGCCGGTGCCGCCAGCCGGCAGCGGGCAGGAGCGCGGGGCGCGCTGCCCCCCCCCCCCCCCCCCCCGCCCCCGGGGGGGGGGGGGGGGGGGGGGGGGCAGGCGGGGG
>JAVJGJ010000047.1:64863053-64884834 GCA_035590215.1 Microhierax caerulescens | reverse complement strand
GGGCGGGCAGCGGAACGCGTGAGGCAAAACAACAGAAAGCAATCCCAAGTTTGTTGGCTGTGCTAACAGGATCCTCCCCGCTGCTGCCTGTCTCTCAGTTGAAACGAGCACACGGATTACCCGGTTCGGAGGAAATGGGCAATCAGGGGGCGATAAACGCGCTCGCTGTGTAATCGCGGCGGTAATTTGCAAAACGCCTCCCCCGGCCCCGGCGCCCACCTGGGGGGGTCTGCGCTCCCCCGGGGTCCGCTCCCCGGCCGTGAAAGCGGCCCCGCTGCTACATAGGTGCTGTTAGACGTGCTCACAGTCAAGAACTCAGAAAGGAGGCGGTTATTGCAGTGCTAGTTGAGTTAATACCCTGCTGAAAAGTGTCAGGAGGTGGAACAATGCCCAGTGAAGAGAACGGAATAAAAAAATGGTCATCTAGCTGAGATCTCCCTGACTGACAGAGGTTTACAAAGTCTCTTTCCAGTCCTGGATGTGACGCTCCGTTTTAAACAGTGACTGCTTGAAGAGTCCCTTATTTCAAAACCTTATGTAAAAATCTCCACAGAATGCAAAAAGGAGCGAGCCTAGTCAATAGAGCTGGGTGAGCCTGTAAATTACCGCTGTCAGGGTTCCTATTGCCTATTACAAAGTACCTTTTTACGCTGAAGTTAAGCTCTGCACTACAGAGACAGCAGATGTGAGGTGATGGCTTCCAAAAGCAACACAGATGCTGTAAAATTTCCATTGCAATATTTCAGCAAGGAAACTCAGGAGACATGCTGAATGCTACAGTTTAGAATTACACTATAACTCTCCTAGAAATAAGAGAATACCAAGTTTCTCAAAGTATGCTTGGCTTCGTTTTTATTTCGTTCATGTGCTCGTTTTCTTACAGTGTAAAAAGAGATGCAGCACAAAGATGCTGTGTGTCTTGAAGCTGTTCAGTAATGACAAAGTTGGTAATATGGAACTTTATGCCAATTTAGTAATGACTGCATGTCCAAATTCCCTAGTAAGACCATGATAATTTTTGAAATTGTCTTTCAGGTATATAAAACAGCACAGCTGTGGGGAGGCTGCTTTACTTCATTTGACTGAAAAGCAGCCTGGGTAGCTCAAGGCTGTGGAATCACAGCCCATTGTGTGTTGCTCATATGCCTAGACTTCCCTGAAGTCAGTAGAAGTACTGAGATGAAGGAATCAAGGGTCAAGTCTTTAAAATGGTTTGTGTGTTTATTCCAGAAAATACAGCAGCTGCTTTTTCTGAAAAGCTGAGCTTTGCTGTAGCAATACAGATTACTTTAAAGCACTTTTTGCAGGGTTTTCAAAACAGATGTCTGGTCATCAAATCATGCAGAAATATAAAGCCAGCAAGAGTGTTGCAGATAGTACAACCTTTCGCAAACCTATAGATTTGACAACAAGTAGGTAACACTTCTACAAGTCTTTGCTGCCACAGATGTTCATGTCTCTCTTACTCAAACATTTAGGTTTGTCACTGGCCGCTCTTAATTTTTGTGTGCATCTAAGGCTTTGCATTTGAGTACATGGATCACACCAAACCAGATGGTGGTGACCAGAAGGCATTTTTTTTCGAGATCAGTAAATTGGTTCTTGATTTTTTTTTAAATTATTATTATTGTTTTGAAAGGATATTTTGTTTGTTTTAAAATACAGATGTGTTTTAGATTGAAAAATGGATTTTTAATTCCTACCCAATGTTCTCCAGTACATTTTAGTGTGGCATTGTCTGCATTGGATAGGTCAATGAATGGTGCTTTTATAAAAATGTTTGAAAAGAAGAACTTAGGCCATGGAAATTGTTCAAATAATCTTGTTAGAATGAAGCCTTGACTGAAGGCAGTAATTTCATGGATTAAGCCCAGAAGGGGCTGTCTAGGCTGATCTCCTTCATATCGCAGACCACAGAGCTTTATCCAGAGACTGTCTACGCAAATACTGGTTAGCTGCGAGACACAGGGGATTTTGCATGGCCAATACATTGAACAACACCATGAAACTAGAAATTGTGGAACTTTCTGAGGACAAGGTAAATGTGAGCAGGAAGCAAGAGTATTTTTACAGGCAAGTTAGTAGGTAGCATAAGTTGGAGTTGTGGCACCTTAGTATGTTCAGCATTTCCCTAAAAGTAAGAGAAACTTTTTTCTAATCCATCATTTTCTCTTGCATGCCACGTAGTTCAGAAGGCAGCAACATGATGGGCAGTCCAAGTATGGGAAGGAATGCATTGATTTGTGCTTCTGCAAGTCTGCAAAGCAGAAATTCTAAGTCTAGCACTGCAAAACCTGCAAAGAAATAGGGATGGGAGGGTACAGCATCACAGAAAATTAAACAGCCTTGACCCACCTTCTGAGGCAGCCTGTATTTTACTGTGATTTGTGATAACCTTTCGGAGACAAGAAGAACAATGTTCTGCTTACATCTTTTCAGGGGTGTCAGAGCTGGACGTGCATAGGCACAGTACTGTGACACTACTGTTGGTCAGTGAGATGTGAGAGAGCCTTTAGGCCAAAAGAAAATAGGCTGAATGCAACCTGCTGCAGTAGCTACTTCTGGAGTGCAGTAAGCAGGTGGTAGAAAAGAGGAGGAACTGCTGGAAGAGTACTTTGCTATCCCTCTACCATAATGGAGGATGACAAAGTGATTGATCAGTGCTGTGTTCTGAGGATTGCTTCAACAGTGAAGCTGCAGGTTGTGGCCCTGAATGTAGCTGGAGAATTTTCTGCTGCAGGTAGGAGCAGACCATCATTAGACTTCTTCCTGAGGCTGCTTTGGATGTGTAGGCTTCACTAAAGAAGCAGCACAGGCAGCAGAATGAGCATAAGAAGTCAGTGGGAACAGCAGTTTAGCATGAGAGCAACCTAAGATCACTGTGTATGGAAGGGCTTCCTTTTATTCTGCCACGCTATGCAGTTGATGATTGGGCTGCAATGTATTGGCTCACTCAGTGTAATTGCATATTGCTTCACTTATCATTAGTGAAACAATGCAGGAGGAAGGAGAGCAAGAAAATACGGATTATAAGGATTATGAAAGAAAATAAGTGTTCTTGAGGGCAAGCTTTTTCATTTTCCTTTTTCTTTTTCCTGATTTTTTAATTTTTTCTCATTATTTGGCAAGCTTTATTGATAATCTACCTGTGCTACAGATTGCAATAGCACATGGTGCAACGGTTCACACATGATGAATCATTACTTTCAAAGACAAATTGCCCTGAGTTAAACAATCCATTGATTAATTGTCACCATATTTGGTGCATAATACAAATACCATGCAGTTGCAATGCATTGCTACCTGACTGAGCCATAGTCATCTGGGGTAGGCAGCTTCCAAATAAAAATTAAAATCCAGCCTTAAGATGGTATGGCATGCATGTGTTTGGTCTTTGATGTCAGATCTACTTGAGTAGTTAAGGGGACTCTATATATTGACCTACGTAACTTTGTGGCATCTATATCTGGTTTAGTGGTAGCGGACAAGTAATAACACAAGTAATTTACCAACTCTTGAGTATGGATGCTGACAGGGTGTAAGGAAGAACCACAACAGAGAAGCTGGGGAGTGCAGGGTTCTCTGTCATATACTGTAAATGGGAATCGGAGCGGCTCAGTTGCCACACTGCAAGGAGCTGTGGGACTCCTGGCAAGAAATGGAGCCCAGCCTATGCGCAGCTTTCTACTAGCTGATCCAGCCTGGTGGAAGCAGACATGAAAGAAGTAGATATGAAAGACTTTGAGCTGAGGAAGCCCCATCCACAGTAGGCTAGTCTGGTCTGAGCTGACGCAGAGAGATTAGGCAGCACAGTCCACTTTGACTTACTAAGCTTTGCATAAGCTGTATGGAGACATTAGCTTACATGTATGCCCTCTCACATGCTGTAAATTAAATGAGAATGAGGTGATGCACTTACGAGTAAGAAGTGAACCAAAGAAAAAATGACACTTTGTGTTGAAAGGCATGGTCCAGGATAAAACCCAGATAGGAGGAAGTGAAGCTTTGTATAACTGATTTGAAGAGGAACATGTGTCATTAAATCCTTGAACAATACAAAGTTGTTCATAAATTCTGGCACTACTTCTTGCAGCTCCTAAGTCAGTACTAGCATAATTTAAGGGAATAATGATTTGCATACTTGTTCGAAGTGGACTTTTTTTTTAAGCTTCATTGTTTCCAATCCCAACATTTGATGCAGGATGCACAGTAGTAATTTTTACAATATTGAATGATAAAAATCGCACTGAGAAATTCTTACTGAAATTACTCATTGCCCTGGAGTTAAAATGGAAATAAACCCCATATATTTCATCACTCACTTTGAATATTTATTCTTTTTATTTCACTTACTCTAAACAATTTTTTTATCTCTAGGGTTATATCCTGACTAATCCTTCACTGTGCTAATTTTGCTGGGACAACGCGTAAGTGGCTGGTGATTCCAAATATGAATAAGGACAGCAGGCTTGGGCTTGTGCTAATTTTGATGAATAAGTTGGCCTTGAGAATGACAAGTCGTGTTAGCACTTTTCACTTTATAACATTAGTCAAAGATGTTAACTCTGTGCAGGGAATCAGCATTAGGCAGGGTTTGGAATGGCTTTTAGGGAACTCTCAGGTGCCTAGTCTCAGCAGAAACTTGCTCTTAAAAACCTTTCTCTGTTTTTGTTTCAGTAAGAGAAGGTGTGATTGAAAAGCAAAGTGCTGAGAGGAATTTCACTGTAATAGCGCAATGTCCTTCCTTTCATTTCACCCACTGAGTTTTTAATAAGGGTGTTCCTTTGCCAGTTCCTTTGGGGTTTTTTTGGTTCTTAGTTGGTGCTAATGATGTCAGTGATAGTCCACTGTGTGTGTGGTGGGGGAAGAGTGAATAGTACCCTTCTGGTATGAGATTTTTTGCAGTTGTCTTTTGTGGGCTCACAACAGTGTTGCAAAAGATGCAGTCTTGATAAAAAATTTCTTTAATTTATAAAGTTACTTTGCCTTTGGTGGGCATGGGGGCACACACATGACTGTATGGCAGGAAACAACCACACGGGAATAGATGGATATTAAAAATGTAGTTCTAACACTGTCCCTGGTAGTACTAGTTGGGTGCTTCTCTGTCTTGGTCTGATCAGGGCCTGTTTCTGGATGAGAGGCTTTCAATTCTTCCAGTGCATTGTGGAGTTCCACGAAAAGCAGTGGTAACAGCCATAACAGGATAGCGGTTACTCTCACTTTTTATTGCATTAGCCTTATCAAATATATTCCTCCTGGTTAATTCACTGACTTAAGAGAGCCCTGTGAAGGAATAATAAATTGAGTATCTTATTTTCTTGCCACTTTGCCAATTTTGCTGTACAGATTTTTTTATATTACTGATTTCCTACCTGGTAAGTGTATCAATTGTTTAGATCTTACCTTCGTTCTTTGCTTTTGTATGTTAGGCTGGTTGGTCTTTTATAACTTAGAGCTCATACACTAAGTTATCCCATCTAATGAGCCCTTATTGGCTTTGTTTGGTTTTAGCTCCTTGGCTTTTGAACAGTCCTGCTAACAGGACCGCTATGGAAAATTTGAAACATTTTACTGCTGTTTAAAGTTTTTCTAATTTGTGTATGGCTGGATCCAGATACTAGGTTCAAATCTGCAGGTTAATGAATAAGACTTTGTTTGACCCATAAAATTTCCTGCATGAATTTCTGATAAAAGATACAAAACTTTTTTCCATTTTTGTAATTTTCCAGGAAAAACTACATGCTTCAACAGGATTCAGAGAACTGGAAGGCTTTGTCTGAAAACTAAAGCTTCTTGATTTGAAAAGTGTTACTGTAGTCCTTCGACATTATAATCTGGATGCCTGCTGGTCCAATTCTGCAAACCTGAAGCTGCCTACCTTTGACACTGTGCCATGATCTTTCCTCTTTGAAAGGAGTGCTGGAAGTAGGGAATACCTCAGAGTGATCTATTATCAGAGTTGTTATTTAAATGGGAAGTCTAGTTGATAGAGGAGATCTGCCACATAAAGCAGGTAAGCCACAGATTTAATGAGATGCTACACTAGCATTTCTTAATAACATTTTTTATTTTCCATCAAAATATTTTGGTTTGTAAGTTTGGCTTTTTGGTAAGAAAAGTATATTTGCAGAAGCACATACTTAGACATGCCAAAAAAATCCAACCAAAAAGTGTTTAGCTGAAAGCCTCGTTTCCCACCAAAAATAGATGCAGTGGAAAATTTTCAAGCAGCCTTATATTTAACTTCCTTGGATCAAAAATCTGTTGTTGGACTGAGGAAGGTGCACAGAGGATTTTTGCTACTTTTGTTAGGGTGTCTGTTTTTTCAGTGATCACATCTGCCTGCCGTTCTAGCTATATCCAACCTTATAATTCTTAATATAATTTTTATAATTCTTGCTATTGCAGCATTTTACTGTGCTCAGAATGCTAGTTCTCACTGGACTCAACTTGTGGGATATGTGCAAACTCAAATTTTCTTTCAAGGAGTGCATCAGTCTTGCTTTTTCATTTTGGCTGGATTTTAGTAAGTAAATGTGAGTAGCTGTATCCACTGAGCACTGAATATGCACAGAACATAGCATCAATGTGATAAGTTCTCAGTTTTTTGCCCAGGGTAGCTTTGCTTTGGGATGTTTGTGGTTGCAAACAGTATATGTGAATTTAAGGGGCAATGGGCTAAGTCATTGAAAGGGAAGACCCATTAGGCAAGCTAAACAGATAAATCACATCAGTTTCAGGGATTCCTGAATGGAATATAGTAGAAGGCTGGGGTTTTACTCTGTGAAAGTACTGTATTTGATTTCTTTGCTCATGCTTTCTTGGCTCTGACTTGTGGCTGCTTTTGGAAGCAAGATGCTGAGCCAAATGGACCTTCGATCTGAATTGGCGTAGCCATTGTTGGGTAAGGAGAGGTACACGGATAAGTGAGTAAGTGGGTTTGGCCATCTGGAATTCAGCAAAATTTATCAGAAATGAAAAATCTTTCTCCAGGAAAACTGTAAGCCACTCACAAAAGATATGAGGATGAGGATAATTTCACCTGAATAGGTTGTGATTCTGGAGTCTCAAGCTTTCTGTTGATTTTTGAATTTTTGGTTGTTGGGGTTTTTTTTGCTTTTGCAATGTCCATTTCTCTTTCATTTCTTCTTGTAGCCATAAAGAATTTTCTACAACTGTGTCTTAAATATAGCTGTGAGCTTTTTTGGGTGTTCTTCTAAAGTTGGTGGGTAGAACATTAGTGTAAACCTCCTGCAGGGTTCACTGGACTTTGTATTAAAATAAGAGGAGAAAACAAAGCAAATATTGAAATTCAGGGAGGAAAATTGTTAATGTGACCTACATTGGTTTTAGTATGTGTTATGTTCTGTCATTAGTTCAGTGTTAGAATGCAGTTTGTAGCCAGAATCTATCAGCAACTGGTAACGTGGTGTTTCTTAAGCAAAAGTTGATTGTTATTTTTTATTGCTTGTTTTGCATCTTAGCAGTCTTACAGAAATATCTTTCCAGATATTTTTAACTTTGTTTTCATAGCAATTTCATTTAAATTGCTTCATAACTGCTAAGCAATGTTATGTTTTTTTAGCCTTCACAGGCATTAATGATCAAATCTGTAAACGAGCATATACTTACTTTTGTAAGACAGCAGCTCATTTTTTCCTGTATTTTTAATAAACTCATCAGAAGTTTTACAATTACCTGAAAATAGATATATCTGGTTATACTCCTGTGTACTTAAGTTTACTTGGTGCTTATATTGACCAAAATAGGTGGGGTCTCTTTTATTACTTTTCCTAACAGGATATACATTTTTCCTTCAAATTTCAGTCAGCAGAGTTTGATTATAGTACATTGTCAGTAGGTGACCCATAATTTCCCTCTTCCCTGTTATTATTTTAGAATGATTTTACATACATATTTGCAAGAACAGATAATAGCCAGGCAGTGCCTGAAAGGAAGAAATAGCTTGAGTACTGTTGAGAAAGAGATTCATCATTCTAGTACCAAAATTGTGGCAGGAAGGAAGACAATGAAAGGAAAGCACAATATTGAAGTATTATAAGAGTGAGCTCCTATGGTACCACTTCCCAGCTGTTCATGTGTGGAAGCATAGGGCTACACAGTCAATTAGCTGTACCTCACGTAATCATGAGGTACATGATTCACATATGAGGAAGAAGTTTTAGTACATTAGAATCCACGAGATGGAAAAAGTAGCAAAAAAATTATGTCCATTTTTTCCTAGAAATGCAGTGAAAATATGTATAGATTCTTTAAAAATGAACTTAAAAATTTTGTGAAGTGAGAGATTTTAATCCGGTCTCCAAAGTATGTGAAGAATAGCAAGAATAGTGCTACCTCTCTCACATCATTTGTATGCATTAATCTGAATCTTAATGATAGTGTCAAGAAGCGAGAAACAAGCAGAGTTGCCAAATCTGTCCACTCTTTTGAAACTGGAAGAATTGTGGGAAGTAATTGGGTGTGAAGTAAACGTGTTCACAAGTAATTGGACTGAGACTATTAAATTTCTTTTATTTAAGTAATAGGTAGCAACTACTTAAACTTCAAGGAAAAGAGAAGATTACATCCTACAAAACTTTCTCATGCAAAATAGTCTATCCTCATGTCAGGGATCCTGGTTACTTTAAAGTGTCTGCTTGCTTGAGAAAAGGTTTGTCAAATTGGGTCTTTAAATGGTAGAGGGGATTAGGAAACAACAAACAAAATCCAGCTTGCAGTGGGAGTTAACTTTTGGGGGTGTGGGGCAAGGAATGGACAATGAATATCACCATCTTTTCTGTGTTCAGTACTGTCACCAAAACTGTTTTTTTTTTACAGGTAGCCCTGTATTGGCAGAAAATTCATGGAAAGTCAGTGAAGGAAGAATGCTGAGGTAAAATGCATATAAAAAATCTCATGCCAAAACCCAGGGAGTTAAGGGATATATCTTTTACAGATTTAGGAAATGATGAGGGTAAAATTGAAAAAGTGTTTCTGTGCTTAAAAAGCCTAATTGTTGTGTGTGCCAGTCTCTTATCTGTTTTATACAGCTGTTTGTGCTATCTCCCTGGTGTTTTTGAAACGATTTTTTTTACAAAGGTCACTAATTTGGATTGGGATATAAGAAATGGTTGTTAGTTTTATGGTTAGTAAAGCTGAATATCATACTTTGCACTTTTAAACAAGCTGCTTCATTCTGTATGTAAAATAAATTCAATACAGTATGCTTGGTTTTGTAATTAATGAATGTAGAGTTGATAAAAAATATCTTCCCTACTATGATGTCTGGAGATCAAGTTAGACTGTGTTACAGAATAATGTGATAATAATGATTTCCTTAAGAGAGTACAAAAGCAGCATCTAAGTTTCAGCTGACGTTTATTGACACACAGCATCAGTTGGGAGTCCCATCAAACTTCCTATTCTTTTCTGTTTACCACCTCCTGCTTTTATTTACAGTCAGCATATCTGTTAATTAGCCTCTGGTAGATCTAGTTCTTCTAAGAAGATCTCTTGTTTTCCCGGCTACGGCCCCATGAGGTGACCAAGTACACACAATCTGGGAGTGACTTAATCTTTAACTCATTAATTTCAGTCCCTGATTCTGAAATGTTTAACTGCAGGCTTCGTTTACTGCTCAGTACTTTGTATTTGGAGAATTGTTAGCCTTGACTCCCATTGATTTCAGTGTCATGAACAGACCCAAGTGAGCTGTCAGTGTCTCATGGTTACCTCACTGGAAGCCATATTTTCGTGTAGTTTATTTGCTGTGATTGTACCAAAATGCAGATAGCTCATTGGTGACTTCCAGGTAAATGCTCTGTATCACTTTAGGTTAATCACCTAGTTTTCATTGTACTTTTGCAGAATAAAATTACTCCTCCACTTTGTCAGTTATGTCTGCCACACAATATTTTAATACAATATTTTTCAAAAAATCTGATGTAACGGTGCAACAGCATCTCACAAGGGGGTACTTTGTAGGGAACCAACTATTTTACAGGGTCTCACCAACCTCAGTTAGACCTTGTGCTGATATGAAGCTGTTTATAGCCATAGCTTGAATGCTAGAGGTGGTGGCTGTAGTGCACTTCTCTCACAGCACAGCTTGTTTATTAGAAATGAAAAAAGTTGCAGTTATATTTGCAGGAAAAATTCAGGAGCATGATTCAGAGATCTCCTGCCCAAGTGTGCAAAGTATGCTAGAAGTGCTCTGAGAGGTGTGAGTTGATCTGTGCATCTCACTGGGGTGTTAGAAATCTTGTGGTTTCAGTGTTAATGGTTGTGTTTCTTATCTGAAACCTAAGAAAAGAAAGACTGGTCCACTTATCTGCACAGTCAACTGTAGGTAATGTCTTAAAGCAATGACCGAGTTCCTCACTTTTGCCAGAATGCCATTTATTCCTTCTCCATCCTACAGTTGAGGGGTAGCCGAACGCTAAAGACCTAAGCATAGGTTACAGGTGCCCTTGAAATCTTGCCCAGAGCAAGTGGAAGTATGGAAGGCCATAAAGTACACACTGTGGTAGTGTGAGTATTTTCATAACTTAATGAGAAATTTACTGATAAAATTTCAGTGCTTCAGTTTAAAAAAAACCCAAACAATAATAATAATAAATGAAAAACCACACACACACACACACATCAGTGTAATCCCTGGAATACATCTAACTTCTATACCTAAAAAGTACTTCAAAGTAGTATGACTTCAGTGTGGAAGTATTTGTGCTGATCTAAAACATTTTATGCTAGCACAACTATATCCCAATGTCTAATTTTTGTGGGTAGGCACTCAGGTGGAGTAACTTAATTTTAAATTAATTAGAAACCCTAATTAATTTAACTCAAATTCCTAAGACATCCAGGTGTCCGGGATACTGTGAGAAGAGACATAAAAATCAAGAGAGAGGAGGTGAATATTTGCTTTGGAGGGTTAGTAGTGGTGCAGTGTTGTGACAAAAAATCAGTGAAAAAGTATCAGTGAAAGTTTATGCCATCTTTAATTGTAAGAAGCCAATGCTGACTGATTTGTTAATGTTTTTTGGGAAAGTTGACACAGAAGGGAAAAGGTGGGTGATATTCCTTCAGAACATGTTAACTGCTTCTATGTGTTTTGTGGTTGAAGGAGAGAGGGATGCTGGAAATGTTTTCTAGAAGCGAGTGGCCCTTCATCAGTATTTTATAGGTACTGTTCAAGCCATCTTGGTTAAGGAGAAGCTCCTTTACTATTAGTATGCTGTCATTTTTCAAATCTCATCAAGGCAGCACCAGGATATTTTTGCACAGATTTCCTTTGACATACAGCCTCAATAAATATGGAAATTACAACTTAAATCTCATTTTTTCCCTTACAAAGCAATGCAGTGCCCAAATTCATTGAATTTCAACTTTTACTTTTTCTTAATGTTGAAAGACAGATATGCAAATTTTACTAACGATATGCATGGTTAAATTTAGCTGTAAATTCCAGTCAGGGATTTCTGCTTTGTTTATTGTCCAAGTCAATATGTCTGTGGAGAAAACCTCCTGCTGTGCAGGAATACACAGTCAGCTACTTGGAAAAGTGGAAAGTTTAATTATGAGAGTTTTTTCTGGAAAAAGGTAAAGTAAGCCCTATTTTTAGGGTTTTCTTGTTTATTTGTTTGTTTGTTTTTTATTGTGACTTCATCTAACAGAAATACAATGTATGTAGTTTGGTTTTGATGATAAATATTATCAGACAAACCATTTGATTTTTCTTTAATCTGGTCATCTGTGTAACTGAGAAGATCTGGAAGAAGGTAGAGGTCATGAATAAATGATGCATTTCTTAAACTTGTAAGGTAGATCATGAAATAAATGAAATAAAATCCAAGTGGGAAGGGAAAAAAAGTATAAACACATGTATTGCTGAGAATATCTTAATTGTATTGTTGAGAATATCTTCATTAAAAGAAGAACTTCATTAAAATGTAGTTTACCCTATGAAGATATTAGCATCAGGTTGCCTGAAAGATGCAAATTTCCAGTGTTGCTTTCTTGTAGGTTATTTTGGCTTTTGTTTGTGGTAACAGTGAAGTACCTTTACACAAGGTTTCTGAGTGGAAGGGTAGCATTGCTGGGGAGTATGTGTTATAAATTATATACAAACCTATTCTCATGTTTATAACAAAAAACTCTCCAAGATTTTGATTACTGGAGTGGTTCCCATTTCTTCAGTTTTTATAAGTAATTTACATGGCATACATTTTTATCTAGTTATCTATGAAAAAAAGACAGTGCATACAAAGAAGGCATTTCTTCTAGAATGTATGTAATACTGCAACAATCTGTATTCTTCCTTGTGGTTCGATGCATATTTCTCCTTTCTAAGCCTGTTCAGATGTAATATGAATAATGTTTTTATGATAATTCTACAATGGATGATAGTTATTAGATTTACTGTAAGCCAAAAATTTTTTTCAAAATTGTGTTATGGCAATATTTGGGCTGCATGACTTTCGTCAGATGGGTAGACATATTCTTTTCTTCTTTGCATCTGTGTAGGGCTGATTGATGACCTGAGCTTGTAGGTTCTACAGTAATAAAAATGGTACATGATAATTGTGTGTGAAGAAAGGCTGGCAGCTTTACAGAGGAAAGTTTTGAACCTGTAGGTAGGTTCAGGATAAGCAACTGTCTGTAACTTCCCTTCCGCCATACTCTGCATTTCTACAGTACAAGTGCTTTTCTAATGCTTTTCCTGAGTCTCATTAAATGGACCTATGTGTAGGACGTTAAATGTATTTATGGTAGGGTGGGAGTTTTGTTCAGAGTCACTGGTGCATCAAGAGTTTCTTCATAATGTTCTTCTGGTTGCCTAATACAGCAAGACAGGCAGCAGAGAGGCATGTACTGATGCCTTATGGTAGCGATCCTTGAGCCTGAATCCTAAGAGATGTCGCTAGTTTTGTGTCAAACTGAGTGGGAATTTAAGTTCCTAAGTAGGATTTAGAAACCTAAATACCTTGGAGTTCTCTATGAATAAAGCTTAGTTGCAATATAGCCCCTTAATTCTCCACACATCCCTGCATTCTTCGATCCATGTTCCTTATTGGCTATTTACTGTTAATTGGCAATTTGGATGCTTAATGATGCTTTTGTTTTGGGATATGTTTCTTCCTAGGCTTATCCTGTATTTCTTTGGACTGTCTGTTCCTTTTCAGTTCTTTCCACTCTTACACTTTCTGTGTAATAATTATGTGCTAATAATTAAGTGTGCTAGTGCCTAACAAAGGCACTAGCATGCTAAATTTCTAGTGACTAGCTTCCCTCTTACATTGGCATGTATGAAACATAAGACCTTTGGTATTAATAGAGCTAGCTACCATGTAAAGAGGCTATACAAGAGATCATTAAGGCTAAAAATTGACAGAGATTTGATTATATTGTCTACTTAGTCTGTTTTTTGACCAGTGTGTATGCTCAAGTTGCATAGTAGCCAAATTTTGCTTCATTTGACAGACAAAAAGGGTAGGGCTAGAGATATGTGCCACAGGTAGTTAAATGCAAAACCTTTTGTCACTGGAATGACTCTGCCGGTTGCTCTTCTGAAACTAGTAATAGTAAATCAGGGCATAAATCTTTCCCCTGGCTGTGTATGATCTGACTTCTCCATTCTTCAGTTCATTACACAGGTTATCTTTAACTGAAGTGCACAAATGAAAGCATAACACTTTCTTCCCATGCTAGACAATTTTAACTTCCAGGGTACAGTTTTCTTTAAAGTGTAGCAGAAGTGGAAAGGAATGAAAGCAGACTTAAACAAGGACTGTAGTGTTAAAGAATGCTCTGTAGAATCTACTGTCCTGCAATCACAGTGCGTCTTTTTTCATGTGATTGTGAACCAAGTTTTCCTCAGGACCACAGTGGTCATTGGCAAGAGGGATCCCTTGCCCTGCATCCTGGTAGATGGAAGTGACTGGAAGAAAGCAAATAATCTATAGATATTAGCTTCTGCTGCTGCCCAGTGGTGACCTAGAGAAGCATCAGTAGCTGCTCTAGGGGGGATTGTGAGGGAAAGAGAAAGCTCCTAGGCCTAGGAGGTGAATGAGTGGAGGCGTGGGGAGGTATCCTGATTCTTTCAACAGAGTTGGAATTGTGCCATGACCTTTTTTTTTTTTAAAAAAAAAGGTCAATAGAGTTATACCAGGGGAAGGAGAATGCAGGGAGTAATTTCCAGCCCCCCGTGTGGGATGGCAGCGTTGTCATGGCTATGTGGCTTATGGACTCGGACCTAGAAAGCCTAAGAGTACACAGTGCTGAGGGTGCATAGGCCACCAGCCACACAGGAAAGAGGAAATCACCTGGTCAAGGACTGGTGTCCAGGGATATATGGTTTTTGGATTGTGCAGCTAAATGAATGGAAGGAAGAGTGTTGGAAGGGCAGTGAATGAGGTGAAGATGGAAGGGGGCATGTGCTCTGTGTTGCAGTTGCCTCATCACAAAATTGTTTCTCTTCAGTGTTGTTTGCAAGAGTAAAGCTGATTTATGAGAGTAAATTGGTTTCTGGACCAGTGTTTTTCTCAGCTAGTGGTATGTGAACAGTTTTCACACAGTCCTGTTTTGCCACAGTTCTGGCTATGAGTAATCTTAGTGGATTATAAAAAATGTTAAAATAGTAGAGAAAAAAAAGTTTTAGGGGGAGGATAGGCTTTGCTGTAGTGATTCAAGTGCTTAGGTATCATAGACTGCTTTTTGCTTGTGAAACTTGTTTTCTTTCTGTATGTTCGATAAAGGAGCATTAATTAATTAATTAAAGAAATTAATGTGATTGACTGTTTCTTGTAGCTCAGGGATTCATGCTGCATGGCTAATCGATGGCCACAAGTGTTGGATGTGCAGAGCATCATTGCTTGTACTAAGGAACACCCCAGGTGGACCAAGGCCCTTGCACTCTACCTCAGTGAGGGGTGCTTTCAAAGGGCCTTATCTATTGCCACATCAGGATGAGGCCTAAACATATTCAATAAATAATCCCATAGGATCAGAGAGCGACTAAACTGGAGATGATGAGAATGTGGTAAGGTAGGTAAGGAACAGATAAAATGGTGGTGGTCCTTGAGGGATACTCTGCAACCCTGCCTGTGGCAGCATGGTTTCTTCCAGTCTTCTCATCAGCTGTGTGGTTGTGGCCTAATGCCATATGCTAGGTCTATGTATTTAGTTATGAACCTTGCTTTTAAAAGTTACCTAGCTGCTCTCAAACCTGTGTCATTAACTTTCTACCTAATGATGCTGATTAAAGTGAAAGATGTTTGTACTTCGTCATCTTTTTTCATGATCAGATACATCTGCGAACTCAATCTATAGAATCTCTTCTTAGAATCATCTAAATCTTTCTGGATGCCAAATCCAACCAGCTGAAATGTCCAGAGATGAATAGATTTAAAATTATTTATAGTCTAATCTAAAAATCACAGCACATTTTTACATAGAAGTGTTGGTACCTCCCATGCACTCGATTTTTTGCAGCTTTGATGTAGTGTAAATAAATATTTTTTCGATGGGTATGCAGAATTTAAGTGACATGTCGACTGATACGATATTTTCACCTACTCTGTATGTGTTAATACAGTGCCATATTAGTACTGTGTTAATCAGTGCTTGTGAGAGATTATGCTGGTGGAAAACATGTTCATGGGATTTGACCTCCTTGGAAGCAGGGGCTTTTCCAGGTCATGAAAGGCTACATATTCAGCTCATGACTAGTGTAGAACTCTTTTTCTGTCATAACTGAAATACTGACACCTGGTTTGCACTTAAAAGTGTTATCAAGGAGGCCTGTCAGGAAGGGATATGATTTTTTTTTCTGACATAGCTATGCCAGCAAAATTGTAGTGCAGAAGCTACGTAAGAAGTTCTTTTACCTGTACGTTTTAGTTCTCTTGAGGGATAGGTATAAGTTCCTTGGGAAAACGATTCTTGTTAGTATAATTTCTATATTAACCTTTCTAGTGTAAATCAACTGTAGACCTCATCCTGTAGGGACTCATATGCAAGTTTATCACTGCACACAGAGGTGATATATCATAGCCTATGCTTATGTTGCTCTGAAGAGCAACCTCTAGAGCAACTCTTAAGAATGGTATGTGATTTCTGTCTCCTGTACATCTTCAGTCTACAGGGTTGTCTTACAGCTGCAAGTTGCATGAATAATGCCTATCAATGCATGAATTTTCATGTTTAGCACCTGTCCTGTTGGTGATTCTAGTCTTGAAGATAGTTTTGTGGCCACACTTGGGGAACCGTATAGATGTAACCATTGTTAAACTGGACTACTTTGCAGGGAGAAAGGAGGCTGGATGCAGATGTAACAATGAAAAAAAAGAAGGAAGGAAATTCCCTAGCAGTGCAGCTTGTGATGTGCAACACACAAACCAAAGGATGAGATGTACAAAAGAGGAAGCTTTCTTGGGTGAGTCAGTTCCAGGAAAAATAAGCACGTGAAAGCACTTGATGGATCAGGATTGTCCTTTGCTGATCCTACATGCAGCACCATAAATCACAAGTAATTCTAAAGAAATTGGTGATGGAACAGGAGAATAGAAATGGTGTGAGTGGACTCAAGATTATGACTTGAAAACTCTCCGTGTCTCTCAAGATACAGTTCCTGTATGCCTCTATTATTTATAATTTATTTATTTATAAATGTATTTATAATTTCTCTATATTTATATATATATATATATAAATATAATAGTTATATTTATAATTATTTATTTATAAATTATCTATCATTTAGATATTCTACCTTAGTTCGAATCAATGGCCTAAAGAGTGGGGTCTTAGTGTTTGTCTGCAGGAAGGACTCCCTTTTCCTGTATGCAGAGACTCTAACTAGAAATTGTAGCTAGCCTCAAGGATATGCATTTATTCTATTTGTTCAAGTTACTTTATAACATCTGAAATGAAGGTTGTACCAGATACCAGAATACATTATTTGCACTAGCAGAAATAATTTCACATCAGACTCTGCAGGAATTTGGACTTGTTCTATTTTTGAGCTTGAAACAGGAATAGTTTGAGTTTGAACGAGCTAGGTGATATTTTATTTGAGACAAAGGTTTCCTTTTTCCTCAAAGGTTTTTTTCCAGAGATGCAGAAAGCCCATTTCAAATAATGCTGCCAGAGCCAAAGCTGCATATGTAAGCTCTGTGGTCCTGCACTGAGGTTGATTAATCAGCCAAGGTTAATAGAAGTCGGTATTTTCCCTTCAAGTCCTAGAGACTTAACTGTGGAAATGCATGAATTTGTGGGCTTGCAGTCTCCCTGACAGATGAATCTAGTCTTGAGGATTGCAAATTCAATCCCTGCTGTTACCAGTCCAGCCACAGGGGCCATTTAACAAAAGATCCCTGAGTTAATGATTGCTCTTCTTTGACAGGGATATTGGACTTCTTATACACTGAACACAAAGGTCTGTGATCCATATTCGTGCCTTCTTTCCTGCTTGGGATTCAGCACCACATGGTGGTAACTGTCTGCTTCATGCAGGAAAGTGTTCTGCTGTGATATCAGTGAGAGATTGTATCAGAAGAACATCCATTTTCCATGAATTTAAACTATTACCGCAGTTAGGTGCAATTATTGAGAATCCCTGTAGAGTCATACAAAAAAATGTTGTCTCTGTCCAAAGATGTTGATTCTGGAATGTAGCAGTGCCAGTCTATGACATTCTTAGTTTGGGGTCTCAGTGGCTGCTATGAATTGTACCCTGGAAAATGGTTGCTGGGACTATAAAGCATAGTGCTGCATTTCAAGTTCTATTTTAAGTACCGGTGGCTTTGTCAAACTATACATGTAATTTAAATCAAATTTATATGGTGAAAATATGTTGAAGATGAACCAGTGGAAGAAGATGGCTTCTTAACAAAGAATATTGACTTCGCATCTTAACTTCATTAACTTAATGCTGTCTCTTGTGTATTGGAAAATTGTTCAAGTGAGAATAATAGCTTTTGAACTACTTACAGGCTAATAGGTAGTGATTGTAGTCACTAAGACTTTGAATAGCTGTGGCTGTTGATTACACAGATTAAATGTGAATGCAGTTTTCAATATGGCTGATTTTCAAAAACCTCATTTTCTGTCCTTCCTTTTGACTTTCATGGCTAATGACACTGACTTCTAATGTCATTTAATGTAATGTAATTTAATATAAATTCTGGGAGTGGGAAATTAAATTCCTCTTCACCTCACTGTAGAGACATGAGAAGCATGAGAAGGCAGAAGAAGCATGCCATATGCTTATTTTAAATTGTTCAAGACTGAAGCTATATTAATCAAATGTAATATTTGCATTAGTGGTAATTCACGTACAGTGGGACATGCTCTAATTAAACAGCTGATTGATTATAGATGTTTGTAGTATTCATAGCACTAATTTTTCATGCACTTCATCCCTTATGTTTTTTCTCCTCATATCTGAACTGTGCGTGTCTTTGCATCCACTGTGATTTCTCAGTGAATGCTGGTTCCCAAGTTCTTTCTCTATTCTCTCTTTTTTTTTCCTCCAGGGCCTAATTATGAAACAGCTTCAAATAAATACAATTTTTTAACAAAAAACATTCTGCTTCCTGTGAACAATGGGCTGAATTTTTCTCTTTATTCTTGGGGAGTTCTTATTCAGTTGGAGAGCTTTGCAGTTGGCTAGGCCTGAGATTTCTGGGAGCTGTAATTGTGTCTCATTAATTCTTACAGTAATGTAGGGTAACTATAAGGAGCGTGCAATTAGTGGTCTGGTCAATGAATAGAGCAGTTAATCAGCAGACAAAGGATGGGGCTCAGGACCTATTAGGCTGAAAGGAAGTGTTACTATTGTCACAGGCAGTAGGAATGCATGCAGGCATGCCTTAAAGTTGAACTGTTTAAGAGAACCCTGTATGTCTTTGTATGTCTTTTTGCTAAACGAGTTTTTCTACCTATTCCACTACTTGAGAGAGACTCATTTAAGGTTGCCTGTTAGAAGTCAGAGACTGTATCAGAGGTTTCGAGAGACTGAACAGGCTGCTTAGTGTATTCTCTCACCTTAACAGAGGCAGCCCCAGGGTTTATCAAAGATAAAAAGTGGCCAAAGGGATGTAAGGCATCCTTAGCTGTTCCTCCTCATCAGGAAAATGGTTGTTGAATGGAGGAGACCGATAAAGTTTAAATCAGCCATTGTGTAGATTGTCACTCAGTCATACTCTGCATGTTTGTCTTCATAATGAACCTTGTTTGTTCTGAATGGCTGTGCTTTCAGTGCATGTAAATGTATGCAAATACTCATAACAGTTTAAAAATGGTAGCTCTTATGGTAACATACAACCTTTCCTACTTTTATGAAGCCCTGCCTTTTACTATATCCAGGGTTGAAAATGCAAAATTTATTCCAACTCTAGACAGTGTTTTGGGTTTTTTTTGTTAGCTCCAGATCAGAACTTCCAGTTGGTTTTGCATTTGAAAAAAAATGAACCTCATGGATCCTGAGAAATGTTATGACATATGATGATTATAAGGCACAAGGATTTATCAATAAACCACTGCCCTTGAGTAACTCTTATTTCTAGTAGGCATTGATTCAAATGAAAAGTAATTTCTTCTCTTAAGTTAAACAGACACTTGGCATAAAAAAGCAGTAATTAAAGTAACTTTCTTTTTGGAAAAAAAGGGAATCAGACTTTAATAATTAACTTATATCCAGAGCCTAGTGTTTTTCTCAAAACTGAAAGTAATTTTTTTACCGTCTTCTTTGTATTAACGGGTCTGTAGCTTTATCTCTTCTCATGGTATTCACATCAGCAGCTACTAACGTTAGAAGAATAAAGTCTCTCAGGCTTTATATTAAGGATTCAATTATTCTCTATAATTAGCCCTGATTTGTTAAATATTTGAAACATTTTCTACTCTTAGGTATGGAACAGCATACTGGAGTGATCAGAACCACAAATGACTTGTACCTTTACTCAGAAAATACTTCTTATCAAATAATAAGGAAGATTAAGCCTAAGTCTCTCTCCCTCTCTTTTTCTGTTTGGATTTTATTCCCACAAGAAATATCAGTTTTGTCCACAATATCTCATATGTTTCTATTCCCTTGAAATACAAAGAGGCAATGGATTCTGGTATAAATTAAGTAGATTTAATGAAATTTGTGAGTTGTAACTTGTGCCTTGAATATAAAATACTTAAGTGAGGCATAAGGTATTTTGCTGATAACATCATTGTCACCTGTCTGGTTTTTCATTCTTCTGTGCCTGTTTTTGAAACACTTAGGGGCTGTGGAGTCTTGGGAGTAACAGTTTTTGCATGCCATACCTAGCAAATCTTTCCAAGGTCACATTTTCCTTTATGGTGTCTTCTTTTGAGGAAGCTAGGCAGACTTACCCTGCAAAATTAGAAAATGGTAAACTACTTCCACACTCAGAAGCTGTCTCTTACCTCATATATATGCTACTTCTCCATTTAATGAGAAAGTGATTTCTCATCTGATGTCAGACAGCACCAAAAAAGTTGCTGCTCAGTATCACTGATAAGAATTACAGGTTTCACAGAAATTACCATTTTTCCCTCAGTAAAGCTTTTCCTGTTGAAACACAGGTTCAGTCATGGAGACTATTGATCTGGAAGGGGTCTTAAATAATTCTAAAGTCACCAAAATATTATTTGGCAAGGTAGCAGATTAACTGTGGTCTTCTGTAAGAGCACAATGTTATGACTGGAATGGATATTATGATAGAAATGGTACACATTCCTTAATATATGAAGATTGATTAAAGGTCTTTAACCTTCTTTTAAATTAACAGAATATACATCTGTGTATCTCTCTTTACATAGACATGCCTATATTTTTACTTAGCAATAAGAACTAATGTTTCTCTGATGGACATTGTAGGGTAAGGTAGATCAAACAACTCTGTTGCTGTTTGGAGAAATACTGTTTTTCTTTTTTGTAGTATATTATAGCGTGAATCTTACCTGGTGTACCTGGCCTGTTGTACAAGCCTCAACTCTGCAAGAATCCCAGAGCAGAAAAATTTGATAGCTGCTAACTAAAAATGTAATATCACTGTATTTGTAGGGAATTCACTTTAAGTAAATCCTTCTGCATGTGTCTTGTTTCTTCTGGTACCAGATGACATTGACTATCATAGCATAAAACACATGGGCCTTGCTCTCTAATTTAAACTAGTTGTCTATGCTTCTTCATCTGTTGTCAGAACAGAGAAACTATTGGTCTCTGGCCAGTTGTCCCATCTGTTCTAAACATTGTTCATGAATATTTTTATTCTCTTAAGTGACAGGTCTGACCTTGTTGAAGTTGCTGCTTAAGCTGGTACTGTCACCACATCGCCCTCCCATTATGAAAGAGATCCTAGATAATTAAGAAAATACTGGGTTTTTTAGAAGAGGGCTAAAACGAAGTGAGGTGAATACCTCCATAGTGAAAATCACTTCATTATAACTATTTCATGTATTATTTACACAGCGTTTTTATCCTGAAGACTGATCTTAGGGATCAGGCTGTGGTGCACACAACCAGTAAGTAATTTTCTCAATCAGTTGAGGAATAAATTTGTAGAGTGTGCAATACTGCTAAGAGAAATAGTTCACTGAAGTCCCCCCTTTTTTACCTAAAAGATATTTGGAAGAGTAAGCTATTTAAGTCCAAAACTGTGACTGTAGGAGTGCCTCCTTAACTGCAGTCTAGCCCTGCAGACACCCAAATTCCCTGAGCAACTTTACCATTTGAGGTCTTTTGGCAAAGCTTGTTGCC
>JAVJGJ010000047.1:64848457-64862953 GCA_035590215.1 Microhierax caerulescens | reverse complement strand
ATGGAGCCAATGCCAGCCGGCTCTGAGACAGACCTGCCGCTGGCCAAGGCCGGGCCCATCGGTGATGGTGGTAGCACATCTGGGATAGCGTATTTAAGATGGGGAAAAAGTTACTGTGCAACATGGCAATTGCAGCTGGAGAGAGCAGTAAAATATGTGAGAGCAACAACCCCGCAGCCCCCCAGTTCAGCGCAGGAGGCAGGGGGCTCCAGGCACCAGAGCAGAGGTTCCTGGGCAGCCCCTGGTGAAATCCATGGTGAGGCAGCTGTGCCCCCAGCCCAGGGAGCCCACGGTGGGGCAGATCCCCACATGCAGCCCCTGGAGGACCCCACACTGGAGCAGAGGGATGCCTGGAGGGAGCTGTGACCCCTTGGGAAGCCCCTGCTGGAGGAGGTTTGCTGGCAGGACCTGTGGCCCTGAAGGGGACCCATGCTGGAGCAGTTCATGAAGAACTGTGAGAAGGACTCATGTTGGAGAAGTTCCTGGAGAACTGTCTCCTATGGGAGGGACTCCAGACTGGGGCAGGGCAGAGTGTGAGGACTCCACCTGAGGGGGAAGGGGCAGCAGAAACAATGTGTGATGAACTGACCCCAGCTCCATTCCCCATCCCTCTGCACTGCTGCGCGGGAGGAGGGAGAGAATTTGGGAGTAAAGTTAAGCCTGGGCAGAAGGATGGGGTGAGGGGAAGGCTTTTTTAAGTTTTGGGTTTATTTCTCATTATCCTGCTGTGATTTCATTGGTAATAAATTAAATTAATATTTTTCCCAAGTTGAGTCTGTTTTGCCTGTGACAGCAATTGCTGAGTGATCTCTCCCTGTCCTTATCTCGACCCACGAGCTTTTTGTTATATTTTTTTCTCTCCTGTCCAGCTGAGGAGGGGAGGGATGGAGTGGCTTAGTGGGCACCGGGCATCCACCTAGTGTCAACCCACCACAACGATGAAATAGACCTGATTATGTCTCTGAGCGTTCAAAGGGATATCTGTGAATTACTGTCATCAATTATTCCTACTGCTTAATAAGAAAACAGCAATAATGAATAGCCTTAAACTTCAGCAGGAGGGAGAAAATCCTTATTTTAAGAATAATCAGAAAGCTTTGCACTCTGGTGGTGAGATATATGGACAGACAAATTTATCTCTTCTAATTTTGAATTCATTGTCAGGTTGAGGGTTCAACCACTGAATCTGCTTTTTGTATGGAGGAGCTATGAAGGGAGGACTGGAGTAGAAAAGATCAAAGAATGGCCTGCTTTCAGAAATAAAGGTATCGTGGAAGAATGCAATGACTTCACAGCAAAAATCTTCCATGTGTTCAAATTATTATGTCCCAATGGAAGGTACCCCAGCTTTTTCATGGCTGGTAAGACTGTTTCAGTTATAAGAGAAATGGATCCCAAATTTAAATTTTATTTTTGTGACTCCTCAAAAAAGAGGATAAGGTATATTTGCCAAGTTTCAAACTCTACAAAGTCAGCTCAGCCCTCGTAGGAGCAATTATGCAATAGCAAAGGCTGCCAAGGGCTGTTTTGTAACCAGTATCACTAGAATATGCAAGACTCAACAAGATGGTTATCTGTCAGGGGTGGTGTAGGATTAGTGAAATTATGCTTCAGGAGGCTTGGATTTAGATAGCCTTTGAAATCCTACAGACTGAAATTTTTCCTAACCCAGATGATTCTAGGAACACGTTGTAAGAGCTGTTCCATAATGAGATCAGCATTAAAAAGAAGTTATATATTTTTCAAAATATTTTTAACATTTTTGTTAATCTTTCATTCTTTCTTGCAAAAGAGGTTCATGTTTGCCGGCATGAATACATTTTACATAAAGTGTCTGATCTTAAAAATTAAAAAGAGCAGAAAAATTACATGTTCAGAGTTTAATGGTCATTAATAATGATCATTGACTGTTTTCAGGTGACAGCAATTCTTCATAACCATTTTTCCATGAGAAGAATAGGTGATCTGGAATTGATTACTTGAGGCCTTTTTGCACCAAGACAGAATTATGCAGTATCACATATGGGATTATCTGGCATTCGCTGAGAAACAAGATGTTTACAAAAACATCTGTCCCTGAAACAGAGCCTTCAGGTAAGAATTTCCATCCTGTATGGGACTCCGTGTACCAAGGGCTTTTTCTTTTCACAGCCATGGTTAGCATTCCTATGGGTCTGGTTGTAGCTTCTGGGTGATGGATGTATGAGGGTTGTTGTCCTTTACTGAAAACATTGGCTTCAGTGGAGCAGTGTATTATAATAACCCATTATAGAATGTGGTCCAAGGAGCTTTTCATTTCTGAAGAGGTAAGATAAACTTCCCAACTTGATCAAGTTGTGAAATTGTAAGTCTTAAAAACATTCTAGAATCACAAAATAATTTAGGTTAGAAGGGACCTTTTGCATTCACCTGGTCCAAACCCCTGCTCAAAACAGGGCAAACATCACAGTTAGACCTTTCAGTAAAGGATGAAGGAACACCAGAGCAGTTCATAGCCAGTATTGCAGAGGAAACATATGACCAATCTAAAATCCCCAGTGAGTCCTGGAAAAATTAAACTGCTTTTGTGGATGCTGAATTAATAGATACCCCTCAAACCAGTGAACGCCACTCATGTTATCCACTTTTGTGGTTAAATATACTGGTAACAATTTTGCCCCTTCTTCCTGGAAATGTATTATTCCTCTGGTCACAATGCTATTTTATCCTTACTTTTCCAATTTATTTTAATCAATTTTTGCATGATTTTCTTTGTTCATAATCCATGAATAGATAATCTGTAACAGTACTTCCAGTTTTGTCTTCTTTTCAGAGGTCCATGTAGATTTAAAAAGTGTCAAGGAATCTCCTTCGATGACCACTTGTTCTTTCTCTTTGAATGAGCCAGTTCAGTGGCCCATCCATACTAGTTTTGGGGTGGGCTGGCAAGCAGAGTTTGAATTATATGTGGAGCAACTGCTGTTTGTGTTGAAGCAAGACTATCCCATGAAGGATAAATTAACTTTTAGATTGTCTGGAATAATTAAAAATATTAATTTATACATTTTTATCTTCTGAATTGCTCCAGACTCTTGTGAGACTGATATGACCACAATTTATTTAATGTAACTTTAAATATTTTGCAAAAGTGTACAAGATGACAGTGAAGGTAACTCCTAATGATAGATGCACACCTCCAGAAGGCAAGTCAGCTGCCCAGGGCTGGCAGTCTGCAATGCAGGATTTCTGTGCTAAGTACCATGTCCGTCTTTATGTCCCCCTGACCTGGCAAACCATTTTGACTGTGGGCTTGAGTATATATTGAGCTAGTCTAGAACAGCCACTCCAGAATTCTTTCTGAATAATTGTGTGTGCCGCTGTATTTATTCTAACTACATCTCCCTACATTCTCAGTTGTTCCTAGTTGTTCATAATGGCCACTTAAAATTCACATGCTCTTTTAATCGCAGTTGAAGCATACACAGGCTCTAAGGGAGCCAGTAATGTTAACGTTAGTCTTTTCCTGAAGTTACAGTCAGTAGCTGCTTGCTAGTAGGTGTTTTAGGCAAAATACTATAACCTGGGCTTATCACAGCTAATTCTAGCACTAGACTGAGGTATCACTGCTAAGGATATTCTGTTTTGTCCTCTCTCTGCAATTAGTTGCCTGGATCAGGATTACCCAGAAAGCCAGTCAGCATGTCTAAAGTATGTCTGTGTCCCTCTGTGATAGCAGAAGGCTCCTGAGACACGAAGCTACTTGGGTAAGCTCCTCAGTTAAATGCCAGTGTTTTGTGGCATGAATCAGGACCAGTAAGACCTCCATCTGCACAGAAGATGATGTTCAGATTGATATATTTATGTAGCCTCTAGGACACCATGGCTTTTTCCAGGTCTCCTAATGTGGTTTTATTTTCTACAGTTCTCTTCATAATTTTTAAGAAAAAATTTACTGCGTAGTTTCAGTATCACTGAAGCAATGATTTCTGCCCTACTTCCAATTTCATTGTAGCGTGAACACCAAAATGCTGTCATTTTTCAGTTCCACTTAAACTTGTAGTTACTATGTGGTATCTCAGATGGGGCAAGTGAGTGTGTGTGAGGAGAATGATGGTACTTGTGAAAGAAAGTGTTTGTAGATAATGCAGAGGAAAGAACCTAAGACACAGGCATGCAAGAGGAAACCCAGAGAGTTGATTCAGGAGAGTAAAGAAGCAAAAGATGAAGGCGTTGCCATGAACATGATTGCAGTTTCTCAGATCTGCTGGGTAGTGAGTCATGGTGGCTGAGTGACCTCATGAAACTTCTGTTCCTACTGCAGGTGAGATGTAAGTTGAGGCAGCAATTTCTTTTGATTCCATACCTACATCTGACAGAATTTGCAAGCTGGAAACTGAATTCAAACAAAATGTTCTAGCTTGGCATGAAGAATGAGTAATAGTCATCTGGGCACTGCAGTTCCTATGGTAGCTCTGGAATACCATGGTGCAAGGTAACAGCAAACTGTGTCTTCTGACAAAATCTGTTGTCTTTTTGTACGAAATCCTGGTTTTGTCTGTGAGGATATATGTCAAGGCGATGTTCTTCAAAGACAACCCTCTCTTCCTCTCCAGGCTCCCCACCTCTCCAATAAATAGGGATATAGCTTTCATCAGCAGCTCCAGTACAACTAAAAAATCCACTCAGAATTTAATGACCTTCTGCTTACTTTTATCTTTGAGACTCAAGGAGAGAGCATCTTCATTACAAAAACTGTGAGACTCATCTAAATTATCTATTGACCTTCTGGAAACAATCCAGAAGGTGATAGCCATTCATTTCTGCACACAAAGGGAAGAGGTGGGTGTGAGCCAGGAGAACTTTCTAAGAGTGTAATGTATATTTACAGGAGCTATTTGTCAGGTAATTTCAGGCAGTCCCATTTGCATGTGATGCATCTGACTATGGTTAATTTGCAGAAAATGAATCCTTAAGTTAGTCAACTAAATTCATCAGGATAAATTTTCCCACCCCATCAGCACATGTTTCTATTTTCTGTCATGTGGAAAAGCTTTCCTGGTGCATTTAACCTTACCACTTAGCCATGTGACATTTTCCTTCTTTATTTAGTTAGAGCCAACAATGGCAGATGCTTCTGGTGAAACCCTGACCCATTGAAATTAGTGGGGAAACTCCTGTGAATTTCCACGAGGGTTTTTTTTTACAAAAGAACCTTTCTGAGAAAAACAATATACATTTAAATTTCTGCTTTGTGTTAGACAGTGAATGTAAAAATTGTGACCATACCTAATTAGATCACATTCTCCATTACACTATTTTCCTGTTATTTGACCTGTACTTAATTAAGGAATTACCATTTCTGGGTTCATCATTCTACATGTGAAACTTAAAATTTCCATATCACCTTAAGCTTATATTTTAATAAAAATGTAAATATTTCTTCTCATTTTAACCAGTTCCTTAACTCTGATGCCAATGGCAATAGATGTATTTCATCTTTTAAAATTATTTTCTGTAAATTGTTAATCAAAATATTAAGAATAACTATCTGATATAAATCCCATGCAAAACAATTCTTGCCATGTTATGGTGAATGGATACTTTAAATTCTGATCTTCTGCTTTCTGTCTATAAACCAATTATTTAGTCTTATAATTTTCCTTATCCAGTCTCAAAATTTTCCTTAGGGCAGCTTATATTTAATACCGCATGCACTAATCCATCAAGTGAAAAATTGTCAAAGGCTTTCTGAGAGTCTGGATATCTGTTGCTGCTATAGTTTGTGTCAGTGGCTATTTCCCCTAAAACCTTGAAGTTAATAAGGTGTTTTGGTGTAATTTGGTTTATAAATCCATTATGATCTGGTTTTATACATCTTTATGCAATTAATACATCTTTTACATCTTTAACACTTCTGCTGCTGGCTTTTTTAACTATTTCATGTGGTGCTGAGGCCAAGTTAAAGACACTGGATTTGAAGAAATCACCTATTTGAATCTCAGTGAGTTCTGGAGAACATTATTTTTTCCACTGTTTAGTTTTAGAGCACAGGTATGTAACATTCTGTGAAGCAGTATCCGTGGTAACATGTCAGCCAAGAGTAAAGTTAAATTAAACGCAATTTTATTTTTTTTTTTGTGTACTGATATGAATTTTTTATCCTTAGCCTGATACATTCTTGCAGAGTCTGTTAGTGTATATTTGAATATGTATAAAAATCTGTATGACCCACACAAAGAGAAATGAGGAAAAATGTCACTAAAGAGCAGTAACAATTGCTTAGAGCTGGAGAGCAAGTGAAATCAGAATCAAGAGAGTATACCAAGACACTTTGAAAGGGCCTTAGCAGCTGAGAAAAGAAATGCTAGATATAGTAGATGCAGATGACAAATTAGAAAGGTAACCAAAAATAATGATAACTGTTACTGTTGTGTTTATATGGATACTTTCTCTTTCTTGCAAATTTTAGATGCATGGGTGGGTTTGGGTTTTTTTTCCCTTCTCTTTTTTTTTTTTGTAAGTTTTTTATAATCCAGCCATTCAACAGCCTTGAGAGTCAAAACATCTGCCTTGGAGATGTACTCATATTTTGATGAGCCTTAAAGCATCATGATTTTTGACATAATGTTGAAATGAAATCTTTGATGCTTGACAGCTGCTGGCTGCATGGAATGCTCTTTTTTTTTTCTTTTTTTCCCCTCATTCAGCATGATGTTTACTACACATAATAGGAATATGCGTCATTTTGAGGAACAGTTTTAATTCCCTTTATCCAAAAAGCTTTCTGTAAAAGTGATAAATTCATAGGAGTTAACATGCTTTCGGTGAAGAATGCTGGCAATTTTAACAGCTGTATACGTATGTGTGTGAAAGTGCAGACTAGTGATAAAAGGTTGTGTGAAGTTTTGCACATGGTAGCAGGAAGATGCCATCAGATGTAATGCTGGAACTGACATTATCGTCTTGGCATCCCTGACCAGTGCATTAGAGAGGTGCTGCAGCTGGGCGGCTGTCAGGCTTCGTAGAAACAAAAGCAAATGTCCCACAGAAGCAGTTGCGAATGCTGTTACAGTGCTACTAATGAAAGCTGTAGAGCCAGATGGTATGGCTCAGATGGGTCATGCGTATGGGTGAGCAGCGCAGGAGTAGTCCCATCATTACAGAATTTCTGTGGCCATGGAGACTTGAGGGAAGAAGTATGACCATGTAGCATAGGAGGGGACAACTCGTGTTGGCAGTAATAGCTGCCATCTCTAATCTGTAGAGTGATCACAGACCCAGTTATGACTGATAGTTTACACTGATGCTATGACAGCCCTTAGGGCAATTTCTGTGCAGCATTTTATCTTAGGTTTATTAAAGGTGGCATCTGCCCAGCTGCTCTTCACCAGCGATAATCACTTTTCACTCAAGCTAAAGAGAAAGAACCTCTGCCTTTATGTGGTGGTGGCAGGAAGAATAAGAAGCCAATGTCCAAGACTGGAAAAGCCAAACACAAACTAAACCCAATGGGATAAGAAATTTCAGAGGGAACACTTGCCAGTTCAGCTGATCTTAGGTGTCTGTGGATGAGGTGCATCAGTGACCAGAAAGCTAAATGAATAAAGAGAGGCAGAGATGGCGACAGGGAACGTGGAGATGTTTGTAGGGCTTAGATGTACAGTACTTAATGGAAGGTCAGATTGAGATTTGAAAATAATTATATTCACCTTTGGTATTGTTTTTTTTTTAAATTTTGTTAATTAAACCAGGATTTTTTATACATTCTTTCCTTCTCCAAATAGAAGCAAGTGAGCAAGGCCCCAATTACTGGCAAATGGGAAACAAACTTTCCTTAATTTAATCAAGCCTCAGTACATGTGGCAGATTTTCAAATGTGCTGAGGTCTCATTGCTACTTTTGGGGTCCTGTGAGGTTCTGAAAATGCTGGCCCTGAGCCAGCAGCAGGATAGATTGTGTGAGGGCTTTTAAATGTGCAAATTGCCACACGGCTGCAGTGGGACCGCTTACATGCTTAAATTAAATGTGTGCTGAAGTGCTTCACTGCTGCAGAGCCAGCATGCCTGATGCTTCGTAGGACCGAGTTCTTGGGTATCTAATTAATACATTTCAGTGCCAAAATGGGGACAAAATTCTTTTGAAAACCTGTCCACTGAGTTGGGTGTCTAAACATTGAATGATGAGTTTTCCTGAAAATCTAGCCGTTAAATATCAAACCTGGTAATTTTTACTGATAACCACTTCAGCAGAAACATGCGGTCAGTATTTTTATTCAAATCCTACACGTCATTTACATGTCCTAAGGTGGAGGATTTAATGCAAACTAAAAAACACATGGGCTGCTGTTGTTTATTAATTTTGTGGCTTTAGACACACAAATGTAGGTCTGTTCCAAGCAATGTAAGGTCTAACATTTAGTTCAATAAAAATACTGCACATTTCTGAAAAGGAAGTTGTCTTTGAATTTTAAAATTAGTCTTTCCAGAATGTCTCAAAATCAATTTTCAGTAGTAGTCATTGCAATACAGATTATATCATGTTTGTTTTCATGCCCATAGGGCCTCGGATCTGGTCCTAAACTAGTATTAGCCTTTGCTCTACTTGCTTTTAGGAAGCACTATACTGCTAACTGCTATTTCATGGATGCGGCTAAGGCTGTATTTATCTATGCAAGGTTTATTGGTTGTGTTATGCTTATAAATTTCCATAATTAAGACTGCAGATTCATAATTACAGCTGCAAATGCGCCATTTTGCCAGAGCTTATTTGACTGTTGAATTAATAAAAAAGGGATATTTTTTTTGGGTGATACTGCTTCACTTACACCAGGATTTTTATTGGTCTACGAAAATTCTTTTCTACTTTTAAAAAAGCTATGGCATTGAAAATTTTCGTGGTAGGCAAGTCTTCTGTTTTGTTTGGTTTTCTTGAGATTCTACTTGCTACCTGGCAAAAAAAGCCAGCCATTGAGGACTTTCTTGGAAGTTTAATATGAAGCTGCTTGACTATCCTTATATATGTATTAAAAACATAAGCATAATGGAATAACTTTATGGCAGTTTTATATAAAAAATGAGGAAATCTTAGTATTATGCAGCAAAATCACAATTACAAGCAAGCAGTTTAAACAGTTCTTCTTTTTTCTACATTAAAAAATATTGTCCTATAGTATGAAAGATGTTTATGAACCTTATTCATCAGCAAATTATGGTTTGTGGTTTGTGACAATCTTATATGCACAGAAGTTGACTCAGCAGCATAGGAATTTCTCTGATGCATCAGCAGCAGTTCAGGCTTGTAGTTTTGCCACTAAGAAGTACTGGCTTTGGTATTTTCTGGAAAGTTTTCCTCTATTAGTGATGAGTCAAAAATCAAAAAAAAGGAGAAGTGATGTCTGAATCCTCTGAATCCTCAACAAGGCACATAGTGAGCTCAAGATTTTACTACTTGTCAGGCTGAAGAGATCAGGACAAATTCAAAGTTTGAGTCCTGTGGAAGGGAAAAATCACACTGTAGTAATATTTACCTTCAAAAAGGGAAAAAAAACTAAAAATGAGAAAGCTTCTTGAAAAGAAATTTAAAAGAGCAGCCAACAAGATAAAATGATTAAAGACACTACATTAGAGGCTCAGAGTAAAAGTGTACTACCTATCAAAGAAAAAAAATTGAAAAAGAACTTTTTCCTAAAACCAGCTTGGCCAGCAGTACAGCAACAAGATACTACTCAGAAGTGCAAATAGCAGATCAGCAGGACGCAATGAATTGTGTCCCAGGATTCACAGTGCCATTGCGGGTGTTCTAGAAGATCTGAAATATGGAATGCTTAAGTTATTAGCTGCAGTGTGAAATTTATGTTCTAATCAGTCTCATATTAAACAAATTAATAGTGCTAAAATGTGTTGCCTTCTTACAGAGTAATAACTAGTTAAAGATTAAAACCAGGAGGTAGAAAAAATTACAGGTTTTCTTAAAGTCTACAGTACAACCTGAACTATTCAACATACTAATTTAGTAAAAGTTTATGATGAACACCTAAACATAAAGAAATGGGGGGATACAGCTTTTGAGTCAGGCTATAAGTTGTCTAAACTGGAAGGGTACCATAGAAGAAATTCTTACTTTGTTTCTATAGCTTTTCCTTAAATATCCTGTGCTGCCCACCTTCTGGTACAAGGTGGACTTTCAGTCTAACCTTGTTTGGCCAGTTTTATATTCTTATGATTCAAGTGTGCTCTAGCCTATTTTCTTGATTTGTAAGATTACTTAAATGGGGGAAAAAGTCTGGTAGTTGCAGTGATTGTTTCAGTCTGGAGTCTGTGGAGACTGTGTAGAAGGTTTGTTACTTTTACTAATTCATTTACAGAACTTTTTGTCTGGCACTGGTTGCTGAACCCTGTCAATTCACTATTCCAGTATTTCTCTGTCACTCAGAGAGCATTAATTTTGCTGTATTCCAGTCTAATATCTCTAAAATACACATCTTAACAAGTCCTTTTCATAGGTTAGTTCAGGCCTGAAATTACTAGATTTTTTTTCACACAGCCAGTATTTCCAAGAATGGATCCTGCTTTCTTCCTGAGAGAGAGAAGTGGGCCTGATATCTTTAAACATTTCCGATCTTCTTTTATATTTTCCTGAAAAAATAATGATAAAAATGGCAATTAAAAGATTGCCTGATGATTCGTTCCAGCAAACCATACATACCTCAGACACTACTGACATACACACTATTGAGTCTCTTTTTACAAACTGGTCATACAAGTTGTATTTAAAGGCTCTGAGGCCCTGTGGTGTTGCTGAATAAACATCTAACAGTAACAATATGTTTGATACATGAGTGCCAGTGCTAACTTAATTCCACTTCAGGATATCAAGAATAACAGACACCTTCCACTTAATTTTCTGTGTTTAATTTGTTTGCTCAAGTAACACAGTACTTTGGATTATAATAGAGTCCAAAAGGTCTCAAACAGTTCGTTCCCCGGAGCAAGCCAAGAAATGCAGAAGTGGCCCAAACATGTTGAACATACATCATGAAGAACAGCCACATTTTGCCATTTTTGATAACAATTTGCTGACATTAAAATTGACTAGTATATAGTGCTTTTGAAATCCTCCTGTGTGAATTCTTTAGTTTGCATGTGGGAAATATCTAATGGTAGCAGACTGCTTATTTTGGACAATGTAAAATGACCTGCTGTAAGCATCTTAAATGAAATGCTGGCTGAATAATCCTGAGATTAATTACAATTCTGAATAATTTTCTACTGTGCCTGCCATTTGGTAGGTAGCAGCCAGAGCACGTGGTGTTCATTGGTGACTGGTTTTGTGGTGCGTGCACGTGCCTCCTCTGAATATTAACAAAATACACATTTAAGGTGGGAACTCATCATCATTTGGCAGTAAGTTTAGCAGGTAAACTCTGATGAGCCCATCTCTTCTGAACAGTATTGCAAAATCTCAAGGTACTGGAACTGTTGAAGTTGAACCTGTCTAATACTTAAGGCTTCTATTTAGCTGACAGTCAACAGGTTCTAGGCTTTTGCCTTTCTGCTTCCATCTGATCAAGTCAAAACTTTCCATATATATGAGCCTGTTCTTTTTCTTCCTAAACAGAAAAATCTATAATTTAATAAAAATAACATACCTTAAAGTTTCATTGTCTCTGATGTATTCTCCAGTATTGGTTATCTAATCCTTAGTCAGGAGATTCTCCATTAAGGAGATTTTAAATTAAACAAAACATAGTTGCATGAAACTACAAATTCTGCAACTTACTTTTCCTTGATGACTTGATTTCTTTGCTACTCTTTGATACCTACTTTCAAGATTTCTGCGGTAGCTGGAGTAAACAGTAGATATGATGTAGAAGATAACTCTCTATCAACTCCAGAGAGAAGCCGTAACGGCACAGATAATTCTCTCAATAAGCAATGATTTCTTGAGATGATAATTTATGTGAAGTTTCTGTGTGCTGTGTGTATTCAACCAACAGAACTGAGCATTTACAGCTTATAGAGGGTATATGCATTTTGCTCGCAGGTGCTGGGTGTTTTTCCTTTCTGTTCTTCTGGAATAATGCACTAAAATCTCCCCTTTTCCCGAGGCTGAGACACCAAACATATTCATACCTAATTTCTGTCAATATGAATGCCTAAAGAATTCTTTGAAAATGTCTCATTTGCTTTGGCCCTGAAAGTTTTTCTGGAGTTCGTCAAGTGCACTGACTATCTGAATTGGCCAGTTGTTTGTAAAAATTGAGCTCACTGTCATCTCTTCAATTCAGCAATGTAGAATGATGCGGCATAACTTTGGGAAACAGCAGCATTAAATTAGAGATGCAAGCTGCAGACTGTAATATTAAAAATGTGTTCTCCTACTGTGGCCTAATTTGCCTTTTTTCTTTTTATGCTGCTAATGTATCTGAACCCACACTGTGAGCAGTGTGTAATAAGTTTCTAGGCTTTTGGCATCTGTTATGGACAAACTGTGGATTCTTTGCAGCTTCAAACAGCAAAAGAAATGAGAAGATCGATGGAATTCTTGTCTAGATGTGTGACATGGAAATGTGCCCAAACAAATGTAATTTTACAGCAGGAGCACTTAAAATTGTGTTGAGGCTGAAAAAACCCAGATCTTGCTTATCACATGAATTAATTAACTGCAAAACATTTCTTTCTGCCATTGTTACACAAAGTGAAGGGCTGGGGATTTGAATCCTGTAATTCAGCATATAAAACTGCTGTCAGAACCTCTGGCTCAGGAAGCCCAGAGACCACAGGATGCTGGAAGTGTAACCAGGGGAAGGATCGCTGCATGCTTGCCTTGCTCTGATACTTTTCCTTAGGCATCTGCTACTGGCTGCTGTCAGAGCCAGGATATCCAACTAGATAGACCTTGAGTCTGACCTGGCATGGCCACTCTTACGTAAGAATACATATGATCATCGGTGGTTTTGATCTCCAGCCCCTTCCAGGGCTGGATCATGACTGAGGATGAATGAAATTGTGACCAGACGTTAATTTTAAAACACTTATTCAGGTTTGGAGTAATTTCAAGGAATGTTGTGCTGTCCAAAAATATGAAAATACACTGGATATACAGTCCTACTCAGAAGAAGTAAATTATATGTGTTTGTATGTTCTAGAAGGATTTGGACTAACAAAGAAATTGTTTCCTTGTGTTTCAGCAACATGAGATACCTTGATCAGTGTTATATACTTAACTTACTATACCCTTCCAGCATAGGCTGATAAGCACGTACCTCAGTTTTACAGTAATAATCTGAAAATAAACATATTTTCTCATTCTCCTTGTCTTTTTTTTTTTTTAATAGTTTTTTCTTTGTAGCAACATTCCCTAACATTTATGGTTTGAGCACCTAACACAAGGTGTTAGTTTCTTTGTTTGCTGAGTTGTTTGTTTAGTCCCAAGTTTCTTTGGGGTCTTTAGGTATTGCTGCATTGCACATGTAACCAATATTTTAAGCTGAAGTGGTGGGAGCCAGTTTTTCTGAGGTTATGCAGTCTGTTTGTGATGCACCTTCTCGTTCCAGATCATAGACCTTTACGTAAGCCTGTAAAAGTGGAAGTTAGAGTTTTGCTAGCAATAGAATAAATAATTCATTATTTTGTTTAAATAATACACACTCTTTTCCAAATCTCTGCTGTTGGGAAAGTGGGCTTGGCCCTAGATTATTGTCTCCTGGTGACTATACAAGAAAAAAGGCCTGAATTTGACACTGTCTGTCAAATCGCTCTCCTCAAGCCCGTAGTCAGGGAAAACTGCCATGGAACGGGGCAAGTCAATTCAGATTTGGTTTAAAGAGAGCATGGTCAAGTGCTATTTTAACTGTAGCTATTCACATTGCAGTGAGCAAAAAGTGGAGAAAAGGGGTGAATGGCATTGTACTTGTCGAGCCAATAGCTATTTCCAGTCTCTGGTTTTAGACTGGATGCTGTTTAGACAAAAGCAAGGTGTGTTGGGCAGCTGATGTCAGATAAGGAAGCTTCACTGTGAGCACATATTTTTCTTAGTATTGACCTTTCAGATATTTAAACCAATGTTACAGCAGTGTAAGTTCTCATGTAGATGACCAAGCTGTCCTTTGATTAGTGCCTGAGAAGTACCGGCTATAATTAAAAATATAAAGAATAGTATGTTATGGTTTATTTGATGTGGGAAGGGCTTCTTATCCCATGCAGTTTGGTACTGCTGGGCTGACCAAATTAGATGCAGTTCTCCTTCAAATGCCCTTTGGATAGCTTGATCTAAAGGTGGCAAGTGAACAGAGAACTACATATATTCTGCAGTACATAGACCAAAAAAGGAGAGAATGTTGCAAAGGAAGCAGGAAGTCTGAGAAAGTCTTGATTTAATTTCCATAAATGTTTGTTCTAAAGATACAGCAAGTACCAATATGAAAAAGCTATTAAAATAATCCAGTTTCTCCCCTTTCTCTGGAATTTTGCTAATTATAACTCCTTCTGTAACAGGGTTGGGGTGTGTTTTTGTTAT
>JAVJGJ010000047.1:64837395-64848273 GCA_035590215.1 Microhierax caerulescens | reverse complement strand
ACTTCTGCAAGTTCTCTGAAAACTTTAAAATGGCACATTTGATCTCCTGAATTGTGAAGAGCCCATAGGAAATGGTCCAGACTCCTACAAATTCTTGTGAATGGTGAGGAATATATATGTTGGTGTGCCGGATGACATATATGTTATATATGCTGGATTAAAGCAAATGGAGTTTTAGCGTAGATTTCAGCTGAGATGGCCTTCTGGAGAAGTTCACTGTCTTTCTGACATTTTTTAAATCCTGTTTTATTGATCAGGTGCTTGAGAGCAAGTGATTGAACTAATTCAGTCTGAATTAGTTTTTTCTGAATCTTCAACAGACTTTTAAAGGAGTAACCTCTGTCTACAGCAAATGAGCAACATTAATTTACTCAATTATCTCAACTCTCTTCTGTTGTTCATTTCAGATCCTTGTACTTTAAGCTAATTTGATTTAGAAGAGTTATGAAGTGTGATAAATATATGTATTTTTAAGTGAATTTAGGCTTTGTGCAAAATATGAGCCTAAAAACTGTGTCAGGTACTACTGTTGTTAGTGGTCATGCAGGTGTTCGTGTGGTAATGATTTGCCTGGTCATCAGTTAGAAATGACCTTCTCTATGGAATTTGGGTAAACTGACTGATTAATGTATATGAAAATAAACTATTTTATTGCAGATATTCCAGAATAGCTTCCTATGCAGGAATTCTGTTATAGAATAAAATTTGTTAGTTTGTGAGCAAAATTGTTACCTTACAATGCAGTTTTCTTGTGTCGTTCCAGGGTATTGTGGCTGCACAGGAAGGTATTCTGGAACAGGGATGACAAAATACATTGATCTGAATCTTCATGTGGTCAAGACGCTAAGGTTAAAGGGGTTAGTCCATTCCTATTTTCCCTTCATACTGACATTTCCTTTACAAGTGCCAAGATTGGTAAGGTGTCAGTGACAGAGCCAAATGTCTGTTAGTATGTGGAAGAGAATGACTCCTCAGTGCCTGTAGCTGGGACGATACGGTTGGGAAAGGGTTTTTTTGTTTGTTTCTTTTTTATAAAAAGAGAGAAGAAAAATAAGGAATACAAGTGTTTAAAAATTATTTTGTTATTATTTTGTTTTTCTGAAAATGAAGCCCATATCTATCTTAAGCACTTTCATTTTCATGTAAGTCCATTAAAATTAGATTCCTAAATTAGGTATTGTATTGGTAGTTGAAAATGACATTTTTTTGTTGTTCAGCATGAAATGTGTTGAAGCTTTCTCTTTTTGACCTAACTTGGAGCAAAACTTGAAGTTTTCCATGGCATGGGAATTCTGAGAAATTTCATTTTTAAAATGTTGAATCGTGGTAACCTGCTACTTAAGTGATTTTGCTTTGTTAGTATTGAAGCCTGCTGCATATCAGTATTTTAAGGCAAAGGTATACTATAAATGAAATGATGAATTAGAAATAAAATACAAATTAAAAAATACAACAGAAATTGTTCATTAGAAGATACCATGTCTAAGATTTCATCAAAACTGATAAAAACTTTGTGGTTTATTAGAATTGCTTTTTCCAGAGAAAGTACCTGATCATGTTTTCTTTGATCTAAAATGTTCTTAGATCAGTATGGTAGACATTTAAAGCATGAATCCAGCGGGTTGTTGCCTGCTATTACATGCCCCATTTTGAAAACTGGGCCTTCATTAATATCAATGAGGATTAAAGGTGAAACAAAACATAGCCATCATTATCTGATGATCCATCTAGCCTGAAGATCAAGCATCTGCTTTAAAAAGAAGTCCCTTCTTCACATTAGGGAACACTACCAGCAAACTGTATCAATTCCAGGTGTAATGAGTTTGGGGCAAAAAAAAGTACATAGGTGTATTTATGTATATGGAATATACAATAAACCTCTAGGGCATATCTTTGCAGTTGTGGGCTTGTGGGATGGAGATGATGATTTCTGGTTCATTCAGTCCTGAGGAAGTGTCTGTGGATATGAAAGAAGACAGTCCACCAGATACAGGATTTTAATCTTGCTGTTGCAATACATTATCACTTTGCTTTTCCTGAGATCTGATATCTAAAACAGCTGTCAAACTGATATTTGTGGTTCGAAGAAGAAGAAAAAGATTTTGGTGGGATTTACAGGTGATGAAAACACTGAGGACTGGTATGAGCAGTAGTAAACTGGGATGAGGCTGTAGAGGGAGAGATCAAGACTGGGGAGGGAAAGGGGAGGAAAGGGTCTTCAGAGATTAGATAAGCAGCTATGATTTTCAGGGCATACTTGATCCAAACCTCAGAAGACATTGTGGTTCATATATCATTGGATTTTGACCTATGCTGGAATTTCTTTTTAGCAGAAATACTGTAATGAATTGTCAAAACCCATATATGTTTTCTTAGAAACCTTTTGTCTTTATTCCAATGTAAGCAAGAGAAATGCTTTTACCATAAGCCTTTAGCTTTCCTGTAACCCATGATCTTTGTTTCACTCTTAACATACTTAAAGAGTGGGTTAAAGTTTTTTTCCTTCTGCTTTCCCCTGCCACCCCCCACTCCCCCCCCCTTCGTTTCCTTTTTTTAACACAGTTTTAGGTGTTTTCGTTGTAAGTTGGGGGGGATATCCTACTGGCCAATTACTTTCTGTGCATCTTTAGGCCTCACATTCAATCACAGCATATCAATGGGCAGCACTGAACATTAAAATGCATGAAGCTGAATTAGACTGTTCAGCCCCCAAATGGCCCCATAAGCAGAAACCTCCTTGAAAGAACTGTCACTTAGTATGGAACCAGCAAATAATATGTATTTTAGGCTGAAAGCATAGAGGCATTTAACATTTGAATTGTAGTCATAAATGAACGAGTATCAAAAACAGCGGTGGAATGAAGCCAAGAATTTATCAGTTTTTCAAAACCCCATTTACAAGAGGCATTTTTGATTTTTCTTTCCTTACACATTCATAGATATTATGCAGGCTGCATACTGAATCATGACGGAAAGATCTTTGGTGTATGAGGTGGTGGGTTTTGTTTCTTTAGTTTTTCCTTTGCTGCTGTTTAATCTGGAATTGGTCCCTGTTCCCGTTCATTTTAATTGTCTGCTATGAATTTAGAGGTTTCATGTTGGTATACTTGGCATACTTCCATTTTATCCTTCTTTGCCATGCTGGAAATGGGCTCTAGATCAGACATTGCAAAAGACGTGCATTTACAATCATTCTTTTGAAAACAGGCCTATTCCCATAAGCACACATCTGCTTCTTGATGCTGCTTCACAACTCAGAGTGGTTGTCATAGGTGCAATCTTTCAGTGTCTAATAATAGTGGGTGAACCAATACAGTGAGAAACTCTAGCTTTACTTTCATAGATGTTTTCAGACTATTTGTGAAGGCTATGCAAGAGCTATGAGCATGCAAGACTCTTTGCCTGATTGCCTCCATCCAGCATCAGGAGAATTTGGATACTGCAGAAGAAAGAGGGCTTTCTCTGTCTTCTCGTTTGAGACCTTTCTGGTCAACTAAAGTGTGTGCCTTCTTTGTATACTGACTAATGTAACTTTTCTTTATAAATCAAATGCAACATATGTTGAGACACCTGACAGACATTGTGTTGTTCTTGCATGGATTGATGATCAGTTACTTCATTTCAGAAGACGATCCTTCAGCCACACTTCCTTGGTTTTGGTTGATCTCAGTAGCCCAGAGGAGTAGCCCTGCTTTGTGGCACAGGGCTGGTGTTGTCCATAATGGTCCTACAGATGTGTGGCTGTTTTAGCATGATATATTTTGTTACTCTGGGGGAGTAGTGACATAGCATGGACTTTTCCATTTTGTGTTTTTGACATTGTGTCAGCAGTTATATTTTCCCTAATGCAAAGGGTCTTTCCAAACTTCCATAGTGAAATCTGATCTTCAGACTCTGTGTCATATGCTAGTAAAGAAAATACTCTAATGGAGGGGAAGAGGATTCAGATGTGAAAATGCATGCAATGTATCCTATGGTTTGGGCTGGCCTCTCATTTTAGTAAATAATCACTACCTTTTAGAAGTAAGCCAATAAACTATTTTTCTACCAATTTGGTATATCTCATAAGCCTGACCTGATTTTATTAATGTACATCCTTCTGAATCCCACTGCACTTTTCTGCTTGAAAAGCGGGCCTGAAAGAGACAGGAAATATGTCTGTAAAGTCTCTCAATTCCTGCCGTGTGACCGCATGAAAGTGAAGCAGAACTTGGCTTCTCCAGGAGAATTTTCCTAGTAATACTATAGAGCAAATTTAAAGGAAACTAAAATTTTCTCCTTGTGTAAGTTCTGTTTTGCTGATGAAATCTGTGGTGCTTAAAATGGAAACCCTCTTTGGTAACTGAACAAAGCCATCAGGTATGTTATTTGACTTGACAGTCTGGTGTTTGATTAATCAAACTGTTAATTTGATTTTAAATGACTGATGCTCTTTTAGTATGTCTGACTTAAGTGCCTGTTTATAATTATGGTACTGAATCAAAGGCTCTTCCGAACCATTGTACAGATTAGTTTGGAAAGATGTGTTTTGATTTTAGTAGTTGTAAAAAAACTAGCATTGGTGTTTACTTTAAAGCACAAATATGTTCAAAGAAACACATAGTTAAAGTGATAAAGCGGTGCCCTCACACTTTTTATCTGAAAAAGGAATGCAAGGGTGCAATTTTTAATAAGTTATATAAACAGCACACTTTATCTTCTAAAGAGATAACCAGTTTGGGGGCATTCATAGCAGTTTGATTGGTGGGCACTTAGCTTTGTGTAATGAACATATATCTTGAAAAAGTTTTGTAAAACTGCTGGAGGTAGGCGATTGAATCTTGCAAGCAGCTGTTTGCATCTTGTAATTTGCTGGGAATTTGTAAGTTTCTGGCAAACCTGGAAACTAAGTGGTATCCTGTAGCATATAATAAAGCTGTGTACTGTGGTATATTTTCAAGTGGATTGTAGTGAATGGTCAGATATCAGAGTATCTGAATGCTTGAATATAAGTTAAAATCACGCTCCATAGTTAAGGTCCTAAAGCTACAAAGACAGCCAAGCACATGCTTCATTGAAGTCACGTGTGTAGTCCCTCTTGGCCTGATATTTATACAGACTCTTAAATGCAAATCAGATCTACCAGTTTCTGCAGGCTTCATGTATGATTTCAAGGTGTATATCTATAACAGCAGGAGGCTGGCTGCATTTGAAAAAAACCCCACTAATTTCTGCAAAACACACTTTTCTGTATTAGTTTAAGTTATGGCTGGTCACTAATGTGGTAAATTCAATGTCTAGTAAATGTACAAAATACTTTAAAAGTATCAGTCTTGGTATAGGAAAGAAAATGTCTGGAGGCATTATTTTTGTCTATTTTTAAACTCTATGTGTCTCAAATAATACATTATCATCTCTAGTTTTCCTCATGAGCTGCTTGAATATCTCAGGGGTATATATTGCAATACTGTAACTATATAGCAGATAATCTGATCCCTTAACAATGACATTATTTTTTCCAACTGTGTTTTGGGCATTGTAGTTAAGCGGGTGTTGAAAAAAATATTCTAAATTTAAAGAAATTTCCCTTGCCTCCTTTTTTGGTTTCCTAGCTATATACAATGTTAAGAGTCTTGATTTTCAGAGGAAAGATACTTGGCACTTTCTGGAAATGAATCCCCACAAAGGCAATTCAGGCTTCGTAACAGCCAAAATCATTAGTCATTCTTGAAAATCTTGGCTGAAGGACACTAGACAACACAATCTATTTCTGTAAGGTTTTCTCTTTTCTGTTTCTTTTTTCTCACATGACAATTTCATAAATTTTTCAGTCACTGCAGCCTTTCCAGAGTACACAGACATGGATTTTGACTATAAAACCAAGCTAAACCACCTTCTTTATTCTCTTTAGCTCTTCATATATCTTATAGAGCAGTATGAAAGGATAAGAAATTACTGTTTTTTCCTCTGCAAGGCATCTTTTTGAGAAAAAAATTAGTCTCTCAAGGAAAGGGGCATGGGGAAATGCAGTTTTGTCTCTCCCCCGCCCCCATCCAAACCTAAACAGCTGAATATTCTCATTTAGCATTCCTAAATGACCCTTACTTTGTTGGCATGTCACTAGCCTGGATTTTTTTTTAACCTGGTTTTTGAAAGAGTATTGAACTTGGGTGAATTCATGGAGCTTGGAAGGGGGTTCTGCAAGGCTGTGTCCCTTGACTGTGGTAAAGTGTATCCTGAGAAGAAGTTTCAGGATAATACATGAATCTGATAATTTTTGGTTTCTTGGCTCTGTGTTCTTCCTGTGTCAGATTCACAAGCAGGTTACTTCCAGTGCAGAGCATCTTTGTGAGAGCTGTGTATCCTGGATGTCCTCAGGACTCCAGGGTGAGTTGATTCCTGGGTTGTGGATGAAGAGAGTTACTCTGGGCTCTGTTTTCCTTTTTCCGTCTGTGTTCAAAAACACCGCATGTTTGCAGTGGAGGGCCATGCCATTGTTCATTTATTCCACTTCAGACTGTTGAAGATCCTTCCTGGGATTGCAGTACTTAGAAATGGGGTGAATTTGAAGTTCAGGCTAGCTAGCTAGAAATGTCTACCAGGAGCATGGAATGCAGTCCGAGGCAGTGGCAGTGGTTATGGCTCTGTGAAGCCACCGCACCAGTGAGAACGGGATTTTTCATAGTTTGCCTGAAGCCTACAGGGCCAAGTAAAAGCAGGAACATCTGTCCCATGTGTTTCTTGGGTCTGTGAGTAGAAATGTTTTTTGAGAATGAAGAGGAAAAAGGAATACCGTTTTACTGAAAGAACCCTAGGGACTGGGGCCAGAATTAATTTCAACTAATTGTAATACCCAGCTGAGATTAGGAGCCCTGTTCTATAGCCTATGAGAAGCGGCAGTTTTAGAGCAGCAACACTGAATTACCCTTTAAAGCTGTCTCTCAGCATTGACTTCTGTAGGGAATCTTTGTTGATGGGGCTCCTAATTAGGCACCCCAGAGAAATTTCTGCAGTTAGTGAGATGAATTTGGATCTCAGCGAAATAAAACTCCCTCAATTTTCTCTCTTGTACCTAGCAAAAAAAATATGTCAAAGAACATAGCAGCATTTAAATTTAACAGAAAGGTGTGTTTTTAATCTGGAGAATTGATCACTAAAACTTACTTTGATGAGTGCCTTGCCTTGCTTGGCTAAGGAGATGAGTCAAAGCATAGAACTTTTCTTTTTCCAGCTGATTTTCATTTGTACCACCTTTATTACTTCTGAGCATATTTTCACAGTCTGAAGTTACAAATTTCCATTTATATATCATAGTTGATGAGTATATCATATTTAATGGTGCTCTGCAGAAATATTGTTTGATTTGGATGACTCTCTTAAGGAGAAATAGAAGTAATGGTTCTATTTACCTGAACTGGCAGCTGGAAAGTCCTGCAAAATATGAGGAATATTTAATAGACAATAATAATGCATATGAATAAACATTCTTTTGTAACAAGAAAAGAATGGTCTCTTTTCAGCAGCCCAAAATTTGACATTGGGTTATGGATATACTTCACTCACTCTCAATCTTGTTCTATCTAAACTTAAAATTTAGATTGTAAAGAGCTTAATTATCCTTCCTTCTTTTCAGTTGCATGTTTTATATGGATCTCTTGATAGACCTGCACAAGTGTAAGAACTAGATTATTTCCAAATCAGATAAAATGCTGCAACATGGCAGAAGAGTTCTGTATGGACGATTTAATATTCTTAAAGAATGTTACTGCCATTCATTTAAAGAAGTCTGTGCAAGTTATCAGGATTAAACCTTTGAGCTTGCAGTAGGCATTTCCTTGCAGATAGTGCTCTCCACTCTCTTCTCTAGCAGCGAAATCCCTAAGAATTTTTTTCATGAAGAAGATGTTTCTGTGGGGAAAAGGAGGAATGTGAAATGGTATATCCTGATGGGTTGCTGCTACTAAATTATTAACTGGATATCTAAGCATCTGTTCTGGCAGTTCCAGCTCTTGTTCTCCTTCAGGGCGACTTTGGCTTTAAGTGTAATAATTGTTAACTGTGGCAGGAAGACTGAAAGTGAAAGGAAATGGAGTTTATACTTAACAAAAAAACTTGCTGCAAATCACTCTTGTTCAGATGTCCTGACTTCATTCTAAATAAAAGCCTGTACGTTATTATGGCAGTACTCAGGTTATTGTTACTACTTTTTTCATCTGGTGAGGGGAAACATTTTTATATATGTAATTAGGAAATTGATCCTGTACTGCCTATGGATTGAGATCAAAAGCTATTAACGTCAAGTATTCGTAACTATAAATATACTGAGGCAGAGTATTTAAGCAAAAAAAAAAAAAAAAAAAAAAAAGAATAACTATATAGATTTACTGCCATGTGCAGAGAGAATTTACTGGTGCTAGGTTGCACTACTGGAAATTCTTTGGATATACACAGTATTTAATGGTGAGGTTAAAGGACTAGCCTTTCAATCTATGGTTCCTTCCTTGTGCCCATGTATCTAATAGTTACTCGCCATGATGCTGCAGTTCTCTGGATTAAGGCACAAATCCTTTTTTTTTTTTTTTTTTTCTTTTGTGTCTGTATCAATGAAGACTTTTCAAGGTGTCTGGTTGTCTTGGTGATTCTTGGAGCATTTGGGGACTGGGGAGGCAAGAAGAAAGTGATATGTGTATTTCTCTCAGACCCTTATACATTCTCCCCACAGAAAATTCCTGTTCAGTTAATTTTGCAGATTTCACATTTCCCTAGTGAAAAATTGGTTGTTGGGTCTCCAGCTCCCTAGGCTGAATACAGTCAGTGCAAAGGATTCAGAGATAACATGTTCAGGTTATCCATCACTTTGTTGTGTTCATCTACTGTATTCCAATAGGTCCTGGGTTTTTTTTTAACAATTATCTGAATTATACAAATGCTTTTTTTACAAACATACTTTAATCTATGGGTTACTCTTAAGTTATTTTGTTTACTTGCTGTTCATTACTTGAGAACAAATGGTATTATCTTCTCCTTGACAGAGCAACTGATTCCTCTGTTGATAGAGGAATTAAATCAGAGGCCATTCAAAATGTCTGTGTGAGAATATTCAGCATGTCTGGATGTATTTTTGATAAGTATTCACAAGACTTTGTCATGTTAACTTGCTTGCAAATGAAAATATATGCATGACTGTAAAAGAATTGTGGTCCAGCCAGTGTACACATTTTTGCCAGGGAGCCACCGCAGTACTGCTGTGGTATGGCCATGTACCATGCTGGTCGGGCATGAGGTGCGGAATGTGCTGGCGTCCTGCAGAGCCACTTGCATCACTCTATGATTTCACTGCACTGTGATTCCTTTGTATCTGTGGGATCCATTTGGCTCACTGTAGTAAAGAAATCTTCTGTTAGGATGCAGGCACACTGAGCAAATGATGTTCCTAATTGTAGCTAGAAAGAAGAAAATATGTATGGAATTAGTGGTGAGTAGCTGGTCACTCTGTAGTTCTGATCAAGGCTTGTTTAGGTTAACTGGAATATTTCTGTTGTCTTTGATTTGATTTTGTATCTTTGATTGGATCCCCCAGGAAGGTTTTATGAATGGCATCTACAACCTAAGATTTTAAAGCTTTTTTTACCATCTGATAAAAGTTTTCTAAACTCTGTCAGTGTGGGAGGGAGAATATTCCATTGAACACAGCTGTGCTGAATATGTTTTCTTAATAGATTTGTAGATCAATGTAAGAGACTATTATATTTGTCTGGCCTGATGTTACTGAGATGGCAAAATTTTACTCAGCAATACTTTTAGGAAGCCTTTTACTTCTCTTTGAGCAGCAGTGTATAGTACAGGATCTATCATAAATATATGTACACAACTATATATATATGCAGCTTAAACTTAATGAATGAGAATTTGGTTGTGGTCAAATTGAAGATGTGAATTTCCAGAGGGATTACAATAGCTAAAGGGTAACTCTAGCTGGCTAAGACTGATGCAATTAAAAACAGACTGTTGCAGATACATTGATAATACTTCTAATTCAGAAATAGAGTTGGCATGTCTTCATCTATATTGTTTATTAAACCCCTGCCTTTATGCTTTGATTCTCTCGTGCTGTGCTTACAGCTCCTATTTGATGAGGAATTAAACATTCAGGTTTGTTTCCTGAGTCTTTTCTTAAGCTTGTATCAGAGAAAACAGAAGAAAAACAAAGATTGTCTGGAAATTCTGAAGTAATTTAGTTTTGTAAATTCTTTCAGGAGATTCTGTGTTTACTAAGTGAACGACATGGTGTTCATTTACTAAGTGTTCTGAAGGACTTAGACAAATGAGAAAAGAAACATTACCTAGAGCTGCTGTTCTTTTCCAGGAACAAAAGTAAAACAAATCAGTGGCAGGATGAGTGGATCCGGTTAAATAATACCAGCAGGAAGTCTATCCACAGAAAGGTGAGACAGCAACACAATGACAATGCCCAGAGGATCAACTCTGAGGGTAAAACCCCCCATCCTACACCAAACCCACCCCCCAAAACCCATCAATGAAAATATAAAATGACAGAATTCACACCAGCATTTTTTTAGTCTTTAAGCTCAAGTGTCTAGAAACACATTTCTTCTCTAGGTTATTCACATGCAGATTCCTTCTTGCAGTGGAGTGCCCCAGGGTAACTGAGAGCAGAATTTGGCCCTTTCTGTTTGCTCAGTGAGGTTAAGTGCTGCTTTCTCAGTGAAATACCTGCCTTAAAGCTGTACAGCTGTGATATGCAAGAGTAGCTTTGGCATTTCCTTTTTGTCGGTATGGGAGGTGAGTCCTGCAAAAGCTGCAGACTTTTGCATGGAAATGAATGTGCAGGGGTGAGTGTCATGCATGAGTTTTGGCCTGAGAACTTGGGGTGTGAAA